>BSBK01001681.1:0-370000 GCA_027943335.1 Chamaecyparis obtusa | reverse complement strand
GATTCATCATGTACTCCATGAAATTGATATCCTCTAACTGCTCCTCCTTAACAATTTTGTATATGGGTAGAAGATTATTTACTGGTAATCTAACCTGCTTCCCATAAACTAATTCATAAGGTCCATATCTTGTTGATGTCTTAATTGTAATCATGTCCTCCCAGAGTGTAAGAGTCGATTTTGAATCCCATGCTAATGTAGGGGCATCCAAGGTTAAGGCAGGGCCATTCTTGTCCTCGGTGAAACTCCATGGGTTGTTTGTATTTTGGCCGGTGTTACTCGATTGTAGCCTTGACCGATGGTCTTGGTCATTGAAGGAAGCTCAGTCACTGAAGGAACTCGGTAGTCTCTAGCGCTTGGTGAAAGTGTTACTTGGTCATGCCTACGGTGCTTGGTTGACATTGGTGCTTGATGATGCCTAGTGTGCTCGGTTAATTCACTATCGCTTGGTAGTTCTAGCTTACCAACTAGAGTTCTATGTAATTTGTTGAGTTGACTTGGTGTATTTATTGTTGGTAGCTATTGTTATATGCCAACATGCTATATTAAATGTTTGTATACAATTGTAAGCTGACTTGTATGGCATTTAATTTTTTTTTGGGGGGGGAGTTAATGGTTTCATCCAGCTGACTTGTGGCTAATGACTAGTATTTGTAGGATGTTTGGGTAGCTATTTAAGGGAGCGAAGAGGGAAGGATCATTAGGAGATCATAGAAGTTCCTAACTTGGAAGACTTAGTGGATTAGATCTGAGGTTCTAAAAGCTAAAGTTGGTGAAGTTGTGGAAAAGATCTTGCATGATCTTGTAGATCAGATTGATATATGATAATTGTGTGTATCAAAGCTAGTGGTTGCATACTTGGAGACAAGGAGATTGCTTGGATGCTTGCGAGCTCAAGTTTAGATCTACCTTAGTGTTTCCATCAGCTTCTGAATGTCTTCAAAGCTAAACTAGCTGAGAGTGTATTGGATATGTTTGTGGATCTTGCAGAATTATTTCTATTTGTAATTGGTCCTAACCTAGAAGGCCTCACAGTTGGGCATGTTAATACAAATTACTTGAAACAATTATTGTGTTATCTGGTTGCTATGTATTTTCACTGCATATTGGTATGGCTGCAAGGTCGGTCAGTCCTTAATTGGATCTACCATCCTTGACTGTGTCAAGTGGTATCAGAGCAAGGTTTGTTCCTATTGGAGCTGATAGTTGATCTTGTGAAGCGAAGGTTGACCTAGCAAGGCTGATCTTGGGAAGTTGATCATGTTGGAGTAGAGATTATGTGCAATCTAGATTGCAGATCTGAGGCACTAAACTTGTGAAATCGTGCCCTATTTGTTTGTGCAAGGTTGCAGGTTGTGATCTAACTTGCATGCAACTTGGAGATTGTCACAAGGTGGTCAGTGTAGGGTTTTTTGTAGAGGGTTTCTCTTATCTTTAAGGATGCCTCTGAGAAGATTGGACCCTAGATCTATTGTAGATCTTTGTGATGCTGTCAAATCAAATATTTCTAATAAAGTTAGATTGGATGTCAGATCTAAGATAGAATTGATGAAGAATGACATGGTCACTAAGATCATGAGAGTTGTTGCTGGTGTACCTCAAAATGTTGGTACTAAAGATGGCTATGAAGAAGTTGCTAAAGAATTTGAAACTGCCAGATCTAGTGGTGATGATCGGAGGAACATATCTGGTGAAGACAAAACTACTTAGTTGCACAAAGTTGGAGCTCAGTTTAGTAATGGTTACTTAATGGAAGTTTCTACTTTATCTGGTATGTTGAAGCCCAACAATCTGATAGAATGGATTGATGAACTTGAAGATTTCTTTAAGCTGGAAGAAATTGAAGATCCTCTTTGGGTGAGATTAGCATAAACAAAGTTGAAAAGACATGTTGCTCTTTGGTGGAAGAACTACAAAGAGATAGATAAGATGATGGTGAAACAAACATCAATTGGTGGAGGTTGATGGTGACTAAGTTGAAAGCTAAGTTCATACTGGGTGACTATGAGCTTGACTTGTTTAAGAAGTTTCAGAATTTGAAACATAAGGATTTGTCTGTTGAAGATTATACTGAGGATTTCTACAAACTTACTATTTGGTCTGGACACCAAGAGCTTGGTAAGGAAAAGGTAGCTCAATATGTGAATGGTCTGAGATTCAATATTCAGGATGAGCTTGGTATGCTAAAGATTGATTCTGTTGAAGATGCTTATCAGGATGCTCTGAAGGAAGAAGATAAGTTGAAGAGGAAACAACCTAGTAACTCCTGAGGGAAGGAAAATATTGACCACTCAGTGAAGGATAAGCTAATTGATGCAGAAGATGAACAGAAACCTGTGGAACTGAAGAAGAAGATAGGTAGAGTTATATTTAAGGGTACTTTCTATAATTATGGAGAGGAATGACACTATTATTTTGAGTGTACATAGAAGAAGGTTGACCGATGAACTACTGTGATGAATGAGAACATTTAGAATGAACCTGAATCAGAGAACTTGCTGCTTCAGTGAACATTGCTTAGTACAAAAGATGAACCTTGTCAAAGGAGTAACTTGTTTAGAACTCGATGCAAGTTTGAAGTTAAACTCTGTGATGTTATTGTTGATAGTGGTAGTACTGATAACCTTGTTGCTAAGGACCTGGTTCAGAAACTTGGTTTGAATAGAATGAAGCATCCTTGTCCTCATAGGATTGGCTAGTTACAAGATGTTCATGCTTTGGAAGTAAGAGAACAATGTTTCATTAATGTTCAGATTGGCCAGTACAAGGATCTTGTGTTATGTGACATTATGAAGATGAATAGTTGTGATATATTGTTCGGTAGACCTTGGCAATATGATTTTAGAGCTATTTATGACTATGTCCAGAATGTGTTTACTATTGAGAAGGATGACAAGAAGTTTTCACTAATGCCTTTGATGGATACAATGCTCGATAGGAGAATCCTGAGTATTGGTAGCTGAGTTGAGATTGTGGATCCAAAGAAAATGAATGACCATTTTGGAGAACCAACCTGTATGTTGTCAAGTAAAGACTTGAAGAGACAGAGGAAACTGAAGTGGAAGAATTTGCAAGAAGAAAAGGTGGAGGACTTGTATGTGAAGAATTAGTTTGGGATTTACGTGCTGAATCCTGGAAGATGTTCTTCTCACATATGAACATCTTTTGGAACCTGGGACTGATGCAGGGGTATCCAAGGTTAAGGCGGGGGCATTCTTGTCCTCGGTGAAACTCCATGGGTTGTTTGTATTTTGGCCGGTGTTACTCGATTATAGCCTTGACTGATGGTCTTGGTCATTGAAGGAAGCTCGGTCACTAAAGGAACTTGGTAGTCTCTAGCACTCAGTGAAAGTGTTAATCGATCATGCCAGGGGTGCTTAGTCGATACTGATGCTTAGTGATGCTTGACATGCACAGTTAATTCACTATCGCTTGGTAGTTTTTTCTTACCGACTGGAGTTCTATGTTATTTGCTGATTTGACTTGGTGCATTTATTGTTGGTAGCTATTTTTATAGGCTGACATGCTGAATTAAATGTTTGTATACAATTGTAAGCCAACTTGTATGACATTTAATTATTTATTTTGGGGAGTTAATGGTTTCATTCAGCTGACTTATGGCTGATGACTAGTATTTATAGGATGTTTGGGCAGAATTTTAAGGGAGCAAAGAGGGAAGGATCATTAGGAGATCATAGAAGTTCCCAACTTGGAAGACTTAGTGGATCAGATCTAAGGTTCTGAAAGCTAAAGTTGGTGAAGTTGTGGAAAAGATCTTGCAGATCAGATTGATATCTGATAATTATGTGTAGCAGAGCTAGTGGTTGCATACTTGGAGACAAGGAGATTGCTTGGAGGCTTGTGAGCTCAAGTTTAGATCTACATTAGGGTTTCCATCAGCTTCTGATTGTCTTCAAAGCTAAACTAGCTGAGAGTGTATTAGATCTATTTGTGGATCTTGCAGAATTATTTCTATTTGTAATTGGCCCTAACCCAGAAGGCCTCACAGCCAAGAATGTTAAAGAAAATTACTTGAAACAATTATTGTGTTATCTAGTTTTTGTTTATTTCCACTACATATTGGTTTGGCTACAAGGTCGGTTAGTCCTTAATTGGATCCACCATCCTTGACTGCGTCACATGCACTTTTATTATTACCTAGCATCCTTTTGATGATCTTCATTATATTTTTGTTACTTGACTCTTCCTAACCATTTCCTTGAGGATGGTAAGGGGAAGAATAAGATGGATCAATACCATACTTGCTAAAAAAATAAGAGAACTCTTCTGACCTAAAATGCATGGCATTGTCATAAACAATCTTGTATGGAACACCAAATCTCATCAATATATTCTCAGTCAGGAATTTTATCACTACTTTTCTTGTTGCCTATCTTGTAGGTATAGCTTCAACCCATTTGGTAAAGTAATCAGTAATAACCAAAATCCATTTATGTCCTCCACTTGAAGTATCACCAACTTGCTAATGAAGTCTATACCCCACATCTGAAATGGCTCCTCAGTGGACAAAGGATTGAGAGGCAATGCACCATCATATTTGAGTTTTCCTAAAAATTTATGCCAAGCTTCACATTTTTGGACATATGCATAACAATCTTTAAACAAACATGGCCAATAATATCCAACAATTAATATTTTGTGAGCAGTAGTCCTTGCTGAAAAGTGCCCACCACATACTCCATCATGTAACTCTTTTAGTACCAAATTTTCTTGATACTCATCTAAACAAAACAAGAGGATTCCATCTCTATTTTTCCAATATAAATCACCCTATATCAAGACATATCTAGATGCTTGCAATTTTATGGTTCTTTTTTTATTATGACTTAGGCCTTCTTGACATTTCATATGCCTTAAGAAATAGACTACATTAGTATACCAAGGATAATACTCAATTCTTACTACTAATTGTTCTTAACTCATCTAATTAACTTGAATCACATCCAAATTTGATTATGCCATGAGTTTAGCCAATCCTTTTCCTCTAATTTATTTATTAATATAAATATCTATATTAAATTGTTGGACTTGATTTACCCATCTAGATCTTTTGGATGTGATTTCAGATTGCCTGAATATATCTTTGGTTGTTGCATTAGGAACATAAGCTATTATTTTTCTCCTACCAAATAAAGTCTAAAATATTTTACCACTTTCACTGGGGCATAAGCCTATTTATCATTTATATCATAATTCACTTCTTCTACTTGAAGATTTTTGTTAAAAAATGCTATTGGTTATTCATAGCCGTCATCATTCCTCTATAAAAAAACAACAACAACAACAGTATGATATGAAGCAAATGAAAATAATTTAAATGGTTTTGAAAAGTTAGATGATTTAAGGATAGGAGCCTCTTTGATGATACTCCTAAGAGTTAATTTTTTTTTCATTAGTTATAAGGAATTCATTATTTTTTTCAAAGTCATTTAGTAAGGCAAAAGAGATGAGTCAAAAAGGTAAAGTAAGCAGTCGATAAAAGGAATAAGTTAACAAGGTGGTCAGTAGAGAGAAAGCTAGTATAGACACTGAGAAAGGAAGAATTGAGCTTTGAGAACCATGTTCTGCTAAGAACTTAACCAAGAAGAGAAATCAGTTACCGAGTTAAAGAAAATGTATTGCCGAGCAAAGTAGGCCAACACCAAATGAGATCTACGTACATTGAACCTGGACACTGATTAGAAAATAGTTTGCAAATCTTGAGGAGATTGAATAATAAAATATTGGATATTGAAATCAAATGATTACACATGATTACAAGGTTAGTTCAACCAATGATAATTAAGGATGAAATATACATTGGAAGTGTACCCAATTCTAGCACCACTTAAAGGAGAAGATTTTGGAGCTTCTAGCACCGCTTCAAGAGTTGTATAAATAGACTATATTGTTCGATATTGCTAATGCATGGGTAGTGATTGAGACATGTAATATGTTTAATCACTACATTACTGAATAGGCACTCATACTGTTGTCATTTGTGTTTTGTCACTGATGTCAACATACGCTTTTTTGAAGGAACTAGACTGGTAATCATGGTGTATTGTTAGTGTACAAATGTTTCAGATTCTGCGAAGTTAGATGAGAGTTTAGGTGGATGTTTTGATCTTATATCTATGATCACATAATTAGGTATTTCATATTAAGAAAGTTACAACTATTTTGGTAAAGACTGGTCACTGGACTATGACAGTGAGAATTGACCGAGTTAGTCTCTGAGTTTTTGATATATGTTTTAAAGGAACTAGATTCAAGGTATGTGAACTTGAAGGATGATGGAAGAGATAATGATGGATGTTTATTGGTTAGCACAAGGTACAGAGTGATTGGTGACATCATATGTGGCATGTTCTCTATCAATGGCTTTTTCTGAAGCTGACTCGGGGAATGAAGTGTGTGTTTTTTTTAGCAAGCACAAATCAAGGATGTAGTCCTTTATTTTTGTAATGTAATCATTGTAAAAATTTTTTAGATACCATGTGTATCTTAGCAAGGGTTTATGTAATTGTTTTTAATTAGGAAAGCCTTATGGGTTGACCTGATCTTGGTAAAATGTAATAAGGTATAAATGAAAGGTCTTTTCTTTGAAAAATATATGGATGGAATATATGTGATATAGAGAGGTTGTGAAAGCTATGAGCTTGTGTCTACTACAAGTAGAGCATAGGCTTACTGGTGGACTTCATTGGAACTGATCAAGAAAAGATAGTTGCTGGCAAACAGTTCAAAAGATTGTGTATTTCTTCATATACACCAGTTGCGAACTAGTGAGTTCTAAAGGTGGATTTAACCTTCTTTGGGTAGTGAGCCTTGGGAAGTGAGCCCTCTATTGTTCTTGACTCCTAACAGGGTCTGTCCTCTAACAAGGACTATGTACTGTAATGTTTCAATAAGCTCCTAACATGGCTATATCTTCTAACAAGGATTACTATACTCTCAATACATCATTAGTGGGTGCTAATTCCCATCAAGGTTTTTACCTTTAACAAGGTTTCCCCATAACCAAAATATTGTGTTATTATGTTGGCATTCATTGTGTTCATTGGATCTAATATTATTGAGCTTAAAGTATTAAGTTTATTATTATGTCATACAATTGGTTCACCCCCCCCTCTTAGTTTTATTGTGGACGGTTATTCCTAACATATATAAGTATAGATCATGATGGTGGAGAATGTGTCTATGGTGATATGAATACATGAGAAGATTGCATGTATAAAGAAGAACATAGTAGAAGGTGAATAAGAAGGGAAAGCCACTGAGTATCAAAAGTATTGTAGAAATGATTTACTGAATACTGAAATGTTTATGTGAAGGTTACACAATATGAGGTAATGGGATATGGAGAACATAGAGTTTGATAAGAATTTTTTTATGCATATTTGACAGACATTTTGTATTGTTGATTAAAAGTTAATCATAATTGTATAAGTCTCTTAACCGAGATCTTAACAGATCTTATGTAACCCTTTAGCTAGGTACAATTCTTAGATTAGAGTTGTGAAATATCTTAACTGAGTAGACTTAGTAGTCTTAGAACTCTTAACTAGGTTAATACCTTTAATAGGGTAAGCTATTTGAAATAGGTAAGCATTGTAGCTCTAATCGAGTAACTTTATTCCTACAGTAGTGAAGAGTTGTGGGTGTTATCTACACCACAATTTTTATCCTCTAACAAGGATTTATGCAATACCAAAATTATTGTGTTATGTGATGTTTATTTTATGTTTATTTATTTACGTGTGATGCATGCAAAGGTTAAGTAATCAATAAATGAATGTGAAGAAGTTTAGGAAAGTTTAAAAGTGATTTAAAGTACTGATTCACCCCTTCCCTCTCAGTACTTACCTTTCCATACCTGAATCCAACATTTGATTTCCCTTTTAATATTTTCAAATGCTTCCAATGATTCATTTGTCCATACAAGCTCTGCTCTTTTCTTTAGCATCCTACCAATAGGGTTGAAAATCTTTGAGAAATTGGACACAAATCTTCTTACAAAATTTATCTGTCCAAAAAATGATTGAATTTCCCTAACTATCTTTGGAACTTAAATTCTATCAATAGATGATATTTTTTTTGGGTCTATTCTTACTTGTTCCTTAGATACAATATGTCCCAAGAGCTTCCCTTTGAAGTTACTCCAAAATGACACTTCTTGGGATTTAGAGATATCTCATACTCAAGGGCTCTTTTAAGAATTTTCTTCAAATTCCTGAATGGTCTTCTTCCCTTTTAGAATAGGTAGTAAGATCATCTTGGTAGACCACCATGATAATATCAATAAAATCTTCAAAAGTTACATCCATGTCTCTCTGGAAGGTAGCCCCTACATTGGTGAGTCCAAAAGGCATCCTAGTATAAACATAGGTTCCCCATGGTGTATTAAATGTCATCTTGTATTGTTCCTCCTATTTGATCTTCACCTGGTTGTACCCAGAGAAACTATCCATCATGGATAGTAATTCATTCACTGTCACTTTCTGCAATAATGCTTCCATGTTTGGTAACGCATAGTTATCTTTAAGTGAAGACACATTAAAGTTCCTGAAATCTACATAAAGACTAATGTCTCCATTCTTCTTCCTGACATGTACTAAATTTTAAACCCATGTGGAATGTTTAATTGGTTTTATTATGTCAGCACCCCTCATCTTAACTAATTCTTCTTTCATCTTAGGAGCCAAACTTGGATTTATTGGCCTTTGTCTTTTCCTGAAAGGGTTTGCATATGGTTTGAGAGGTATCTCATTTTGGAACAAATATTCTTTGTATGCTTTGAGGTCATCATATGACCAAGAAAATACATGTCTATATTTCCTTAATAATCCTATAATATCATACCTGACCTTTGGGGTCAACTTTTTTCCAAAAAAAAACCTCTTTCAGAGTATGTTCATTACCCAAATTTATCTTCTCCTCTTCTACTATTTTGTCAACATCTTTGTTTTCCTTTTTTACATCTTTTTTGTCAAAAATTATTTCTAAAGCCACCAACCCATTTGGTATCTTATTGGTTTTAATTTTTATCACCTCTTTTCCAAATAAAATTGCATTCCCATCTATTGTCTCAACATGAGCATTCAAGTCTACAAACTAATCTTCATACTATTCCTCACATGCCAAGAATTTGATAATATCTCTATCATCTTCAAAAAAAATCTTTGTGTAAATGTTATCAGGTACTGCAGATCTAGTCTTAATCTTAACCTATATGATGTCTTCATAGGGGAAATCACTATGCTTCACTACCAAGTTATCCATAAAATACGCAAGGATATTCTCTGATCTATCTACCCAATTTATAGCAAAAGCATCAAAGCATTCTAAAATAGCATACCTCATTTCTATATCTTTTCAATTTATAATTTTTAGTGACAAATTTATCTCTAACTTGAGAAACAATAAGATCTAAATCACTATAAAAATAAAGAGATTTAATACCATTCTTATTTTCTTTTCTAAGGCCAAGTATCAATGCTTCATACTCTACAACATTATTAGTACAATCAAAAGATAACAGAGAAGAGCATTTAAACAATTTCCCTTTTGGAGAAATAAAGACCACTCATGCTCCATTTCCATCTTTACAACATGACCCACTAAAATACATTTTCGAAATCATATTCTCATTTTCTATGGCATGTATTTCAATAAGCTCAATATTTCACATGGCATCTTTAGAAATACTAACCTTGAAGCTCTCCATGTCAGTGTGACAAAAGAATTTCATTTGATTTGGATCTACTCCTTCAATAATATAGGAGGCCCTTAGCTCCCTGTCAATTCTAACATACCTACCATTTATTGGGATAGAAGCGTAAGATAAATCCAATTAAATATTTCCACCTACTAAATTAGACCATTGCCTAGATAGAAGCATCCCATAATTAGTAGGAACTTCAACCATAGTGATATCAATCTTGTAGGACATTTCAAGACAAGCAGGCAATTTAAATTCAACGTCTTTCATTATTCCAACAACAGGAACGAATATATTATCCATAGCATAACATCTACTATAGGTAGTATCAAATTTCATTCTTAATTCTTTCATAACATCAAATGGCATAATATTCATTGTTGCCTCTAACTCAATCATACACATATTGGCTAGTTTATTATTAATTAACAAACTCAAATAGAATGGATCAACTTGTCCACAGTAGTTCCTAAATAAATAACTAGTGGTTCTTCATTATCCTATTTTTCTTTTATATCTTCCTTAGGAACTCCTACATCAGCTAGTATTTTAAGAGTTTCATTCCTGTAATCAAGAAATTTCATAATTTCAATTAGGGGAACAAATATTTTTACATGTGATAATGCTTGAGACATAAAAGAATTGCAATTAGAAATTTGTTTACCAGAATTGTACTTATCAGGAGGCTTAGTCAATTTTGGAGATTGTATCCGCTCTACCTTCTTCTTTGGAGTGTTTCCTTTCCTTTCTTTACCTCATTTTCTTTGTTAGTAACTTTTGCAAAAATACCAACTAGCTTTCCTTGGTCATTTTTGACTATCTTGTTTCTCAGATGGTAATTGCTACAAGCTTGTTCTAATGCTTCTATAGTATATGCTCTCTTTTCTTCATTTGTTAATCTTCTGATTTTGGGGTTTTCTTCATCATCTCAAAACACCTACTAAATATTATGTTGTCCCATTCTTCTATCACTCACATTAGGCATATACTCATCCTCTAATGAATCATCATTGTCTCCTCCCCAACATGGGTCAACCGATAGAGTATTAACCATAGGTTGTTCATCATCTATTTGATTTTCTTCTTCCAAAATGTTTTGTTCTATTAGGCATTGTTAGGTGAATGAGGTAATTCACAAACCTTACACTAAGGTCCACAATCTATGAAATGAATTGCTTTCTTCAAAGGATCTAGAGTATCCCCATCCTTCCTCATGTAAATTGGTTTCTCATCCTTCAATGTTGTGTTATAAGGCATATCATGCAGCCTATACCTTTCATTTTTAATAAATGGGTGTTCAATCCTGATTGATTGAAAATTATCTCTTCCTTTGCTAACTTGGAGACTCTTTATCATATTCATCAGCTTATCCATTTTATCTTCTTCTTTGTTATGTCTAGGGGCCTTTGGATTGAATAACTTGGGATCATCTCTTTTGGCAACCCTACCTATAGCCTTTCTATCATTTTTAATCTTGAATGCTTGTTGCAGTGTGGATGGTCTATGAGAGCTAATATCATAATGAGTTTTACTATCAAAACCACTAAAATAAAAATCAATCAAAAATGAATTGATAGGTCTAATACCCCTTGAAATCCTATTAAGTACTTTATTAAATCTTTTATTAAACTTAGCCACAAATTAATTTTAATTTTTCTTTATACTAGTCAGCTCATGTGAAGCAAAAGAAGTGTCAGTATGATCCCCAAATTGTTCCATGAACTGGCTAACAAAATCATACCAACTTGAGATAGATATATTTGGAGAACTTATATACTACTATGTTGCATCCTCGATCGGGGATTGAACAAATAAATTCATAAAAACATCTTCATTCCCCTCCTCCAACTCCTCAATTATATTTTTGAGATTTATACAATGCAATTCAGAAGATTCTAATCCATTACCCAAGAATTTAGGAATATCATTCATTAATTCATTTGATACAGGATTGGGATATCCAACTATACCAGAAAATTCTAATTGCCTATATCTTTCAATCACTATAGGGGCTCTAGCATTCATATAGTTGCCACCTAGATTATTTATCCTTGGCCAAAAATTTTGATAATTTTTATTCCTATGATGTTGACCTCTGTGATTATAATTTCGTTGATTCCCATGGTTTTGATTCATATGATTCTCAAGATACCGATTCCTATTATTTGGTTGCCTCCAATGTCCATCATTTTTTCTCTTCCTTTCTCTTTCTTTCTCAAATAGTGGGTTGGCATACCCATTGTTTAATGTTTTTTCAACATTTTTTCTATAAGGGGGATTATATTTTGGGATTTTATCCTCACCATTATTTCTTCTTGTTCCATCTCTCTCCTTATTTTTCTATTCGGCTCTTCTTATATCTCTTTTTGGGGTAACAATCTAATCTCTTGTTATTCACAAAATCTCCAATACCTCACCAAGCTTCATTCTAAGTGTCTTAGCTTTCCTTCTATCTCTAGGATCTAGATTTTCCAATTCATGTAAAATCTGACCTACTCTAGTGCAATATTCTTCATCTTCTTCATTATTTTCCTCATCTTTGACATCATCTTTTTGGGCATTACTTTCATTTTCAATTGTATAGAATGGGTTTCTATTATCTTCATCACTGGTGTGATGACTAGATTGTGGATCATCACCTTCATCTTGATGTCTCCTTTCTCTATTTGTGAAATCTTTAAATCCAGAAAAAGTCATATTTGGATTAGATTTTTTGCCTCTCCTGGAGTGTGTACCCAATTCAATATTATTATTTGATCCTTCATGTAAGGACCTTCTACCCCACATGTATCTGGTAGATACATGTTTGGGATTATTCCTTTTTCTCTTAACAAAATACTACATATATTATATTAGCCTCAGTTGCGAGAAAAAATTTGTGATAATTTTGAGTTCTTTCTTCCAGAAGAGTCTTTAATGCCATAAATTCTGAAAGATCCTTTACAAACAAATCTCCAGTAGAGTCACCAATCTATTGGTTCCCAAAATTATAGATTTGAAATCCAAAAGACTTGCCACTTTCCTTTATATGGATTCCTTAATTAGTTCTAGCCAACGAACGAGAATGATCACTTGATCAAATTCCCCTGCACTTTAGGCTCCACAGGACCTAGGCAGGTGCACCTATTTCACAACCCTAATCATGTTTGGAGGCCTTTTATAGCTGATAACTTGATGATCTCTCAAGATGGAAATTTTTCTTGAGAAAGATCAAATTTTGATTCACACAACAATTGAATATTTGAATTCTATAATAACACTTTAATAATATTGCTTTTGAAAGAATTCTTTAAAATATATTGCTTATGTAAATGAATATTGAATATAATATCACAAACTTTAAACAATGAATCAAATGACTATAATTCAATTATTGATAAGAGCGGTGCCTATTTCAACTTGGGAAATAGAGTCAATACAATTTCAATCCCATGTACAACATTGGAGATAGTTTTAATAACTTCTTATTAGAAACAAGACCATCACCTCAAAAGCATCTTTATAAATTATGATTTTAAAACTATATAGTTACAATTATTCTTACTGAATTTAAATCTAACTCTGAGAGACCAATAAGACAAAGAGAAGTCTGAAAATAATCCTTCTAATTGATGCTCTGATTGCAACTAATTTTGAAATCACAATAACATAAGATTTACACAATGAGGCAATCTAATGAAATAGATTCATCCAAGGGACTAATTGAATAAGAATTGGGCCTTCTTTCCACAAGTGAGATAGAAAACACTTATCTTTTATTGATTTTGAAAGAATAGTACATATGAGTTCATGTTTGTAGTTGTTGAACAAATTCTATTCTATGAGTTATTATTATTTTTTACATGGTCTTAGAATCCCTATAAATATATAATCCAAGGGATGAGAACAAGCTTCAGACCAATGTGTCCCTTCATAATAAAAACCTAATCCTAAATCAACCATTGAACAGATAATTATGATATAAATCTTAAAACATTGAGAAATGCTCCTAATCCTTATGTTCTTCATCTATTCATCCAACAAACATATTTTTGTCAAACTTTGGATAAATATATCCTACACAAAAATAATTTTAATCAAATATATCAGTAATTTAAAACTTATCTTTTCATTAGGGTTTTCTAAAAGATAATATCATTTGAATTTTATTTATTACATCTATATATAAAAGATAATTGAATGATAAATTAAGATATTATATTTAATATTATTGGGTAAGAAATACTCACTATCAAAATATTTTGGCCATGATCGTTGGCATTTAAAAATTCATGTATGCACTTGACGGTTGCATCTGTATTGATTTTATCCAGTACAGCCTCGTGGAACTTCTATATTGGTATTTGGAATATCCTTCCTCTATTCATCCAAATAGCTTTACACTGTCGAGATGTCATAATTTTGGGAATCATTCTACTTTGTTCCTATTTCAGATGGCTTATCAAAAATTTCACCTGCCCACTACAATTTTTGACAGTTTAGGCAGAAAATTAGAAATCACAACTCTCCACTACGATTTCTGATAGTTTAGGTGGAATATCATAAATCTCACCTCTCCATTATCATTTTTGAAATTTATGCAGAAAATCAAAAATCGCACTTCTTCACTACGATTTCTAGAAACTTGATAGAAAATTGGAAATCACACTTCTTCACTATGATTTCCAAAAACTTGATAGAAAATAAAAAATCACACTTTTTCACTATGATTTCCAAAAAATTGATGGAAAATAAAAAATTGCACTCTTTCACTATGATTTTTGAAAACTTGATAGAAAATTAGAAATCACACTTCTTCATTGTGATTTCTAAAAACTTGATAGAAAATAAAAAATCACACTTCTTCACTATGATTTCTAAAAACTTGATGGAAAATTAGAAATCACACTATTTCACTGTGATTTCTGAAAACTTGATGGAAAATAAAAAATCACACTCTTTCACTACGATTTTTGACAGTTTGATGGAAAATCAGAAATCACACTCTTTCACTATGATTTCTAATAGTTTGATGGAAAATCATAAATCACACTCCTAATCTTCAAACTTGGAGCTACCCAATGGAGAAAAGGATTTTGGGATTCTGGAGTGTACACACTTGTGATGGCCCTATTACAATGAAACAAAACTTGCATTAACTATTCTTATAATATGAGAAATACTTATATTGAATTTGAAAAATTAAGTGTCAACACCTTGTATGTATATTGAATTTTATTTTCACAAATCTCACCAATCTTTCTGTGAATGTACGATCTAATATATTGAACCAGTAAAACCCTTAGAGGCAATGATGAAAGCACTCTGGTCTCATTAGTCTTTGTATAAACTTCAGGATATAACTTGTAAGTTAGCTCCTTGTAATCTATGTTCTTTATCAAAATAGGTTCTTTAACCTTAGATGCCTTGATTTGTGTTGCACTAGATGCCATTTCAAAATTTTATTGTCTATGGCTTCATTGAGTAACAGTTAAACAACTCATCCACACTCGAATTCTTACATCAGA
Organism: Chamaecyparis obtusa; assembly: GCA_027943335.1. NCBI lineage: Eukaryota > Viridiplantae > Streptophyta > Pinopsida > Cupressales > Cupressaceae > Chamaecyparis > Chamaecyparis obtusa. The sequence goes on along the minus strand of BSBK01001681.1, from coordinate 354,769 downwards.
TTACTCAAATAGCTCAAATTACTAACATATTTACTTGTTTCAGCTCCAAATCCAAATATTCATTCAAATCACTCAAATCACTCTTTAGTGTTCTTTGAATGTAGTGTATCAAATGAAGTATATATCCTCCTATTTGTAGTGAAAAGGGCATTTAGGGTTCGATAATATGCAATAAATTCTCTTTTACCAACTTATAGACTAATAATCATACTAACCACCAATCTTTGCTCGATTACTCAATACTTCTTCACTAACCATCCATCTTACATATTTATGCTTACCGACCATACTAACTTTCACAAATTTAAGAGTTATCCTATTGCATCTCACCATATGTTGATTTGGATATCAATTCATGATTGTGAGGAACCAATGTATGATAAAATAATTCAAATACAATTCCCATACCTACTTGTATGGTTTAGTTTGTAGTTGCTGAGTCACTTGATCCAGACGATGAGGTGTCACTAACTGATCTAGCTAATGTTCCACTATCCTCAATATTTATTCTCCATATCTTGTCCATCTAATTACAAATATCATCAACATTTAATGTACATTTTCCTTTAGAGTCTTCATCATTGGGTGCATAGTTTCAGTATCTAAAGTCTTCTCTCAAGTGATCAACCTTGTGACAATGAAAACATGCCATGCCAGAATTCTTACAAGTACGAGTATTTCCTCCCATATGCAATCTTCTACAATTTTATACAATATAACTATATCTTCTACAAGATATACATGCAATCCTTCTATTGTAATCCCAGTTGATAGTATTTCCTTATCTATTCGGTACCCACTTATACTTCTTTTGTGATTTTCAATCTTGTGATTTGTGTCCATGCTTATTTCATGTGTAGTAGTAACCATCAATTTTTTTTTTCCTTGGATTTTTGTCAAATTTGGATCTGCACTCAAATGCTTGATGGCCATACTTGTTCTAGTTATAACAATATCCATCAAATCTAGGAGTACCAAATGACTTGTCGACCTTGCTCCTGCATACATTTGTTGTGTGGCCTGGTTTTCCACAATGATAGCATGTTGGCTTCTTAGGTTTTGGAGTTATATACACATTTTTTTTTCTATTCTTTCTTAGATGATTCTACTTTTTTATTTGTAGAGTTTTTGGTAAAGCCTAATCCACTAATATCTATACGTGTTTTCTGATAGCTCAACTGTTTATCCAGTTTCCTTCTACTTTCATCAGATCTATTTAGTCTTAAACATTGATTTATTTTTGAATTTTCAAGTCATTCTTCAGTTATTTATTTTCTAATCTCAGTTCGACAATCTCTTCCATCTTGCTTGCAATCTCATGATTAACACCGAGTAATTGATTTGTCATATCATAGTGATTTTGTGTCAACCTCTATATTTCCACATATGTCTCATCCATTCTTGCACTCATTTTCCTTTTCTCATTTTCTATCATTATCTTATCATCTTCAACTTTTTTCTTTTGTTCCAAGAATTCATGCATTCTTACCGATTGGGCTTCTTGTTCCTTCTTCAATGATTTTACCTACTCCATTAGGGTTTTGTTCTTTTCAATCAAATCTAATATAGAAGCTTCAAATTCATCAGACACACTTCCCTCTAATTGTTGAGAAAGTTCTTCAACCTGATCTTGGGTATCTTTTAGTTGATGAGCAAGCTCCTTTCTCTTTCTTACTGAATGATTCAACTTCATTTTTAGTACATCAATCTGATCTTTTGCAAATTTTAGTTCTATGTTCAAATTCTCAATCACCTTGTCATACCAATAACTTCCATCTCATCGATTCTTTCCTCTCAAGTGGTTAAACTTCTAAATAAAAGACTCGGCTCTAAAACCAATTCTTGTAAAGTTAAGGTGTTAAGAGGAGGGAGGGGTGAATCAGTACCTCATAAAACTTTAACTCTTAATAACTATTTTACCCTTTGAATCTTATATCTTACTTTTCATGCATAAAATTAACAACTTATTATTGAATGACAGTAAAATAAAGTAATTTTTTTCAACCATAAACACATAACACACATGAACACATTTGACACATGATTTTAGTCATGCAAAAACCCTTGGTTAGAGGGAAAAATTACGGTGGGAATGACACCCACAATCCTTCACTACTACAACATAAATTTTTCTTGGTTAGAGCATACAAAAGTATCACTTCTGGTGATTTACCCTATTAGGAGTAATACAAAAAGACCTACTAAATTCTACCTTGTAAAAGGATTTTGCAACACTCATTAAGTGTCCACTTTGTTAAGAGATTTACAATGTAATAGGCTTGTTAAGGCCTACCCAATATGTGGGATTTGAGAATACAATAACAATAATGTATTCCTCTAAAAAATGATCTAGAATAGTGCATCTACCTATATGCTAGGTCAGATCCTTTATTCTCTACACAGTCTCATCACCTCTATCTTACTAATTTCTCCAAATTCATCCACTTCCACTACTCGATAGCATTATCTTCTTTTTCACTATTTTTTTCTCTTTCCTTCTCTCTCCCTCTCTATATTAATCTTTTCTAGATCCATCCTTATATAATAATCATGTAGCTTCCTCTGTAATTGACCTAATTAGGGTTTATATCCTTTTGGAATTCTTGGATAATTATTTTTGTGATACATATTCATTTCCTCTTTCCAAGAAATATTTGCTTCATTTTAACTAGTTCAAACTTTTCCTTGGGATCATTTACAATCATGTTTCATTCCTGATAAATCTTACCTAACTTTCTCCTCAATATTTGTAAACCATTTTCTTTCTCAATAGAACCCAATAACACTTTTGTGTTCATCCTGTGTCTCTCGGTAGCCTTTGTTGATATGCTTGGTTATCATGTTGTTCTTGCTCAGTTATCATGATGTTCCTACTCGGTTATCATTTTTTTCCTTCTCAATAATGCTCTTCCCTGGTTAACATACTCTCTTAGTACTCTTCCCTTTCTTGATAAATATTGTGCTCGGTTAACTATGTTTGTTCTGTGTCCATTCTATTTTGGTGTTACCTTGATTTCTTAATAATTGTTCTACCTTGTCATTACTAAATGACTTTCTCTTCACCAGCCTAATTTCTTCAATCACCATAACTCACTTTTATCACTAATGAAAATACTTTAATGTATATAGGAATAACATAACATAACATCCTATCTTGGCTATTTGATGATGAAGAAGATAAACTTGTGGACATCCCTAAGGGGAAGTATGTTAAGGCCACACCTATTGTCAAAAGCATGGGATATTATGGTACTAGCCTTGGAGAAAAAGAAATTGGAAGGAAAACTCTCATCAAAGAAACTAGATATCTCCACAAAAAAGGATTGGGTTCCATAGAGACTAAGAGAACCTTTTCTAAAAATTGTTGTGTGAATGAATTTGATTTAGACACCGAGGAAGAGTTTCTTGAAGTCCCTTTCCAATACATTGAAGATGATATAGATACTTGTGTCCTCCATATGACCAAATAAGATCTTTTCTCACTTGATCTTTCCCTTACCAACCTCGAGTTAATCAATTGGGACCAACAAGATTCACCACCTACCTTAGATATATGTGATTTGGATGAGGCATTTCTAGCAATTTTTGGACTGAGGAATCTCCAAGACAATGAAGATCGGATCCGTTATAAAGATAAATCCTACTTCAGTAGCCAAGTCAACTCCCTTAGTCACAAAAGTGAGGAAGAAGATAAAAATCTAAAAAATGATAAAACATCATTGGGTGAAAACCTTTCTGAGGCACCCCTGGATGAAGAAAAGGATAAAATAAAGGATGTGTCCTCTAGTGAAAACCTTTCTAAGGTGCTAGAGGAGGGGGGAGTTTATCTTCATTTTATGTCATTTCCACCAGAAAAATCTTCTATTCTCATAGAAGATACTATAGAATTTAATCTTGGTACTAGAGAGGATCCAAAGATCACATATATTTTAGCTTCCCTCAAGGAACTAGAAAAAGAAGTCATGGATGCATTTTTTAAGAATGAAAAATCAAATTTATATGGAGTTATAAAGATATTCCTAGACTAGATACTAATCTAGTTGTACATCATCTTTCTATGGATCTAAAAATCAAACTTGTAAAAAAAAAATTATGCAAGATGCATCCACAAGTGGCACTGTTAGTAAAAGTTGAACTGCAAAAGATTCTGAATATAGAGTTCATAGGACCCATAGATTATCCTAAGTGGGTCTCCAATATTGTTCTAGTAGGTAAACCCTTTGGGGCCATCTGAATCTATAATGATTTCAGAGATCTCAATCCAACTTGTCCTAAGAATGATTTTTCACTTTCCAATATTGACTTCATAGTGGATTTGACTAGTGGGAATAATATGTTGCCCCTCATGGATGGATTTTCTAGATACAATCATATTCATATAGCAATAGAAGAACAACACAAAATTGCATTCACTACACCTTGAGGTATGTTCTATTATCTAGTCATGCCCTTCAGTCTCAAAAATATAGGTGTCACATATCAGAGAGCCATGATAAATACCTTCCATGATCTCCTTCATGTAATTATGGAAGAGTATTTGGATGATATTTTAGGAAAATCCAAGACACAAGAATCACATATTTCTATCTTTACCACAATCTTTGACATATTAGAGAAGTACAAGGTTTGAGTAAATCCTAAGAAATGAGTCTTTGGCATACAATCAAGAAATTTTTTAGGCTAAATTATCTCTCACAGAGGAATATAAGTGGATTCTAAGAAGGTGAAAGCCATCTTGGAGATGCCACCCCCTAAGATGTTGAAACAACTACATAGCTTGAAAGGAAGACTTTAGACCATCCAAAGATTTGTGTCATAATTGGCAGATAAAGTACATCCTTTCTCCCACTTGCTAAGAAAGGATATCAAATTAATTTAGGATTTCTTGTGCCAAAACTCCTTTGAACAACTCAAATAATATCTATCGAATCCACTAGTGTTGGTCCCTCCTTTTCTAGGTCAACCTTTAATCCTATACATTTCAGCAACTATAGTAGCATTGGGTTCTCTCCTAGCCTAACTAGATGACAATGGAAATGAGTGTGCCACCTACTACCTTAGTATAACTTTAGTGGGTTATAAGCTCAACTATGCAACTATTGAGAGAGATTTCCTAGCTGTAGTCTTTTGCATGCAAAAGCTACGTCATTACATGATCAATCATAAAGTATAGTTGATATAAAAGATTTCCCCACTTAAGTATTTTTTATCCAAAGTTTCTCTAATAGGTCACACATCAAAATGGGTCATGATACTCAGTGATTTTTATATTATCTATATATAATGCAAGACAATCAAAGAGAAATAAATTGCATATCAACTTGCAAAATCTCCCATTCCAGGAGATCATCCTATTGGCATAGATTTTATAGATGAAACCATCATGAATATTACCCCTAGCATTTAGTGGAAGCTCTACTTTGATGGATCCTTCACTCAGAAATGATTGGGGGTAGGTATTCTATTTATTACACCACAAGGAGATTTAATCCATAAATCATTAAAATTGACATTTTCATGTACCAACAACATAGGATAATATGAGGCCTTGGTCACAAGGCTTCACCAAGATATTAGATGTAAGATCACAAGTTCTCTTATTTTTGGTGAGTCCCAATTAGTTATCAAATAAGTAATCGATGATTATCACACAAAGGATGATAAGTTTCTTCCTTATCACCGCATGGTCAAAGACCTCAAACAAAATTTTACCAAAAAATCCCTATAGAGAACAACAAAGAAAAATATGCCATGGATACTATTGGCTCTTTGATATCCATTCCAGACACAAGTACACAATGCAAATTTCTTATTGAGAATCATGGTCCCTTCCTATGACTAGTCATATTCTGAGATGGTGTGTGAAATTGTTGTTCTTGAATTGCCATGGTGCCAAGAGATCCTTTCCTACATTCATGACAAGTTAATTCCCATCACCCTTACGCCTAATCAATAGAAATCCTTCATTCACCATACATCCTGCTACACAATCCTTGGAGAAACCCTATTTAAGAAACACTTTGATGGAACTCTTGTCCATTGTCTGAATTCAAAAGAAGCACAAAAATACTTAGAAAAAGTGCATCAAGGAATCTGTGGATCCCATTCTAGTGACCTCACCTTAGAAAAAAAAATTCTATGCACTAGATACTACTGGTCGACAATGGAGCATGATGCTTATCATTGTGTAAAGAAATGTGTTCCTTGTCAGTAGCATGACAATTTGATACACTCACCCACTCAATCCCTCAAACCCACCATCACACCTTGGCCTTTCTCTCACTAGGGTTTCAACCTTGTGGGCCAAAAACTCCCCAAATCTTCTAGTGGCCACAAGTACATTTTAGCTACCACAATGTATTTGACCAATTGGGTTGAAGATATCCCCCTCACCTACACTACCGGTAAAAAGATTTCCAAGTTCATCTTGAACTATATCATTTGTCACTATGGCATCCCTAAAGACCTCCATACTGATGATGGATCACCTTTCAAGAATAAATATGTCATGGACCTTTGTAATAAATTTGGCATTACCCAATATTTCTCATCCAAATACTTCCCACATGGAAATGGTCAAGCTGAGGCTACAAATAAAACCATATTGAAAATTCTCAAGAATATTGTTGATAATGTTGGTTATGATTGACACCTACAACTCAATCCTTCTCTTTGGTCCTACTAAATCTCTATCCATACTCCCATTGGTGCCATTCTAGTCACCCTTATCTATGGTTATAAAGCTATCCTTCTCATCAAAATTAACCTCCCTTCCCTTAGGATTTTTCTCAAGAACCTAATGTCTGAAGAAGAATACAAAGTTTCCGACTTGTAAGAGCTACAACTCCTAGATGAGAGACACCTCAATGCCCTTGATCACCTCTCTATATATTTCAAAATTTCCTGCGCTTATAGTTCAAGAAGAATATAAAACCTCAAGAGTTTGAGGTTGGTGATTTGGTCCTCCAGCACAACATGAAAAACCTCCAGAGTCGAGAGAAAAAAGGAAAGTTTGAACCCAATTGGTTCGGTCCATTTATTGTTACTTCCAAGTTTGGTTCTAGGGCATATCAGATAACAACACCTAATGGGGATCTTCTCCTTGATCCTATAAATATTCTACATCTCAAGTGCTTGTATGCATAGGAAAGCATTTAGTTCCTGTATAGTGTTTATTTAGCAAAAAATCCTAAAAATTAGAAATGTCCTTAAAAAATCCTAAAAAATAGAAAAAGTCCACAGAAAGTCCTAAAAATCAGAAAAGGTTTTGTAGAAAATACAAAAACATCATAAACTTAGAAAACTCCAAAAACAATACATATGATCCTGAAAAAGAAGAAAAATCCTAAATAGCAAAAAAAGTTCCTAAAAAAATCATTGTCTTGGTGAAAAACCTGGTAAATAGGCACGTTGATAAAAAAAAGGGGAGAAGTTAATTCATCCAATAGTGAAAACTTGGAAAACAAGCATTCTGGACAAGTAACATGGTGAAAAACCTATTTCAAGCAGTATGGTAGCATATTTGGGTCTATTGTCTTCTCTCGCTTGTTGTACATATCCATCCTCATCCTAGTCCTAGTCTAGTTTCAAGTCCATATTTCATGTGTCGCAATAAATATCCAAGAAAAATCTCAACAAGCCAAGATTAACCCCATCACACTAAGCTTCTTCCACACATAGTGACTACAAAATTTCTTATCAAAACCAACATCAAGACCGAATTTTTGAGCTATTGTTCCTTTTACATCTATTGCCAATGAATATTCATCTTTATTAGTCAATCGATCTTTTCCTGTAGGATGCATCCTTCCTTGGTCGAATCAAATTAAACCCATCAATCATATCTCATTCATGGAAAGAACTATGTACCAAATGACTACTAGGTCATGAGGCCTTCTTTATTGATTTTATTCTTTTATGTCAATGGATCCTACCCATGATTTCCTCAATCATTCATATCTTGGTATATTATGAATGGTGAAACTTGATACATGCATTGTTTGTTGTAAGATCTATTTACTAATACTTGAAGAACATTCTTTTTATTTTCTAAGTTATGATTATGTATATCTTACTAGGGGAAATGATTTAGCACAATTACGTCTCTTAAAATACTTGGGTGTGCCCAAACATCTCCAATAAGCATATGCCATTGGTTCCATCATAACTAAGAAATCCACATCTATGTTTCTAAAGCTATCTAATGTGTCTGAGAGTCTAGTCCACATAAAAGAACCATGCTATCTGTTCTTTTATAACACACGATGCGTACCTCCTATTGCAATATCAAACTAGGGTGTGCTCTCTAACATAAACACAAGTGATCCCACTAAATTATGTAGTCAGGTTGCATTATAGTTTATTTGTATATTAGTTAATTTCTTTTTTGCATTTTTTTCAATTAAGGGCCATGTTTATTCAACCTTCCCCCTTCCTCAATGGTTACTTGATCCTATTTGTTATGTTGGATAAATAAAATAATAATAATGGTTTCATCCCATTGCACTCCACCTATTAGAAAGTAAAGTCCACCAAGATAAATGAGAAGGGGGGGGGGGGTGCATCAATTATTAGATAAATACAAATTTTATCAACTTCAATAGATTTTAACCATGTAAGCAATGTAATCAACAACCATAGAAAGATATACATGCACAATAACATAATGACACAATATATGTTGACTATGGACCCTCTTGATCAAAGAGTAAACCCCGGTTGGAATGATTCCCACAAAAAATGCACTAATATGAATATTCCTTGTGAAAGGATGGACTCTATTAGGAGTCTTATGAAATACATTCAGTACATATGAATCCCTATTAGGAGATTTTGAATCCCTGTTAAAAGATTCTAACTCTGTTAGGAGTTATGGAAGACAGAAGGATCCACTGCCCAAATAGCTTCAGGGTAAGATCACTGAACTCACTGTCCAACTGATCTTTGTATTACTCAAAATAATAATATCAAAAGATTACTGACCTCAACAATCCAATACTCCTCTGACTATGCCAAACCACACCAACTACTTCTTCAGATCTCAGTACTTCGCATGTCCTCTTTCAACAATTTTTCTTTCACAATTCCTTCATACACTTTCTCATTACATATTACACTACAATAAGGAATAAATTCCTTCCTTTATACCACACTCAAGTAATTACAAATGAGTCGGCATACAAATTACAAAATACAAGTTTCCACACGTTACATCAAAATTACACAAAATTTTCAGCTTCCAATCAATATAATTCTTCACTCGTGCAACCTCAGATCTTGCATTGTCATCCACACCACTATCAACATGTCTCCAACTACTCTCTAACTATGCATAGCTAGATTCCATCCTGATTAGGAGATATCATCCAATTTCCACAAACCGTTACTCAGGAACACTGCCTAAATACTGCTTCCACTGATTTGCTCATAACTTCCATGAATAAATAAATTACTATCTGCACTCTTAACCATGATCTTATAACACATCATAGAATAAGTCCTCAACTACACATAGCTTCATCTTCAATATCCCAAGTGCGCTAACTCAAATACTATCTGCTTCTCTATTAATCTTCAGTAGATCATTGTGTTGACATCAATGATAATCATAGTCATGAATGCAACAAAAACTACTACAGAATGGCTACTAATACTCCCTCATAGGATATATTCATCATTCATTCCTAACAATCTCCCCCACTGGCATTGATGGAAACATAGATGAAAAAACATCCAAGTTCCATAAATCCAATATTGCGACACTGCTGCTTTGAAAAATGGTTCAAGTCTTCATCAATCAAATCTTTCTTTTTTTTCCTATTCAGTTCTCTCCAACATATGGTACAAATGGTTTTTCATGTACACTTCTCCCCCATTGACATCAATGATAGAAATTTCATCATTATGTCAACAACAACTTCAATGTCGAAAGACACTATTCAGAAAATACATTCACTAGAGTCCTCATGACTCATCTCAGATACACATACTTCCCCATAGAGGAAGTACCAACATCTAGTCCAGAAAAAAAATAGGGCTCATATACCACTGAACGGATGCAACAATCTACATCATTTCTCAAAATTAGGCTGGGGCATAACCCCAAGCATACCTCTCAGATAATCAAATGTATCCTTAGGCAAAGGTTTTGTAAATATGTCTGCAATCTACTCCTTTTTGCTTATGTACTCAAGTCTGACTTCTTTTTCTACTACTTTCTCTTTCACTACATGATACTTTATCGCTATATGCTTTGTCTTAGAATGTAACACAAGGTTCTTAGACATACTAACTGTGCTGGTGTTATCACAATGTATAATATTAGGTTCAACAAATTTTACTCCAATATCCTTCAATGTTTGTTTCATCCAAATTATCTGGTTACAATTGTTTTCTGCTACTACATACTCTTCTTCTATTGTGCTCTGTGAAATACAATTCTACTTCTTTATTAGCCAATAAACCAATCTTCCTCCAAGGAAAAATGCTCCACCACTAGTGCTCTTTTTATCATCAACACTGCCTCCCCAATCAGCATCTATATATGCACATAGGGTAAAATCATTAGATTTTTCATACCACAATCCATACTCAACTATGCCTCTTAAGTACCTCAATATCCTCTTTACTACTGCATAATGTGATTATCTAGGTTTAGCTTGAAATCTTGTTACAATTCCAACTGAATGTGCTATATCAGGTCTTGTATGATTCAAATACTGCAATCCTCCAATCATAAATTTGTACTTCTTTTGTTCCACTGCAGGAGTCTCATCTGTGCTAGATAACTTATGTCCAGTTACCATAGGTGTTCCAACTCATTTATAGTTCTCCATTCCAAATCTCTTCAATAGATCATTCAAGTACTTTGTCTAACTTACAAAGATACCATCATTGTTCTGTGTTATTTGTAATCCTAAAAAAATATTTCATTTCACCAATCATACTCATTTAAAATTTAGTCTTTATTTCATCTGCAAATTTATCACTGGCTTCATCTTCTCCTCCAAAGATAATATCATCAACAAAAATTACTACAACCAACAAACCATTTTCAATTTCTTTTGTATATAGGTTTCTATTAGTTGTGCCTTTTGTAAATTCTAATTCCAACAAATACTTATCCAATCTTGCATACCAAGTTCTAGGTGCTTGCTTCAGTCCATATAAAGCTTTCTTCAGTTTACATACCATGTCTCCTTCTTCAGTTAAAGGAAAACCTTCGGGCTACTCAATATAAACTTCTTCTTCCAATTCTCCATTCAGAAATGTTGACTTCACATCCATCTGATACACTTTAAATTTCTTAAAAGCTACATAGGCCAAAAACATTCTTATTGCTTCAATTCATGCTACTTGTGAAAAAATTTCTTCATATTCAATTCCTTCTTGATGTGAGTATCCTTTACATACCAATCTTGCTTTGTTCCTTACTACTTCTCCTTTCTAATTCATCTTGTTTCTGAATACCCATTTTGTTCCTATAACATTCTTATCTTTAGGTCTAGGGACCAATTCCCATGTCTTGTTCTTTTAAATCTGATCTAGTTCTTCTTTCATAGCTTTAATCCATTGTTCATCTTCACAAGCTTCACTAGTAGATTTAGGTTCAATTTGAGAAATCAAACATAATTGTTCTTGTACCTTATTTTGAGTCTAAACTTCTCTTTCTATGCTTCCAATAATGTACTCAACATGATGATTCCTTGATAGATTCATGTTAGGTGTCACTGTCTCAGATCTTACTTCAAGTGTTGGTTCTTCAATGATCTCACTGTGGCTTTCATTCAACAAATCACTGTCATTTTCATAAAATAATTCAGTAGTCTCTAGATTAGGTCTAGGCTGAGTTCCTTCATTTGATTCATAATCAATCATTCTTTCCTGAATTCTGAACTTTTCATCAACTTTAACATTTGTGCTCTCAACAATAGTCTTAATTCTCTTATTGTAACATCTATAAGCTTTTCTCTTGAATGAATATCCAATAAATATACCTTCATCACTTCTAGGATCAAAATTTTCAATGTCATCATCTCTCTTAATATAACATTTGCTTCCAAAAATTCTAAAATACTTAACTAATGGTGCATGTCCAAACCATAGTTCATAGGGTGTCTTGTCTGTGTCTGCTTTGATTTGTACTCTGTTCATTGTATACACTGATGTGTTCACTACTTCTCTCCAGAATATCTTCACCAAGTCATTCTCAAATAACATAGCTCTTGTTGCTTGAGTTACTAATTTGTTTCTCCTTTCTACAATACCATTTTATTCAGGTGTTCTAGGGGCTGAAAATTGTTTCTTAATACCATTCACTTCACAAAAGATGTTAAATTATTTAGAAGTAAATTCTCCACCTCTATTTGATCTCAAACATTTAATCTTCATTCTGGATTCATTCTCAACTTTGTTCTTAATGATCTTAAACTTATCAAATGCTTTAGTCCTTGTAGGACTGCTCAAGTCTGTATGAAAAATCTCTAACTTCTCTACTATTGTAAACTTCTTGCTGGGAAATGAGCTTCTCTTCTATTTAGCCATCACACATTCCTTCTAAATCATGTTAGTAGGCTTCATAATTTTAGGCAAATCTCTTACTGCAAGTGTAATACTCACTTTCACAATGTTATCAAAGTTTATATGACAAAATCTTTTGTGCCATAACCAACTATCATCAATCTTAGTAATCAAACATGTCATCTTAGTAGGACTCAATTGAAATACATTACCTATGGTTCTAGATCTATTACCAATCAAATTTCCATCTTTGTCTTTAATCACACAAGTTTTCTCAATAAACCAAAATTGATATCCCTTACCAACTAACTATCCAACACTCAAAAGATTATGTTTTAAACCATCCACAAAGTAAACATCATCAGTATTAGTCTTTCCATCAAGAGTAATAGATCCTATACCTTTAATCAAACAAGGTGCATTGTTTCCAACTCTAACAACTCCTCCATCATAATTGTTAAACTTTATGAAATTTTTCATATCTCCAGTCATATGATGTGAACAACCATAGTCTATAATCCAATCAGCTTTCTTTTCTACTTGGGAAACTAAAGATTTTTCTTCCTTAATTTTAGTTTCAAGATCATCTTCTTTAATTGCTACAAATCCTATATCATCATTATTTTCAGTATCACTTTCACTTAAAGTTCTTTCCAAACTAGCATCAAGTTCTTCATCATTTTCATAATAACATTCTTTAGTTCTTCTAGGCTTAAAGTTTTTTCTATAGTTCTTAACTCTCTTAGGACATTTAGATGCAAACTAACCATATTCTTGACAAGTCCAACATTTAAAAAATTTCTTACCATCTGGTTCTCTCTTCACAAGCAAGGCAATACCTTCTTCAATCTTCCTGTCTTGTTCATTTCTAGATATGCTGCTGCTAGCATAATCTCCACTCACACTAATTCTTCTTGAAAAAGTAGGGTGAACACTAAGAGCATTGAATGTTGTCTCCATTCTAGGTAGGCCTCTTGACAGCCTCAGGTTCATTTCTGCTACTTCCAATCTTCCAAGAAGAGTCTCTCTTGTAAAGTTCATAGTATAAGGTATGACTTGTTCAATCATCTGTGTTGTCTTCTTAAATGCAGGATTCAATGTCCTCATAATTTTCCATATCACTTCATTCTCTATCTTTGTTCCTCCACAATATTTTATACCTACAACAATCTATGAAATTCTACCAATATAGCTTCTAACATATTCATCTTCCATCATTCTTATATCTTCAAATGCACATATCCAATTATGTAATCTGACTTTCTTAGCATGTTCATCACCTTCAAAAGTAGACTGTAAAGCTAACCAAATTTCATGAGATGATTTCAAATATTTTACCTGACTGTATTCATTCTCCAGAAGGGCTGACAAGAGTGCTTCTCTAGCAAGTATGTTACACATGAATAGATCTCTTTCATCATTAGTACATGTTTCAATTTTATCCTCATCAATTATAGTCTTCTCATTCTTTGTAATCAACCAATAACTTGGTCCTAAACATAGTAGATGTGTCTTCATCTTTTCTTTCCAACTATCAAAATTTACTCCATCAAACTTAGGGCTTTCTTTCCTAAAATTCACCATGGATCACCTTAAACTGTTAAACTTTTCTTTCAAGGACATACTTCTCTCATACCAATTGTTAGAAATTAAATTCCACCAAGATAACTGAGAAGGGGGGGGGTGGGGGGTGAATTAGTTATCAAATAAATACAACTTTTATCAACTTTAATAGATTTTAACCATGTAAGAAATGTAATCAACAACCATAGAAAGATATACATGCACAATAACACAATGACACAAGATATGTTGACTAGGGAACCTCTTGATCAAAGAGTAAACCCCAGTGGGAATGATGCCCACAAAAGATGCACTAATATGAATATTCCTTATGAAAGGATGGACTCTATTATGAGTCTTATGAAATACATTCAGTACATATGAATCCCTGTTAGGAGATTTTGAATCCTTGTTAAAAGATTCTAACTCTGTTAGGAGTTATGGAAGACAGAAGGACCCACTGCCCAAACAACTTCAAGGTAAGATCACTAAACTCACTGTCCAACTAATCTTTGTATTACTCAATAGAATAATACCAAAAGATTACTGACCTCAACAATCTAATACTCCTTCTCTAACTATGCCAAAATGCACCAACTGCTTCTTCAGATCTCAATACCAGATCTCAGTACTTCGCATTTCCTCTTTCAACAACTTTTCTTTCACAATTCCTTCATACACTTTCTCATTACATATTACACTACAACAAGGAATACATTCCTTCCTTTATACCACACTCAAGTAATTACAAATGAGTTAGTATACAAATTACAAAATACAAGTTTCCACACGTTACATCAAAATTACACAAAACTATCAGCTTCCAATCAATATAATTCTTCACTTGTGCAACCTTGGATCTTGTGCTATCATCCATGTCACTATCAACATGTCTCCAATTACTCTCTAACTTTTCATAACCAAATTCCATCCTGATTAGGAGATATCATCCTATTTCCACAAACCACTACTTAGGAACACTGCCTGAATACTGCTTCCACTGATTTGCTCATAACTTCCATGAATAAATGAATTACTATCTACACTCTTAACCATGATCTTATAACACATCATATAATAATCCTCAACTATGCATAGCTTCATCTTCAATATCCCAAGTGCGCTAACTCAAACACTATCTACTTCTTTGCTAATCTTTAGTAGATCATTGTGTTGACATCAATGACAATCACAATCATGAATGCAACAACAACTGCTACAGAATGGCTGCTAATACACCCCCATAGGATATATTTAGCATTCATTCCTAACACCACCTCATATAGCTGAGTCCATTTTATTATTGACATTTAGTTCCGAAATTCATTTAGTTCATTAATAATATTCACTTGCAGTAAGGTTCCTCCACTACCTAGTTACTATTGCATCAACAACTATTAATCATTAAATATGTATTGCATGTCAAATATAACTATTTAACCATTAATCATTAAGTATGCATTACATGTCAAATATATCTAATTAATCACCATAAATCATTACTCATTAAACATTCATTGCATATGTCCATATACCTATCCATAAATATCATATATGTACAATAATCAATCAATTAATCTCATCATATACACATACTCCACATAAGACCTGCATCATATAACATCATGTAGTATAACCTTCATATAATCACATACATCCTACATCACACATGTTAGTCACATTAACTAGAACTATGGACACATAACATGTCATAAAGCCTCATAATCCATCAGATAAGCCTATAAAATGTCTCCACAAAATCTCATATAATATGATCATAGTATATCAATAAAATAATGCATCATGCACCTAAGTGCTACTATACATATGTATCTCATCCAAAAAATCCATAAAATGTGTATCATATATAATCAATTAGATCAAGTAGCCCCTGAAAGGATGTCTTGGATATCCTAGCCTCTCCTTGTGAACCTCATGTCACAGGTCCCCCTGCTCCTCTCACAATGTCACCTCTTGTATCCCTGTCTCTCAGTGGCCTCATGGATACTGACCCTAATGACCCACTCTAGGTCCTCTCTAATAACCCCCCCTTTGAGTAGAGTTGTGGTCTCTACTCTAGAGATATCACCTAGTGATAGAGGGTCATATAATAGGTCACCTCTCTCCATGCCCTTGTGATATCTCTTTGTGTGTCCAAGCTATCTATCAAAAACTTCCCCATGCCTAATATGGTTGATGCTTGTCTTACTATCTCTCACTCCCCTTGGTACATCTCTACCTTTCTCTTCCATGTATCCCTATCAACCATCATCTATTAGGTGAGTGGGTGTGTCTATCTCTGCATATCCTCTATCTGTCCCTATAATCAAACTATCTCCCCCCATGTCTCCTCTATACATATATGAGTCTTTTTCACAAGGAAATATCCTACATCAACTCATCCCTATAGTATGGCTAGCTTTCACTACATGCTCTATGCCTGAGCCTCAGCCCTATCTTATTTGTCCCTCTCTACTTCCACTACTTCCTTAGACTTGTCTTCTCTATCCCTCTCTCCTACCACCACTACCTCTAATCGTGTCACCTCATCTAGAAGGATGACTATTTTCTCATGGTCCCCCTATCTCTCATCTCCTCCTAGTCCTCCTAGCCCCATATCCTCATCCTTTGGTAGTGGTCCATGGGTTTCCTCATCTATATACATCTACATTGCTCTCAAGGCATGAGTAAGCCCACCTATGACTAGTCTCTGAACTATCCCTATTCTCTTCTCTATAGACCATATTTGTGTCCCCCATCTAAATCTTGGCATTGCTACTAGTCTATCCTCTCCATCACCCTTGTCATCATCTTCATCTCCCTCCTCATCCTCCTTCTCTAACTCTTTATTCTCTCATGCTCCTCTTTCTCCTAGCTTTGTCAACCTCACTAGCCTATGAATATACCACCACACTACGTACTCAGTCATCACCCATGTATCTATCTCCTATCCCTATTTTGTCTCCCATGGTACCAACTGCATACCTCTTGAAATTCTCCTCATATTATAGAGATCCACTCTAATCCCCCATACTGACCCAATCTCTCTAGAAATGATAGGATGTGGATAAATATATGGAACAATACCTAGTAAGATGCTAAACTATCAACAAACCCATGATGGAATGTACCTGGATATCTAGAGCATCATCCTCCTAATCAACCGATAGTCAATATACACATATCCTAGATACTCTACATCCAAGATACCATCCTCTCTACCTGACTAATAATCCCAGTTCCCTACACCTTGTAGCCTATGTACAATGTCCACTTAAACCATAGTATCTTATCTAGAATCCTCTACCAAGTATCTACTGATCTCACATCTCCATATGCTAATGGTGGTCTATAACAACATGTGAATGGATCATATCATTATCATCTCCCCTCTCCCCGAAATGGTCATACCACTTCAATGTGATCATAGGCCCAGACAATTAGTAGTGTCATGCATGTTCCCATTGTATGCTAGGTGCAGTACACACATATATACAAATCATAGTATAGCTATGCCAATATTGAATACTCCCATTAGTAATCTATCCCGTCCACCTCCTCTAACATTAAAATCAAAACCCTCTCCCATCCAATAAGAAATCCATGCCCTGAATGGTTGGGCATCAACCTTCCTCTAATCAATCTGGCTAAATATAAGGCTAGCTGTGGAAATCCTGCCTCCATCCCCCCTCATCATGACATCCACTAGAAACCAATAGGAAGTTATTATACACATTTCCTGAAGCTCTCCTCCAAAAACTCCTCCTCTCTCTCCCACCGATACTTAGACATCTCTCCCCTAATGGGTACCCATGGAATCCTCCACACAACTAGTAAGGTCAATGTTGCCTCTCTAGTCAGAAGGTGTAAGCTTGATGTGTCTAAATACCACCTTTTAATCAGAATAGTCATGAGTTTATTATGCACTCTCATATGTGGCCAATCATGCACATAATACAACCCACATAGTGTCACATGCCCCCACTCCACGTCGCTTAACTTCACTCGCAACACCATCATATCTAGTCATCACTCCTTTGACCTAATCTAGTAGTTTGGCTCTTGCATCTAATCAAGTCTCTCAAATTTATCGTCAACCCTAGTCAACAAAAAGCCTCATCCCTATCCTACCTTTCTTGTCCATTATCTAGTCCCTAAACAACTTATGCTCATCTCAGTCCTTCTAGTCCACCTTGGACAAACAAAAACAACTAGTGACTCTGTTATGCCCTTTGATGGGCGGCGTTGTCCATCTGTAAGTTGAACCCCTTCCCCCCTCCCCCCCCCACACCTAGTGTTTTTTCCCAATCCTTGGCTAACGGGTAGCCTTGTTCTGCCTTTGGGTCAGTGGCAAGGCCTCTCCATCCATGGGTGGTGCATCCTTCCCCTCCGAGGATGGGCAACTTCTCACCACATGTGGCCAGACAAGGCCCCCCTTAGGCAAGTGGTCCATCCACTGATAGCTCTATACCACCCATTAGAGGATGCCTCAGGTGTCTCTGCCACTTCCCTTCTCCCTAACACCTAATCCCCCCAGCCTGACCTAAATAACAAAAAAAATTTAAACATAATAAAATAACAAACTGAAGCTGAAAAGCAAGCTGATTTTCTAACTTACCAATGTAATCACCTCAAAATGGTCTAGCTAAACTAGATTTCCTAAATCTCAAACCAAGTGATCAAACCACATCAAATATCAAGAATAATTGTGTAATTAAGTTAGATCAATTTAATTAAATAATTCATCAATTATCAAGCATTTATGATCAATCATCAAGAATAATTCCTTAATTAATCATCCTAGTCATTTAATCAAATCAAACTCAAAAATACCTATGACTAGTGATATTAATTAATGTAAATTAATTAAATATCCTATTATCCTCTCAACTCACAAAAGGACAAAAGAGTTAATTACAACCAATGAGAGCTAATCACAAGGATCACTCACATAGATCAAGTGAGAATCAATATCAACCATTCATCATGGATGAATCTCAACCATTGAATTCAAATTCATTCTTTCCCTCCAAGACAAAATCTATATAACCAAGCTCATTTAATTCGTTGAATAATCTAGACCATTTGCATAAGGAAAATCTTCCATTTTGAATTCTAAATCTAGATCAATTCTTCTATTTCTTGCATTAATTCTTTATTCTAGTTCTAGCTTACATTCTCTTAATTTTTTTCATGTTAAATGAATCTCATTTAAATCTTCCATTTCATAGTTGTAATGTCAATGATCTTATGCACAATCTAAGAGAACTAACAATTATATCATACTCTCTATGACTAGGAAGCTATAATATGGTTTCAATTATTATGATTTTGATTATTTTTCATCTACTAATAATTGATCTAATGAGTTATAGAAGTGTTGTGTTTGTAGCATAATAGGTACAACAAAATACACACACATTTATGGTGCCTACTGTGGGGCCTAGCCCCTGATTTTCTACCACTTTTGAGAAAAAATTTGTGATCTAAAATTTAGTTTTGCAATCCAGGGTCAAATCTAGGGAATTTTGGATAGCATTTGGGAAGTGTAGCATCTAGTAAATCTTGGATAGCATCTAATAAATCCTGGATCATATCTAGGGAGTGTAGCATCTAGGAAACATGATAACATTTGGTAAATCCTTAATCACATTCAATTTCCTTAATCGCTTTTGGTAAATCTTTGCTCATTTTTGGAAGGATCGCATTTAGGAAGATTCCTTGATCACATTTGGTTAAAATAGGATCACATTTAGTTACCATATTTAGAAATTTTAAATTTCTAATGGCTAAAGGGTAAATGTTATGATTTTGATTGATCCTTACAACTTAACAGTGGTTTGCAGGTCAAATTGCCCAAGAAAAACAACAAGCAAACTACTAATAGATTATTTTGTAGGTGGCCTCAAAGAAATCAATCAAACTTTCATGCTTGTCTTCATTTCATTTCTAGGAATTTAATCACAATTTGAAATCAATTTTCAATCTAATCAGAGGATTATGCTCTTTTCCCTTTGGGAAAATTAGAAACTCAAAAATTAGATTCAAATTTGGAGTCAAATTGGAGTTATTTGAACTTAAATTTTGCATGACGTGTTTGATAGGAGAAAATGACATGGGTAAGAAATTATGCTCTTATCCTTAATGGAGAATCATAAATCCAAACCCCTAAGCCGCCAATCCTCTTTACTTTATTGCAATCCATTTTAGAGGGCCTGCTGGTTGAGGTAAAAAGCTCCTAGGAATGACCCAAGTGAGGACAGGTAGAAGCCAACCCTTCCACCTCACTATAGAAAAGACGCTTCCTTGAGATGAAAATCTCAGAAGACTTAGTCATTTTTATCCTTGGAACCTCGATTTGATCATTTCCATATACATGCTTGAATTTTGTGTAGAGCGGAGCCGCTTAAATGTTGCTTGCGAGACTACACAAATTTGACTACTTATAAGACTATAGGCATCAATCTCGCTTGCGAGACTATGGGAGACAATTATGAATTGATGCCTTTACTAAGAAACCTAAGATAGAAACCACCCTGATTACCCCTGAAATGTTGGTAGTGCTTGTGCAAGGAAAATAGTAATTGCCCCAAGAAGTTCATCATATCGATTCCTCATAGTTGTTATTACTCGGCTAATATGGTCTCCAACATCCATTGCATGTTGGACTATCATATTCTGAGGAGTCTTTGAGTGTGTTCATAAGCTAATGAACAATCATTTCCAATCTATGCCAAGTTCTAGGAAAAATTAGGTGTGTTTCTTGTCTTAAAACAAAGCTACTTGATGTGTTTAAATTACAATCCAAGATAAAAACCCTGAATAAACAAATCACAGACATTTTCAAACACTCAAACTCCCTAGAATCAGATAGAAAAATCCCAATTTTTTGCAAAATTGACAAACTTTTCCTCGGATAAACCATCAGAAGGTTGCATTTGGTATCCTAAGTTGCATCCTACATTCTAGGTCACATTTGGTAGAAGTGTCACACTTGGTCAATCCTAGATCACATTTGGTAAAAATACCTTGTCATCTCGCATTTAGAAGATTGCATCTGGGACAGAGATCATTTATGCACATGCTAGAACCTATATTTTTGCATTTTTGGATACCCTTTTGGCCCCTTTGTTAGGTTCAGTCATTACAGTCAACCAATTAGATCATAAAAATATCAAAAATTCTAAAAAATTTACCTCAACTAGAAGAAGGCATAACTTTTGACTTGATGCTCGAAATTGCAAACCATTTTCATTGTCAGAAAGATAATAAAAAAATCTAATTATAATCTAAAAACTAGGTGCCTTTGGCAACCCAATTTTTATAATTGACGATAGTCTCAACTCTAAAAAATGAGCAAAAGACCTCCAAAAATCCAAATTACTAAAACATTAAAAAATACTAAAAAAAATAATTAAAAACTTGGATTTTTATTTTTCTTCTACTCCATCCCTTTGGTCTTCTCAACTTGATTACACATTGAAACAAGGTGTTAAATATTCTCATCCAGCATATAATCAAGTAAATCAAAACAATCACAACATGGATGAACAATCTATCTTTATTCTCATGGAACAATGTCAAGCTTTACAATTAGAAATTTGAGAAATGAAGAAAGAAAAGAAGACTCTGTCAAACAAGCATTCCTTACGATCAATATGTCATTTTCTCTTTAAGAATGATATCCACATGTCTTCATCTCCTTAAAATATGGAGACATCAATGAATGACTATCCAATATTTGATCAAGAGATGCAACAATCTAATGATAATCCTATCTTTGATTAAGAAAATGAAGAAACAGATATATCATATTCACTTGAGAGTCTTCTCTATCTACAAGAGCATCAAAAATAACCTAATCATCCCTTAGGGATAATATTTACTCCTTTGGGACAATCTTATGAATCATCATTGCAAGAACTTCTTGAACACAATCTCATCATGCTACCTCAAATCACTTTGCATGGTTTTGTATTCTTGGGAAACTATTGTGCCTATCATCAGAATAACAAACATGAGACTTCAGATTGCATGGATTTGAAACACAAGATCCAAGATCTCATTGATGAGGACATCAATGAAGTTGAAAATCTTAAGGAACCATCTAATGAAGGACAAGATACTAATCTCAATCAAGATCAAATTCATGAACCTGTGTCTAGTAGTGGTTCTCATTCCATGTCTACTTCTTCCAATACTCATGCATCTCCTAAAAAATAAAATTTAGCCAACATGCCTACATCAAACAAAGAACTTAATGCTTTTCATGTTGACTATGTCTACCCTCAAGGGATACCTCTAAAAGAAGTCCAAGCTAATCTACAAGTTGCTGTAAGTATTTTAAATTCTTCAAAAATCAAAGATCCCAATCTTTTGGTACTTCAATGCCTATTCAAAATGATACTCCATCATCCCTTTAAGAATCCCTCAAGCAGATTGAAAATCCTCTCTTGTCCTTAGAAGTGGCTCCATGTCAAGAGGATAATTCAAAGCGTGAAGAAACAAATATTAGTAATGATCAAGATCAAGGTATCATCCTTCCTCATCTAATGGTTGACCTATGTCCCATATTCCAAGAACTCCATGATGATTCAGTCATTCCCTTTCACTTCCAAGAATATATCCCTTCACCTAAAGAGATACATAGCCTTCCATATCCTATGTCTTATTTACCTCCTAAGCAAGATCAAGGTATTCCTTCCACCTTCTTTAATGAGCATATTGAAAATCAAGAGAAAAGTACCCTTTGTACACTATCCAAAGATCCTCGTCAAGATCAGATTATTCCCTCACCCTCTTGTCATACTCTTCCATATCCACCTCAAAAATCTTCCATTCTTCCTAATCCTTGGAAAAAGAATAAATACTCCCAAGATTTTGTTGCTCCTATAAAAGTTGTTCATATCAAAGTTATTCAGGAGCCCGATTATCTCTATTTGAGCATTAATGGATTGTCATTAGTATCAATAAGTTATTTAGTTAGTCAAGTAGACAAAGCCTTTACATCGAACAAAGACAAGGAAAAAATTCAAGTTAACTAAATACAGGTTTGACCAAGCACACTTACCGAGCATCAGGAATTTACCGAGTACCGAGCTAGTGATCACCGAGCATTCTTACACACTAAGCATCAGTAATTTACCAAATAGAGAATGCAGTGATTACCAAGTTATTCAAGAAATGACATAGTAATCAGGAATGGTACATATATCTATGCAAATGGTTTACACCGATCATATAAATGGTTTACCAAGATTGAGACATATTTAATATGGATGTAATCATTAAATTTTGTGATGATTCCTATGTAATGGTAGATCTAGGTTATTTTTGTATTCTGTTGATCTTAGTTTTTTCTAAGATGATGTAAACCATAATTAGGTCATGATTGTTTGATATAATTGTAAAGATGTCATTACAAATGAGAATCATGAAGCAGTAGCCGCACTAAGGACATTAGGAGATCAGATAAGGGTTTTATGATAAAAGGTTTATCAAAGATAGAATCTATTTTATCATAACACATACAAGGCTACCAAGTAGTACATAAGGACATATACATCACATTTGAGGTGATATCTATTTGTTATTTCACAGATCTAAATCAAACAAGATAGAGTTGTCAATTTACAGATATTTTACTGTTATGAATTCAACCATTGTAGCATATTTAATTCTCTTAACAAAGTAGAATTAACTATCTTTATTGGAAATATCTTAACCAAATGCACACTTTAATGTGTTGCTAAAATCCTTTAATAAGGTAGATTTAGTCGATCTTTTGTTACTCCTAATAGGGAAATATCATCAGAAGTGATCAACAATTGTAGCCTTAACTGACATACTTTATTTACAACAATAGTGAAGAATTTGTGGGTGTCATCCCCATTGTGGTTTTTACCTTATAACGAGGGTTTATGCGTAACCAAAATATTTGAGTCATGAGTACTTATTTTCATGTATGATTTATTGTTTTGTTTACATGCACTTTACATTTTCAATTATATGAATGTATGTTACAAATAATAGAATCAGTTGGTTAAAAGATATCTACTATTGCAAAGTATTAAGTGTTAAAATTTTTTGAGGGTACTATTTCATGCTTCCCCTCTCAGCAGTTTATCTTTCCAATCCCAACAATTGGTATTAGAACTAGATCTCTTATTAAGGAAGTTTAACCACTGAATATGTAAAGATCTAAGGATGGAAAGTTATAGGTTGGACAAGACTATTGAGAATCAAAGGATACAGATGCAAATTTTCATTGAAAAATTCAAGCTAGAAAAAGATGAACTGAAAAATTTACTAATTCAAATGAAGGATATGACAATTTAGTACAGTGAAACTGATTATCATGAAGAAGAGATAGATGACCCATTTGAGAACACCAGATCTAGATCAGGCAATATATCTGATGCATCTGAAGGAGAAATATTTGATTTATCTAAAAAGAATCTACATCTTACTGAACAAGTCAAAGCTTTTCAGATCCGTCAAGAGACATAAATGGTTAGGATGATTGACGTCATGAACAATGCTAGGCAAGCAGAACAAGAAAGAAACTTGGCTATTGAAGATAGGAGACAAATGACTGAGAAGCTACAAGAGAAGGAATTTGAAATACTGAGACTCACTGAGCATCACTTTGAAATCTCCAATCAGATGGTTGTCATAAGTCAAGAAGTCAACTGAGTAAATAGTGAGCTTACAAGGAAACTAGAAGACATCGGTGAATTAAGAGAATAAAATGAAAGATTGAAGAATGAAGTCAAATTGCAACAACAACATAATGAGATGATCAATAAAACTAAGGATAGTACCAAGAAGATATATGAATTTATGATTAGTCAAAGAGGACTTGGCATCACTACTAGTTTAGGCTACACCAAGCAAGGAGAGTCATCAAGACAAGTTGAAAAGAACAATGCCTACACTAGCCAATGGCCAAAGAA
Source organism: Chamaecyparis obtusa (assembly GCA_027943335.1). Taxonomy (NCBI): domain Eukaryota; kingdom Viridiplantae; phylum Streptophyta; class Pinopsida; order Cupressales; family Cupressaceae; genus Chamaecyparis; species Chamaecyparis obtusa. The sequence continues at coordinate 329,732 of BSBK01001681.1, read as the reverse complement.
TCTATCATGCTATCATTGTGGAAAACTAGCCCACAAAGAAAATGTTTGCAGGAGTAAAGAAAAAGGTATTCCTAAATCCACTCCTAAGTTTAATGGTCATTGTTATAACTGTAAAAAGTTTGGACATCAAGTACATGAGTGCATATCTAAGTTGAATAGGACTCCTAAGAAACCCTCATGCAGAAACACTGTCACACTTGCAACATGACTGGACACATTGCATAAGAATGCAAGATAAAGATGAAGCAAGTCTAGACATTGAAATAACAGAACAAAACCTATCAACCGAGAAGGAAAGTTAATGCATACACTTGGGATTATAATACATGGGTTAAATGCACAGCATGTGGATGCTATGGACATATTGCAAAAAATTGCATGAGAAATAAATGGAGAGGTAGATCTCGCAACTCAATAGGCACTGATATGGCATGTTTACATTGTCAAAAAGTAGGTCACTTAAGTAAGGATTGCAGAGACCGAGCACTGGAGTCACAAACATATGAAAATGGAAATACAATTGAGGAAATCATGAGAATAAGAAATACAATGTGGAGAAAAGCATCAAGTGATAATGCTTGATCAAGCAATGCAGATGGTGACACCTCATCCATTGAATTGGGTGACATCACCACTTCCACCTAAGTCATAAAGGTATGTATGGAACTAAATTTCTAATTGGTTATATCTAACAAACAATTCCTTATATCCAATGTTTGAATACCAAATATGCATGAAACAAGATGCACTATGGTTTTATATGTTTTGAGCTTTAATTGTATACAGTCGATATAAGCAAGACCAAGTATGTATTTTCTAGTTGGTAACTATTGGAAAGGTTAACCGAGTTATGGTTCTAACTAAGTGAAATCTTGGTGTTAACTGAGCCTATGATCTTTTAAAGTATACACTGAGCGCAACTATTCTTACCAAGTTGTGGTATGTCAAGCATTTAATGTAGAAAGTTTGAGTGGAAATTTGAGCTTTGCTATAAATACATGATGGACTTAGTTATTTTTCACATTGTCAAAAAGGAGAACAAAGTACTTTCAAGTGAAGAACTAAGCAGAAAGATTTGAGAGTGATTTGAGCACAAATTTGAAGGATTTCTGAGCTGAGTATTCACGGTTGAAGTAAGTTTCATTTTCACCGAGCTATATAGTTGATTTCTCTCAAAGCCCTAATTTGAAGAACAATGGTGTCCTCATCAAAAGATGATAAATCTAATACTATAATTGATAAGAGTGTCAACTTAATCAAGTCTACAACTATTAATGTGCCGAAGTATAAACTTCATCCAGAAGTTGCATCGCAGACAGACAAAACTAGAACATTTTCAAGCATACCACCTAGGATTTTGCTAGTTGAAGACATTCGCATGTATATTCACTACAATATTGGAGAGATTAGTGATTTTGAGCTCCAATCCACTTTTCAAGAGCTAAGCATCGATGAAAAACTAAAGGATGAACACACACATTTGGAGGTTAAAGGTTTGGTCGATGCCTTGTACTTCCCAAGGGTTTTTAAGAATAAATGGATAAGGATCATTTTGAGCCAAGTCCACGAGAGAAATCTATGGTTGGATGAACCTATGAAGATCACCATAGATATAATACACGTAGTTACCAGTTATCCCATAACTGACAAGGTTAAAGCACTAAGGAGTGCACCGAGGACCAAGATTGAAAAAGCAATTGAAGCTAAATGGGATAGTAGAGGCATGAAAATCAGCACCATTATTGATCCCAAAACTAGGTTCAGTGCATATGCCATTGGTTACAAAATATTTCAATCAAGAAGACCTAACAACATGCCATGTGGAGCTATGGGCATCGCTTATAAAATTGTGAAGAAAGGATTTCAACTGGACCTCACCAAGTTATTATTGAAGCAATTAGAAGAAAGCATGAAAACCATCAGTTGGCAAAGTCCAACACATGTAAGTTTGGATCACTTTTGTTATGCATATTTTTCTATGTTCAAAACTTTTTCCCCTCAATCAGTAATATTGATTCGAACACTAACCATTCAATCACTTTACAAATAAATGATTATATTCAAAGTTAGGGACAAGACTTTGTCAGCATCATGCATGTTTATTTTGAGAAATTTAATGATAGAATGAACCAGAGAAGCAAAATACTAGGATAGTTGATTAAGCAGTACAAAGATGATATTTGTTTCTTGGTAGATACTGACTACACTTTGATAAAAGCTATCGAACCAAGAACAACATGGTTGGCACCATTGGGCTATGAAATTGACATTGACTGAGCTTCTAGGTCAATAAAGGCTTTATTGGTCGAGCCCAAAGATCCTCAGGCAACTAGTTTTGGAACCTATGAAGAGGCCAAATAGAGAAACAAAATGGATCTAGTTGGATTCAAGGTGACGAAGAAGTCAAAGAAAATGATGGACAAATTACTAAAATAATTCAATGATGATGCGGAAGAAGAAAAGACATCTAAGGATATTTGAGTTGAACAGGCATCCGAGGAATGGCTATTTAGCTAACAGTGAGCATGATGAAGAGGTGATCAAGTCAGATAAAGACATTTAGTCTTCACCGGTCAAGGCCATAGGTAAGAGGAAGAAAGAAGAAGTACAGACAATAGCAAGGACAAGGTCTACACTAACTACTTCTCCACCTCTGAAGAAAGGAGTTGTGAAAATTTAAAGGCCCACTCCTGCTAAAACTTACTAAAAGAAAAAGAGAGGTGCACAAGACACCTCCAAGCCACAAAAGAAGAGGAGGAAGTTGATAAGGGCTAAAGATGATATTTATGAAGAAGATGAAGAGGAAGACCAAGATAAATTTAAGGTAGTTGTAAATAAGAATCCAATCGTTGATGAATTGGCTAAAACAATAAAGGAAACTGGCAGTCTAAGAAACCCCAAGATGAGTCAGTATGTACATATGTCTACCAAGGATCAGCAAAAGATAGAAGAAGAAATCATACAAATAATGATCAAGTTTAAAAAGGTACTAGTTGAATTTTCCAAATATGTACCTAAAATTTTATATGATAAAGTTTCAGCAAGATGGACTTATGCCTTGCACACTGAGAAAAAGATGAGGGAACATTCACTGATACTAGCTATTCCCACATTATTAATTCCTGAGATTGAAGATTTAATGACATAATATTCAAAGATATTTTTAGTGAAAAGTAGAGCACTAAACATTTTGGTAGGAAAACTCAAGGATGTTGATGATAATAGTCAACTCTTATGGACTACAATTCCTACTACCCAAGCAGAAGCTGATAAGTTAGCATTGGTAGTTGTACCTGAGAAGAAGAGAAATAAGAAAGTTAAAGGCATACACTTAGATGATGTAGACCTGGCTACCAAGGAACCTATAGATTTATCAGATACTGAGGTACTAGACACTGCCATTTCTATTGATTTTTATCTGGTAGGATATAGAGAAGTATATATGGATCCTCCTAAGAAAGTATTAATAACAGGGACAAATGATGTTCTTATTGAAGATATAAAAAATGGAGATCTAGATGACATAAACAATGATGAAGATGTTACTACTGCTATAGATCAAACTAAGGAAACATCACCCACCAAGACAACAACTAGTGTGGTATTGAGTGACATACCGATCTTAGTACAAGGTGTTGAAATAATTCCACAAAAGGAACCCAAAGGCTCAACCCCTGAGAGACAAAAAGATACAATAGAGGATTAGGGGACAACAAAGTAAAAAGGAACCATAGAAAAGGGAACAACATAGTAGAATACTACAAATCCACATTAACAAATAGAGGCAGTATCACAAGCACCTGAGGAAAGTAAACTAGCAGAGATAACACAAAAAGATACCACTACTGACACCCCTGGATAATCTACTGGCACATAGGTAACCAAGCCACAAAAGGAAGAGAGTGTGTCTACCAAGCCTAAGAAGACAAATACAGAGAGTAAAGGTCTAGTTCCATATTCTAAATCCCCCACACCAGAGAAGAAGAATAAAAAGAAGCACGATAAAGGACTAGTAACAGTAGATGAAATAATTGAAATACCGTACTGTGAACCCATAACTTTGGACCCCAAAGAACTTAGAAAATATGGGGAATTGTGCACTAGGAAGGCCGCACTAGAAAATTTGAGAAAAGAAAGTAAAAGTAACCAGATACTTGAAGAAGTTAGAGACATTTTACAGCAAGTAGTTCTAGAGATTAATGTTAATAAGGATATTCCTATACTTGATCAACTTGCTTCTCTAACAAGTCATATAAATGCCCCAGACATAGATGTCGAAAATACAATAGAGGAAAGGGAAGAGTCAAAGATACAATTTAAACTTGCAAAGAAGATAAGTCAAGAAGTGGCAATCAACAAGGTGAAGCTATCTGAGGTAATTACCAAGTTGGAATATATTACTCTGAAAGTCATTCAAATTTTGTTTCAATTATGCACTGTTGAAAAGTTCACTACCGAGGTTAGTGAGAAAATTAAAAATTTGGATGAAGAGATCCAAGCCAATGAAAACTTATCTCTAACCGAGCCAAATTCTTTTCACAAGAATATATCAAAAGTTCAAGAACTGAGGTAGTTTAGATCTGATTTGAGGAAGTAGGAAGATACTATAAGTGACTAGGTCACTAAGCTACATGCCAAGTTGCTTCCCATCTCAAAATAATGGAGAGACATATTGAGAAGGCAAAAGCCTTAGTTTCTACTCCTGAGATTTTAGTTTTGGAGAAAATTTTGTATATGCATGCACAAGTCGGTCTAGAGTACATTGCTCTTGACAACTTGAAAGAAGAATGGGAAAACCTCTTGGCATCACTGCATAAAACCTACAAGCACAGTTTTGACAAGTTGTAAGTACATATTTCTATTGTTTTGGCATTAATTTCAAAAAGGGGGAAAACTACATACATATGTATATATGCCACTATGTACTTCACTTCACACTACTGAGAGCATGCAGAAAGGAGTCAGAAAAGAAAGAAGTCAATATATATATATATATAGTCAGTATATATGGAGTTAGTATATTTTTTTAATTGATACCATATACATAAGGTTTTCATACTAATGCCAAAGGAGGAGATTGTTATCTCTATTTGAGCATTAATGGATTGCCATTAGTATCAATAAGTTATTCAGTTGGTAAAGTAGACAAAGCCTTTACACTGAGAAAAGACAAGGCAAAACTTCAAGTTAACCAAATACAGGTTTGATCGAGTACACTTATTGAGCATTAGGAATTTATTGAGTACCAAACTAGTGATCACCGAGCATCAGTCATTTACCGAATAGGTAATGCAAAGATTACCGAGTTATTTAGGAAATGGCATAGTAATCAGGAATGGTACATATATCTATGAAAATGGTTTACACTGATCATATAAATGGTTAACCAAGATCAAGACACATTTAATATGGATGTAATCATTAACTTTTGTGATGATTCCTATGTAATGGTAGATCTAGGTTATTTTTGTATAACGTTGATCTTAGGTTTTTCTAAGATGATGTAAACCCTAATTAGGTCACGATTGTTTGATATAATTGTAAAGATGTCATTACAAATGAGAATCATGAAGTAGTAGCCGCACTAAGGATATCAGGAAATCAGACAAGGGTTTTAAGATAGAAGGTTTATCAGAGACATAATCTATTTTATCAGAACACATACAAGGCTATCGAGTAGGATAGAGGGACATATACATCACATTTGAGGTGATATCTATTTTTTATTTCACAGATCTAAATCAAACAAGATAGAGTTGTCAATTTACAAATATTTTACTATTATCAATTTAACCATTGTAGCAGATTTAAATCTCTTAACATAGTAGAATTATTCATCTTTATTGTAAATCTCTTAACTAAGTGCACACTTGAATGTGTTTCTAAAATCCTTTAACAAGGTAGATCTAGTAGAGCTTTTTTTACTCCTAACAAGGTAAGATCATCAAAAGTGATCAACAATTGTAGCCTTAACTAGCATACTTTATTTACTGTAGCAGTGAAGAATTTGTGGGTGTCATCCCCACCGTAGTTTTTACCTTCTAACAAGGGTTTCTATGTAACCAAAATATCTGAGTTATGAGTACTTATTTTCATGTATGATTTATTATTTTGTTTACAAGTACTTTACATTTTTAGTTATATGAATATATGTTACAAATAATGGAATCAGTCAGTAAAAAGATATCTACTATTGCAAAGTATTAAGTGTTAAAAGTTTTTGAGGGTGCTGATTCACCCCTCCCCTCTCAGTACTTTACCTTTCCAATCCCAACAAGCCCATTAGTATAAAGATGAATCCTAAAGGTGAGAGCCTTGGCTATGCATCTTACTCTAAAGATTTCGATATACCTACCACACCTTATCTCCCTCCATTTGTACAAGAGAGTCATCCTTCACTATCCTCTAATTCCATCCTTGGTCCCTATATCTCTAAGATAAAACCTTCAAACCTTCCATCTATATTGGGTCCTTATATTCCTCCATCCACTAATCCTAACACTCCTATCTTGTCATCCACTTACCCTATCTCTCCCCAATATCAATAAAGACATTCCCTTGAACACTCCATATCAACCCATCCATATGAATCCACCATATCAGCCCTATTCATCCATAATTCCCAAGTCTTTTGGAAGCAATTTGGATGTTACTAAGAATCCACTTGTATATGAAGATCACTATGTCCATTCTAATTGACATGTGAATACAAAAAAAGTATTCAAGACACCACAAGGGTCCACTAAGAAATTAAAGAAATCAAAGAAAATATGGGTTCCTAAATCCATCATTGAATAAGTATATGCTGAACCATACAAAAGAAAATAAAAATTAAAAGATATGTGGATTCCCAAGTCTCTTTTAAAGGACTTGGATACAAAATAAAAATCAAATTTGGCATCCAAGCTTCCAAAGGTTTTCACTCCATCTCCATCCAAACACCTTCCATCCTCTCCTACATTAAAGCCTCAAGCTATTCCATCCACTTTTCCTCCATCATTCCATTACCCTTCAAGGTTTTTGTTAATGTTGATCTCGTCATCCTATCCACCTATCCCTATGAAAATATTTCAATACCCTATCCAATATCCAACACCTACCTACTATCCTTCCATCCCTTATTCTTTCATACCTCTTATCCAATCCATCACAAAAATCCTTGGCTACCATCTCCCTTATCCTCCATATTATTCCCTACCATCACTATTAAGGGTCATTTTTGCATGAAGACAATAGCTAGGAATCTATAAGAACAAATCCCTCTCTTGTAAGATTGATGGAATCAATCTAAAGGTTCTGAATGGCTGGGTCTCAACTGCTTGGGTAACTCAACGGAAGACAAATGTGAATTTGTTATCAAGGAGGCCTTTGCTGGTTCTTCTCTTAAGGGAAACTGCAAAACAAACTTTAGGATTCCACAATATCTCTCTTTTTTATTCAATTTTCAGATTTAAGGAATGAAAACAATATAAATTTAAATTATCCTATTGAAAGTGACTTTGCAAGGAAGGTTAGAAAGAGTAAGGTAACAAGAAACTTGAAAGGAAATACTTGAAAGAAACCTAACAGACATATGCTAGTAATCACACCACCATGTGAATTAAATGACCAAGAAGATGAGGAACCCACACAATAGAGATCATATCATGTCACAATCTTCAGCTAAATGGATGCAATCATCAACGGAATTCAAACAATGCAGATGTATGATAAGTCAAAACTCACCAGATCATGAAGCCACTCCAGATGCACATGAGACAAGTTAATCTTTAGGCACCAAAGAAAGATCTTCTCAGAGATTCATACAACAAAGCAATATGATACCAACAAAGACCAAATTAAGAAATCACAAACTTGAAATCATCAAACAAATAATTAGCTCTTTGAAATAAAGAATGAGAAAATCACACATTCATAGATTTTGCATAGATAGTAGAAAAATTACACTATGGATGAAGCACCAATTGTATAACTTGTATTAATCATTCAATCAACCCTCATTACATCATTTTATTACAATTTATAGAGATCTACTCTTATTTTCGCAGCTAGGGTTTTGCTGTAACTAAAACTTGAAAAGAAATCTAAACTAGAGATTACATTAAAGAAACTACTGCTAAAGCTGAGTTAAATTTCCCTAGCAAAGAATTAAACCTCGTGCATTACAAGAATTTTCATAAATCAAGCATCAGATATCTCAAAAATGGGGCCAAAATAGTTGCATGCACTTGATGATCTTCACGTTTGTACCCTTAATCTATGGCTTCAGTTGCTCCATGTGGTCCTGACTGAAAGAGATCCCGCAATCATGCCCAAATGATCCCAAGAAAGAAGCCCAGATGACTGAGAAGTGATCTCTGAGAAAATTGGAGTCAACTCCTAGATGTGCCCAAAAAATGTCCAAAACATGACACTTGGTCTGAAAATGCAACACCCAAAATTGGCTAAGTGCAAACCTTATTTCCACTACTATGGAGTTGTCAGAGTTGTCAGAGTTGTCAGAGGCTGAAAACTCCCTATGGTCGAAAGGGCCAAAAATCTTATACTAAAAAAAGACTAAGTATCAAAACTGCACTTTCTGTTAATGGGAGCTGACAAATCTTGAGCTGGAGGTCCACTAGCTAGAAGGTACTTTTGGATGTTCCTTCTTGAATCTATCTACCACCTCCACCACCTCATTGAAGTCCGGCATCTTAATGCCTTGGAGAATTTCCTTCTGTCTATCTCTGTAATCTTTCAATCCCCTAGCAAAGGCTTTTATTTCTTCTTCACGAGGCAACATTCTCTGAATCTCTTCCCTTTGATAAAACATTTGCTGAAGATCCTCCTTTGTCTTTACCCATTGGAGTATATTCAAATACTATTTCACAATATCACTCACTAGGTGCATAGTCTTATCATCATCATCCTCGAATAGATCTAAATCTAACCCCTCAAAGAACTCCTGTAACTCATTTACAAACAACATGCCCTCATCCCTTTTCTTATCCAAACTTTTGAGCACCTTCTCAAGTATGGCTAATGCCATTGTTATCTCTTGGATCTATTCCTCAAAGTTATCTAACTCTACCCCTTCATAAATCTTCATTAGCACCTGGAAGCACTACTCCTTATCATTGTCAGCTCATCTAATACCTTTTGCCAATTTAGGATAGTTTCTTCTACCCCATTCTCCTCACTCATGATCTCTACCAAAGAAACTATTCCTACCAAAATGCCTCGAAAGGGCCTTAAAATCCACCTAAGAGATAAGCTAGTGAATTGGTCAAAATCTAGCTTCCAATCTGCACAAGCCTATACAAAAGAATGTGGAATGTCAGTGTCTATATCCCCCTTCTTCTCCAAAATTGCCTATAATGAGGCTTCAGGGTTATTTGGGTCAATTGGACCCGTTGTCTTCAAAATCAATTTCTTCATTGCTTCATTTTGTTCTTCCAATGCCTTTATTTTTTCCTCATCTTTACTCATAAAACCCAAAGCATGCTTCAGACCCAAGGTGGCCAAGGTTTTTCTACCTTCTCTAGTTGGTTCTCCCAAGTCTACCTCCTCTAACACATAGTCCTCTAGAGTGATCTCCTTTGCATTGATATCCATCGTGGGGATAGCCACATGTGCCTTCCACCTTCCTACCTGATCTTGCATTACATAAGACATTCCCTTTGCCTGGGGAACTATTTCCATTTGGTGGAAGGCATGCCATAGCAAGGTCATATCAACCTCTTCATCATTATATACCCCAACCCTTGGTTGCACTTCTTTGGTAAACCAAGTGGGCTTTGAGGATGCATTCAATGGCTCATAGGGAGTAGCCAATGTAGTAGAAGTCCCCACATGTTCAGTCCTTATCTTTGCTATAACTTCTTCTTCTTTTGTCTCCTGCTCATTCCCAATACCTTGTTCTGGCTCTCCCTCAATAATCATCTATTGATCATTAGCTATTTTCTCCTCAGTATCTATTTGAGGCTTATCTTCTTTTGTATGTAGCTCCTCTTCTATCTGAGATTCTCCCTTATCACCATCTTCCTCAGATCCAATATGAATTTCTTCTCCCCCTTCTCTGCAGATGACTTCAACTTCTTTCTTTGGTTCCTATGAGCTCAGGGGTATCGACTCCATATGAACTTGGGGAGGAATATTGAGTGGGGGAGGTGTAGAGGATGTGAGGGGAGTGGTAAATTGGGCTAGTGGAGTTGGAGTTGGGAAAGGAACATGGGAAGAAAAGGGTTGCTGAGGCGACGGAGTATCTAGCACAGGAGTGGGAAGTAGGATAGTGGGAGGCTCTTGAAGTGGAATGGTGGGAAGTGTGGAAGGGTGAGATGGGGGTAGAGATGGAGCAGACACATCCAAAGGCACTTGTGTACTTTTTTCCTCCTTCGAGGTGATCTTAACAGACAATTCCTTCTTAGGTCTTGCAACTCCCTCCTGGTCTTTGGCCATTTCAACCTCACTTTGTCCTTGAGGTGCCTATGGTAACTCTTCTCCCATGCCACTAAAAAGGCTTGTGAACTACATAAGAGCCTATTTTTTAGCTTCTTTGAACCCATGCAAGCATGTAAAATTAGAGATGTTCAATTCATCATCACCTAGGGCATCCAAATTTATTGGCTCCCCCTGAGTAGCCCCTTCATCTTCATTAGGATCATTTTCCATTATTCTCCTTTTATTTAGGAATCCTACTAACCATGTCCTCCTAATGAAGGGGGTTTCATCCAACAAATCCTCATCATCTTCTTCCAGAGTATCCATTTGCGTAGGGGTTGAGCCTACTTTCCTTTTGTAAACGTGGCCCTTAATCACTCCAGCTAGCTTGGGTCCTAATATTTTGAACTTCATTTTTCTACCCAAGCTTGGAGAACTTGGATCACTAGAAAGAGGTGCATCTGGGGATGCCACGCTTCCTCTCATTTTGGGCATCACATTCTTGGAGTGTGTGACTGGGCCATAGGTGGTGGGGTGCTCATGGTGATATACAGTCCCAGGCTTTAGAGGGGCAGCCCCTTTAAACTGAGGTTCTAGTATCTTTTCCCCCTTTTTCTTTCCTTGAGATGTCTTCTCAGGGAGTTGATTTATAGGAAGTGGTTGCATTAGAAAAGGATGAGAAACCCATGATCTTGTTAGCTTGACCACATGTCAGGCCCTGAAGTCCATACTATCATTCTCATCCTGATCAATTTTTGCATTTAAGATGGCCCTATTATACACCTTATCCGCATTATATATAGAATCCATGACTTTATCATAATTTGCATCTAATGCCTTCTATGAAATCTTTAGGGAAAGGGCACCTTGTGCCAACTCTATGCTCATCCAGCAATAGTCACAGATTCTCACCTCATAATCATCCACACAATTGGCCCAATGATCTTCAACATGTGGCTCATGGACGTAGTGTCTTCCCATTATGTGGTTGTAAGTACCAATGGGGTCAAAATGTGGCCTTACCAGACTGTAGGTTGCTAGTGGGAATTCATCCCATTCTCTGACCAAAGACTTGCAAACTTTTATGTTCGGAACCCAATGAGGATCGACTGAAATAAGGAAATTCTAGTAGTGTTTCTTCTTATGCTTGATATGCTCGTGAGCATCAGACAATTGCCTAGCTATCTAGAGTAGAACCACCCTATCAGGAGGGTATCTTGGGAGCTTCTTGGGTGCTAAAGTGCTTCCTCCCACTCGAATGTATGTGAAAGTTTTGAATTGAATGTAAAATGCCCTAATGGTTTGTACCTTGGTAGCTGCTTCTATTGATAGACTTTTAGCAAAATCACCCTCAATGGAGTAGATGATTGCAAAAATGAAGGCATCATTAACTATCTTAAAATTTGGGCTATTGTGTGTGAGGAAGTCCTTTCACACCAATTGAGGATACAGTGTGAATGGCCAAGTGTTTGGTTCCCCAATGTTACTGACCTTAGTCAACCCTGGATACACTACCCTGGTAGCTAGTAAGTACACAACATAAGACATCATATAAAAATGTGGATCTGTCTTTACCCAAATCAGCTATTCATCCAACTGGTCCCTTAGAATAGAGGCCCAATCGAACCTTGCTTGCCTTTCTTTAATCTTTTGGATGAGGAAGATCATCTAGGGTTCCAGCAGATGGGACTTGGGTAGGCCATACACCCTGCTTATCATTGTGATAGAGGCCTAGATATCTTCTTTCATATAACCTCTCCTCATGTCAATTCTATCTAGCCTATTCTTGGGTAATGACTGCATCAGGTATTCATTATTGACAATGTTGTGTGCCCTCTGGGTATCTTTGTTGTAAAATTCCATCCCCTTGTTTATATTGAAGTTGAAGAACTTGTCTACCCCCTTGGGTAGATGGAAAACATCCTCCATATTTTCAGGCCTCAGGTCTAGGACCACTTCTCCCAAGCTATTTCTGACCATGCGTTCATCTAGCACATAGTGACTGGCAAGTGTATTTATGAGCTTTGCTAACTAGATAGAGATAGGGTGTGCCGCTACATTCACCAGGGAACAATGGACCAATGATGTGCAATTCTCTGAATGGCCCACTGGTTGAGCACACTTGTTCAGATATTCATTCCAGCTTACATTCACGATGTCAATATTGATTATTCCGGCGTGCAAGTCTGTCACTTTAGAAAGTAGGTGGTATCCTTTAAATTGGTATTTCATCACTGGTGATGTGAGTACCTTCTCAGCCATATTTTCAAAGAGTACAAGTTTGGAATTATTAACACCGCGTGAGAAAAGAAATTGGAAAGTATTATCGCTTACTGAAAACATGTTTCAAAACAAAAAGTAGAGATCTCGACCTTTTCTCTCTTTCAGACAAGATGGACATTTTGAATGTGGAAAGGTCTGAAAGGGCCGACAACGTCAAAACAACCCCAAGCATGAAGTAAAAAAAATGATAGCCTTCAGTGTTTTCGAGGTTGCAAGATGTTCGGGGTGCAAAACCTCTGAAACGCTGATAGCTCAAGGACTTAGCTAGAGTGAGGAAAAGGGTGGCCCCTTCGATGATTTTGGGGATGTAGGATTGTTTGGTGTGCAAAAGGTCTGAAAGGGCCAACACATCGAGGACTTAGCTTTTTCATCTTGGTGTACTTCATAGTTTTTCAGACCCTGAAGGTCTGAAACTAGGGTTTAGGACCGAACCCCGAAAATGGGTCCAATGGTGAGATTCGACCATGAACTCATGAAGGGATGCAAGGGGACTACCTTGATGATCCCAAAGGCCAAAAGAGGCCGACTAGACAAACCAACAAATTGATGAACAGGTCGAAAAAGGGTCGAAAACAAAACCCTAAACCTAAGACAACACCCCAAAAGAAAAAAAAATAGAAAAAGGAAAACAAACTAAAACAAAACAAGAGGGAGACAAGATGCCTACCATAGAGACAATGAAGACAGTGATGACCAATGAGAAGACAAGAGCAAACAATGCAGAAAAGCACTCGGATGGCGAAAATGATGAGCAACATGTGCAAAAAGGGTGGAGGAGTGAGAAGGCAAAGTGAGGGTTTAAAAACACTCACCTCCTTTTATAGGCGCACGAGGTTGCTAACATCAGTGACCCCACACACTGGCCTTTCATATGTTTCAGTGTTTCGAGACTCTAAAATCCCGACAACGCCTATAGGTCTGACTCGGTGAAAGGTATGACTCCCACACAAACTTATCTTTCAGACAATGACTATGTCTAAAAGATTCAAAAGGTCTGAAAGGGCTAACAAGGCCTTTTGATTCACTCCCCCTATTCTTCGCACTTTCAGACTTCTGAAAGTCCAAAAGGCACACAAGGCCAAAAAGGCTGACAAGACCGAAAAGGCCAACAAACTACAAAAACTAAAGACCCCAACGCTAAAGATGACAAAGCAAGGCAAGACAAAAGTAGAAGGGGTGGGGGGCCCTAAGGCCATAAGGGCCAAGAAAGGGGAGTGTGGTTGTGGGACCACAACAATCACCCTATCAACATATTTGAGCATACCTTCTAGCATCCTTGGCCCATAAAAGCACATCCTTAGAAGGAGCATTATCCAAAGAGCAAGAGGCTTGAGTTCCTTCCAAAAATCAAAAAAAAGAAATAAAAAAGAAGAGAAAATGTGCCTTGGTGAAAACTTGGTAAACGGGCTCCTTGGTAGAAAAATTAAAGAAATAAATTCATCCTATGGTGAAAACCACTTCTTGTGGTGCTTTGTAAAAATACCATGATGAAAACCTAGCAAACAAGCATCATGCATAATTCCTTCTTCTTGTACTCTATCCTTGGAGACAAGTTCCATCCATGCTATCTTATCCACCATAACCTCTATCATCCATCTAGATCATTCACTCCCTATTCTAATTGTGCTATCTTGTCCATATCCTATCAATATCCTATCCATATCTTATCCATATTGACCCCTTGGTCTTGATCAAAATGAAGAACATAAAGTTAAAAATAGTTTCTCAAAATCTTCTTGACATGTCCACTCTTTTGGACCACGCACTTCCATGCATCAAGTCATTATCTTATATTTTATTTGTCACTACATCATTGGCTTTCATTTCTATTCTAAAACATGCTTCACATTTTTATATCCTTTTTCCCTAGCTTGGATAATCTTTAGGAGATTGTCCTTGAGGGTCACATTCATGTGCTTCACCCATCATGACCTATTCACTTTTTCTCTGTCACCTTTCTCATCCATCTACAAATGTCCTACACCTTGCTAGACATTGGGGGTAGTACAATGTGGTATTTCTTGAGAAATGGTGAAATCTCTAAAATCTTTTAAAATCTAAAACGTGGAAAATGTTCTTGAAATAATCCAAAAAAAATCTAATTTTTTTTTAAAAATCCAAAAAATTTAAATATCTTAAAATCTAAAAATCCTTAAAAATTCAAACAAATCATAAAATTAAAAATCCAAAAATTGTTTTGCATTTTCATCTACATATCTCCTCATATCTTGTACATATCTTGTATATTCTTTGCATCCTAGTGCATAGCTTAACCAGTTTGGTGTCCTAGCATCCTAGCATGGAATCAGTTTGTATCTCGTTCTTACAAAAATTTTATCTAGTTGGGGGCAAGTTCCTAGTCATCCTGTGGAATCAGTTCCTAGTGAGCACCAACCATTTTCTTGAGTGGAGTCAACCACATTACCTCATAGCTATTAGGTTTTCTACCACCTCATTATCACAAAGACAATATTTCTTCACATCACTAAACAAACAATGTTATTTCTCAATATCACTCAAAGCACAATGGTGTTTCTAAACACCTATGCACTGAAACATTAATGTTTCTCAACACTCATCAAGGAAACAAAGATCCTAAATGAAAAGATAAAATCAAAGTTGCACAATGGTGTTTCTACACATCTACACACTCAAGCAATTTATTAGTATTGTGCAAATCAGTAAAATCTACCCAAGGATATGAATGATAAAGGGTCTTTGTGGGTAAATAAAACAAAATGTTAGTCTAAGGATATGAATGTATGGTTCATTGCAGACAACAAAATAATTGAGAAAGAACATAAGGAACTCTTTTTTTTTCTTGCTTGTAACTAACACAAACATAAGTAAGTAATCTAGTTCATCATTGACTTTGAAAGTCATCGATGTTTGTACAACTGCTAAAAAAAGCTCTATGATGAGAAAAAGAATAACAAAATCATCAAAAGAGTGACACTCATGGAATATTTCATATCATTCTAGGGGCATTGATTTTCATCCTTGTATTTGTGCATTCATATGACTTGAATAAAATTACCTCAAGGAGGGAAATCTATCTTCAACAAGGTTAAATATCACATCTAAGATCCTTACCTTCACTATTGATCACTTTCTTTTTAATATCATTATCAGGAGCTCAATCAAAATTTCTTCTATATTAATCTTTCTACATCAATCTAATATTCTAAATCAATCAATCCAATCTTCTAAAATTTTACTAACATGTCATCCAACATCATTCATTCTTTTCTATCAAATTTAGATCTCACTCCTAAGGGGGCATCATATATCATAATCTTCTAATCTAGATCATCAAGAATCTTGTCAACTAAATCTCATGTATCAAAAAAAAAATTATCAAATCAAATCTAGAAAAATTGTCTATCAAGCTAAAAATTAAATCTAATCATCAAATCGAACAGAATCATATTGCCAAGGACTTCTTAACTTCATCAAGTTTTATATCACTTTGAAAGTTCCTAATCTATCTCACTCATTCTACCAATATTTGTTCAATCAAGCTCAAAGTCAATATGATCGATTCTTGTCCAATCGAGTTTAGAATCAGTATCTTTGCATCTCTCATCATATTTTGTTCAATTAGGTTCGAAATCAATTTCTAATCAAGAATAGTTTCAACACATCATATCAAATTGTCTACTTAATCAGAATCAGATCGACATTAAATAGCATATATTCTTTGAACCAACATTTTTCTCGCACATCGATTCAAAGAGAGGAAAATGTAATCACCTCAAAATGGTCTAGATAAACTATATGCCCTAAATCTCAAACCAAGTGATCAAACGACATCAAATATCAAGAATAATTGTAAAATTAAGTTAGATCAAGTTAATTACATAATTCATCAATTATCAAGCATCTATTATCAATCATCAAGAATAATTCCTTAATTAATCATCCTAGTCATTTAATCAAATCAAATGCAAAAATACCTATGACTAGTGATATTAATTAATGTTAATTAATTAATTATCATATTATCCTCTCAACTCACAAAAGGACAAAAGAGTTAATTTCAACCAATGAGAGATAATCACAAGGATCACTCACATATATCAAGTGAGAATCAATATCAACCATTCATCATGGATGCATCTCAACCATCAAATTCAAATTCATTCTTTCCCTCCAAGAGGAAATCTATATAACCAAGCTCATTTAATTCATTGAATAATCTAGACCATTTGCATAAGGAAAATCTGCCATTTTGAATTCTAAATCTAGATCAATTATTCTATTTCTTGCATCAATTATTCATTCTATTTCTAGCTTAAATCCTCTTAATTGCTTTCATTTTAAATGAATCTCATTTAAATCTTCCATTTCATAGTTGTAATGTCAATATTCTTATGCACAATTTGAGAGCACTAACAATTAGATCATACTCTCTATGACTAGGAAGCTATAATTCGGTTTCAATTGTTATGATTTTGATTTCTTTCCATGTTCTAACAATTGATCTAATGAGTTATAGAAGTGTTGTGTTTGTAACATAACAAGTACAAAAAAATACACACACAACCGGATCCCCATATCCACTACCTGCCAATAGACCCGTACTTTCTCGCCAAGCTGCTACCTCTCTCCTTGCCCTACATTGAATGCTTGAGGGTTTCTTCCATAGCTCCTCTTTGAGTATTTCAATCTTTGTTTCAATATAGTTTCAATTTAATAGTGGGATTTATACTTGTGTTGGGAGAGCACACCCACAACCTTTCTAAGAGCCTAAATCAAGAAAGTCTTGGGTGCACTTGCTTCAAGCTCATTCAAGGTTATGTGGATAGTGGTGTAGGAATGAGAATAAACATGACTTCCTTGTTATTTTTAAGATTTGAATATGCACGTGTATAACTAACATTTGAGTGTTTATTCTTGTTCTGAATAGGTTACTTTTCCTCATATACAATATGCATTATCCATACATTATCCATCTAAGTAATGCATCCATCTAGGTCAAATAAGTACATCCACATTTATGCATCCATACATGTAAGTATCAATGTGCATCAATACATAAACATCAAAGAAAAATAAACTACATCCATATAACCTACATAGAGAATACAAAAGCATGCATAGAGAATCATTTAGAATTGCATCTATTTGCATCATATATATAGATCATCAAAAATCATAAAGTCCAATATTTAATGACATCAAAAGGAGATAAATCATAAGTATCAAGAAGGGGTGAGATTTTTCATATCAAATGTCCATTAAAGTACATCATCAAATGTCCACCAATATGAAAGAGTCTCAAATTATACTACATCAATACACATCTATCGCATATGATCAATAAGGGAAACCTAAATCTATCCCTCCCCTATACCTATGTCTCCACTTGTACCTATAGGGGGAAAACCAATAATGCCAACATCTTTATCACCCTATGTTCTCAATGATGTATCTATTCTTGCAAGAGGATTTATCTAACTAGGTGCCTCGCTAGATTGGCCCTTTTGAAAAGATCAAATCTGAGCCACCTTTAATGCTAATTCATGCATGAATCTCATATCCTATGTAATCTGACTTTGCAAATCTCTCATACCTTAATGTAGAATATGTATGTCATAACTCAAATAAGAAACAATAATAGGAGGAGATGGTGCAATTGGCTTTCCACCCTATCTAGCTTCTTGGTGACCTCGAGCTTCCCATCCATGAACCAAAATAACTCTAGGCCTTGGACTAACCTATCCACTAATTTTTCTAGCAAAATATTTTCCAACTTAAACCCTAACTCTTCCACCACCATCACCACCCTAGACACAACTATCCTCACCACCAACCTATCCACCACCACAAGAATCTTTAGGAACAACTCTCACTACCCTTCCTCTTCCTCACACAATCCTATCAGGAGCACCACCAATATCTCTAATCACTCTCCCACCTCAATGAACTCTAGCTCTACCTCCTCGGACTCTAGCTCTCCTCTGTTGCCAAGGTACCCATCACCATCATCATCATCGATCTCATCAAATTTTGGCTCATCAATGTTAGAAATTGGATCTTTCTGATCTATGAACCTCTACAAAGGATGTTGTGCTATCCACCAAGCATAATCAGATGTCACTCCCTCATCTATAATTTTTTATTGATAGTCCCATAACCTCATCAAGAGTAGTCTTATAATCCACACAAGGTCCCCATAATGATCTCTCTACATATACTTGTGCATAAATAGCTAGTCCATATGGTATGACCTGCACTCTTCCAAACTATCATAGCACTCACATGGAACAAAACCTCTCTAGAATGAGTGGAGTGCAACCAATAAACCATCATAGCCTAAACATAAAGGGAACCTCACTAGCATACTCCTATCATGGCTCACAACTAATTTATGGATGCCAAAACATTTCATCCATACCATCTAGCATTTGTCTCCAATAATCTAGTTGTCTCAAACATGGTGGGACAATCACTCCCTGATAAGCATAGATATATGGCTATCCTACTGGGAAAACTCTATCTGCAATCAACCTAGCAATGAGAAGATGCTCTCATAACCATACTTATAGAAGGAATACACCTGCAAAAAGTGTTGCACTACACCAATAAACCAAATGGTGCATATCATGATATAAATGTGCTAGAATGCACACTCCCCATGCAAATCTTCATGGATGAGAAACCATATCCTTGAGGATCCTACCCCATCCAACAATGAATCCTCATCGTCTCCTATCTAACATCAGAAATCCACTAATGAAAGCTTCCAAGACTAATGGGAGTGCATCGTATCTTTGTCTCATCACTCTCTAAAGAATCATCTGGTCACCAATGGTCACATCACCAAACATTCACCTACAAGCTGCACCATCATAGACTTGATCATAATATACCAACTCATGCATGATCAGAATCATCAATAAATGATATACATCCTACAAGGTGATGTTCATCTCTCCCATCGAAAGGTGGAGAGTGTTATGGTTCGAGTTCCATCTCTCAGCCAATATTTTTAGTAAACCATTGTTTACTTTGAATTGGGGCATATCCAATAGAAACTAGAGACCGCAATGACCAATCACACACCTCTCAACAATAGTTAGGTCTAGAATCATATCGAAATGTCATGGATACTAACCTCACATATAAATTTTCCAAAAGGAAACCTTTTTAAAAATTCAAACACATTTCAATCAGTCAATATTATTAAATTGATCATCAAGCATCAATTAAGTATCCCAACATCTGCTTTCTCAACTTTGAGCACATCAAATTTCTCTCTAGATATTGAGGATGAAAAATTAAACTATTAACCTATCAGATTGACATCAATACTACATCAGTCAACTGATCTAGACTAACATCATATAAAATTGAATTTACAACAATATCACATCATCAATACCCTATAAAAACATTATCAACATTCATTAGATCTAAAAACCAATCAAAATGTTGAATTGCCAATCAAAAAAATGCAAAAACTGTAAAAAAATGTGCATAAGCAATATTTTTTTAGCTATAGACAAGAAAATTCCTAGGATACACACAAAATTGCATAGGTGCTATGAAATCTTGCACAAGTGACACAACTTTCAT
This sequence comes from Chamaecyparis obtusa, assembly GCA_027943335.1. NCBI lineage: Eukaryota > Viridiplantae > Streptophyta > Pinopsida > Cupressales > Cupressaceae > Chamaecyparis > Chamaecyparis obtusa. The sequence continues at coordinate 309,449 of BSBK01001681.1, read as the reverse complement.
AGGTGACATTTCTCTGTGCAAGTGATAGAACAATATGCCTAGGAAACATCAAAAGGTTAAAAAGTGCACATCAATGTATAGGTGATGCATTAATATGCATAGATAAAAAAAAACCCTACTATGCCCTAGCCTAGGTGATATTATGAGGGGTATAGAAACTAAAAATAACTGTGGAGGTGATGCAAAAGTGGGCATAGGCGACAAAATAGGTAAAAAAAATTAGATAACCTATAATTTCAATGCCTAAATCAATCTAAACTAATCTAAAACTCAAATGCAGAAAAACAAAGCTAGGATTCGAGACATACTGGTGCTTTGTACACCTAAGGCCTCTGGAATCTCCTCCCCTTATCAAAATGATGCTCTTGAATTCAGAATACCATGTTTTCAACAAGGAGGTAAAAATAGCTCAGAGAAGGAAAAATCAAAAGGGAGTGTAAAATGAATAGGTAAAAAGTGATTTTGAGCCGATATGTACCCATATTTGAACTTTTAAAAGGGGTATGTTTACCTATTTTTATCAAAAATAGATAATTTATTAATATTTTTCACTAAATTATCAATCAAATTCAAAATTTTACATTGGGAAACAAATTGCAATCAGAGTTTTACTAAAATTTTGAAAAATCATTAAAATTTTGAAAATTATCAAAATCATTTCAATTCATTTCTTAAGGAGGCATACGATCATCGAAGCGTGAAACCGTCAAGATTTGGACACTTTTCAGAATCAGAGACATTGAACGTTAGAATTTCAAAATCATCATTGGGGCATCAAAACAATTATAATTGAAATTAGATATCCATATCAAAGTTTTATCATCATCAGGGGCAATATCATATCATCAAATTGATTGAATCAGAATCTAGACATCAAATCATCACAATTGGACATCTAACATCATATACTCTTTAAACCAACATGCCTCACACATTGATTCAAAGAGGGGAAATTGTATACACCTAAAAATGGTCAAGGGAAACTTTAGTGAAATTCAAGCCATTTGGATTAATTAAAATAAAAAATTAAATAACCATGTAATTGAATTAATCACTTGATTATATAGCTCATTAAATAATCAAATCCAACCCATTTAGTATTCATACATGGATACTTAATTAACTCATTTTAATTAATTATTCCTAAACTTCCTCACCTACCACTACATGATAAAATTGGATCAACCAATGGAGAAGAGGGAAATGTGCACATGGATCACTCAAAGTATTTTCTATCCTGGCCATCCAATCTTGAGAATCAATCATGTCCCTTCAAATTGGACACCCAAAAAAATACAATTCAACCTCTTACCTTGATCATGGTTAGCTCAACTCCCATCGAACTCACCCCCTACATCTTCAAAAATCTTAAAAATAGGATGCACAAATAGAGTAATTATATAAATTTTCATAGAAAGTACACTATAGGCATTTTAAATTCAATTTTATTTAGAGCATCATAATTCAGTTCATTTAGCTTAGGCTCCTTATTTAGTGATGTCATAATGGAGGAATTTCATCAAGCTTAGAGTGAATTTGATCATTTAAGATAAGAATTTACATTAATTTGCATTAATATCTCATCATAGATCATAGCTTACATCTTAGATCATTTAAATTCTCAATTTATAGGTTATCATTTAATTATCGTAATACAAATGAGAGCATACCTCAAATCCTTGTGATTGGAGATCAATAGATTTTTCTCAATTTCTTTCATTTCAATTATCTTATCTTGTATATCTTAAAGTTGAATTGAAAGTATGTTGAATTAAGGTTCTATGACGGTTTGTAAATAATTTACACACACACAACATCAAACCAACCTTAGGTCACTTTGGAAGGAAGATAATCCACTAGGATCAAGTAGGCTTAAGCTCTAAGTGAGTGCAATGATCATTCACTATAATTGAGGCTGCTTATGAAAATTTCATTGAATAATGCAAGATTAAGGGCTAGAAAGAGAGAAATGATGAGTTTCAAAATGCACTGATTGAAAGAAAACCTACAGACCAATTTAGTAACCAAAAATAAAGCCCATAGACCATAACTGACCTATAAATTCAATTTGAAGCTATTTTAGAGGGACTATGCCAACCTGGTAAACTTGTTCCTAGGACTAGGTCGATTGGGTTAAGTTGTTCCCTGTACTTTCTAATGATTTCATTTGTAGACTAGCCAAGGTCTTGAACTTCCCAGATCCGATCCCAAAATTGGTGCCAAATATTCCTGCACACAAAAGAGAGAGGAAATATTGTGTAGAAAGAGGATTTCCTCAATCAAACCCTAGTTGAGGAATCAACCTTGACATTAAAATTAAATATGCATGAAATGAAAACTTGTTGATGTAAAGTAGGTACGATATCTAAAATGTAAATTCTTATACCTTCACAAATGGACTTGATGTCACAAAGTCTATGCAGATGCTTTTAATTGTTTTAAATTAGCAACCATAATTGGTTGTAGAATCTTAAAATGTAGAGAATATATAGTCATAAAAATTGGCAACCATAATTGGATTCTTTAGGACCTATTAGGCCCCATTTTGGTGATTTCAAGGTCTAAATATCCATTATGCTTGATCCTAGTGACTCATCTTTTCTTCTCTTGCACGTATTCACTATCCCTAATCTCCCTATAAAATTTGAGCCTATTTTACCTGGTACACATTTCTAATGGTGGTTTAGTCCCTAGGACACATCACCAATGGAGATCTATCCCTCAGACACATTTCCAATGGTGATCCATCCCTAGGATTTTGGGCCCAAATTTTTCTTAGAGCCTGATATCAAGGTATTCTTCTGAGATTTTTAATTATGGTCAACCTAGATTAAATTTGAATCCCAAATTGAGGGAGTAAAGTATAAAAGGACCTCCTCTCCCATCATTTGGTAACAATGAATCAAATGCAATCTATCTATGAAAAAATTCAAGCATGAGAAATTAAGGATTTGAATTCAAGATTTGAAGGAAAGCATCCAATTCAAGATCTCCAAGTATCCATTTCTTCAAGATCTATCAAATCAAAGAAAATGTTGTCTAATTGATGAAAGTTTCTCTCTGATGATGGCCAACTAGACCACTTCTCAACCAAGCAAGAAGATTCATTTATCCTTCTCTCTCTCCTTCTTTGCATGTGGTTATCAAGCATATCTACATTCTAGATCTTGGAGTGGAAATCATAGACCTATGAATTTTTTAAGGCATCCTTGATCTTGCATCACATTCCCATAGTGGTAGGGAATGGAACATGGACCACATGAATCCTCTTTTCTCAACATAAAACACTACACATTCACTATGATATTTGGAACCAATAAATAGGATCTATATGTTACATTTCAAACACTTGATCCAAAGCACAATGACCAATTTCTAGATAGGATCGAACTCAAAGAGATGGACCATAGTATGTTACAATATGAATAGGGCTAGGTCGAACATGGCTAAAGATAGATCTTCACAAAACATTTTTTGGGGAAACCTACACTAGATCACCAAAGCATCAAATCCACATCTAAATATAAGATATGTTAACATCAACGATAACCATTAATGACAATAGCAATAATAGCATTAGTATCACTTTCCAAAAAATTGCACCTACATCAAAAAAAACAACAAACCACTATTAGTTCAATTCTCGGACCACATTCACAAAATGGGGAGACTTACACAAAGAAACTATTGATGAGGACATATCTAGATGGATATACAAAGATGATGAAGAAGAAGAACCTATACAATTGCCTATTGAAAAATATAGACAAAGATTCAAAATAATGTAGAAACAAGGCTATGATAGTTGCAGTGGTCTTGGAACATAGAAGAAAGGTATCATAGAACCTATTTTTCCCTAAGGGTGACGACTAAATAAGGGACTTGGATTTAAACTATTACAAATTGGCTCTTCAAGTACTAAGGTATGCTCATGTGAAATTGTGAATGCCCTGAATAATGATATGATATTTGAGGAGACCCATGTCGAAACCAATTCCAATGAATGGGAATGGAACTCCTATTCTTCCATCCCTTATGCTATTGAGCATGTATTTGTTGACCCTAATGAATTACTTATTAAAGACAAACATGTGGACGATACTCCTCTCCTTTTCAAAACTTTTCCTCATGCCTCAATTGAAACTTTCTGGGACTCTAGAGAACTCTGCAAGAGAACTTATCATTAATTTTTGCACAAATGTAAAGTGGATCATCAAGTACTTTAATAGTCTCCTTAGGATAAAATATAATGAAAAGCTCAAGTTTAGGCTTGGGTTTGGGTTTAGGTTTAGGGAGGGATTGGTCAATGAGATCAACAGCACTATTGGTCGCACTACACATATCATAACCAATTATAGTGTTAGGGTGACCAAGTGCAATAATATTAGTGGAAGAAGGAAATAAATTAGTTTGGTCAATGGTATTGGTAGAATGGAAAGGAAAAATATTGGTATAGATTTACAATTTTTGGTTAGAGGGTGCAATGGATTTGTTTCCTTTATCATTCACACCCTAAATGGTTATTCTATTGGAGTATATGAGGTCTTTAATAATATGCTTCACATGATAACACTTCTCAATATCATGGCTATGCTATAGATGGTATTTTTAAAATGCTTTGGGATCATGCGAAGCTAGCAATGGTTTGGAAGGATCAATAGGTTTGATAAGAGGAAGTTTCAAAATATTAGCATTAAGAAACTTGAACATAACATTATACTGGAAGATTCAAAAAGAGTTGTAAAATTACAAGATGGTTTGAAAATAGATGACAAAGAAGACACACCTAATGTTGCAGTTATCGCTTGTGCATCAATATTGTTGGAATAATTATTAAACTTGATAATAAAAAAAAAGGATTTTGAAACTTTTGGTAAAATTGCTAAGAGGCACCACTCTTATCAACTAGATTCATTGGAGTGGATGACTCATATTGGTTCACCTTAAGCTAATAATTATGAAGCATTGCACATGCCATGCCTAGAAATTTTAATATGAAATTTTAGCTAGATTTAATTTAAAAAAAAAAACAAATAGTCCACATGATAAAATCTCAATAACATATTTAGACTAACATAATTTATTCATGCTATCATAATGTCCTTATTAATTTTATTTCTACATTGGTATTTATATTTAATTGTACAACATTGTCAAGAATAACCTACTTAATTTGTATCTATTTGTCCTCGAATACTATCGTGTTATTGTAATGCTCATTCTTTAATATGGTAAACACGCATACTATTGATTAAAGGGTGGCAATATTACAACACCATTTATGATCAAGAAAATCATTAACCCATCCTTCACTAAAAAATAAACCTCAAATTAAGTACATAAAATTTAAACTTTACATCTATTAGTATATTTTGGCTAGGTTTTAAACCTATATTTATTTCACTCATTTTCCAAGTCTTTTCATTGGATAAGAGTATGATGATTATAAACTTGCAATCCATGTACTAGACAACCATTTGAAATAAAAATTGTATCTTTGCCCCAGAGGCCTCATAGTATATTTGAATTCTACAAATAACATTATCAAAATTATCCTCGAAGAGTTCTACAAAAAGAGAGGTATCATCAATAAATTGTTCAATGAACAGATCATCCTTGTTTGGAAGTGTAATACCTTTAATAGGAGGTCCAAATTCTGAAGCCTTCAATATATAATACAAATCATCAACAGAAATTACATATAGGGCAAGAGCAAGGGGGAAGCCTTGTCTAATAGATCTTCCAAGAGGGATAGGGTTAGAGAACTCTCCATTTACCTCTGTAACTATGCATGAATCTTTAAACAAAACACTCACCCATTTGTAGAAAAAAGATGGAAAACTAAATTGCTTTAACATGGCCAACACAAAATGTCATTCAATCATATCATATGCCTTTTCAAAATCTAGAAGAATCATGGCAACCTTCCGGTTATCTGCTTTGGCCCAATACATTGCTTCCCAGGTAGTGATCAAGTTTTCTAAAATGTACCTCCCTTTGATAAAACCTATTTAAGTCACCGAGATGATATCATTCAGGATATATGATATTCTTCTAGCCAATAATTTAGCAATGACCTTGTATGACAAATTCAACAAAGTGATGGGTATCCAATTCTTAACTTTAGATTTGTCTCCTTTTGGAAGGAGTTTGATAAGACCTCTATTGACATTTTCTCCTAGAGTACCAATCTCAAAAGCGTACTCATATAATTCAAAAATCTCAATGGATAGCCAATCTTTATTGGTTTTATAAAATTATGTCAGGAGACCATCTATACCAAGGGTTTTACCATTAGCTAGGGACCCAATGACATCTTCAATTTCTTGGATTGAGATTTCTTTCCCCAACATGTTGCTTTGGATATTATTAATTTTCCTTGGAATGATTTTGATACACTGTTCCATACATTTCTGTTTGGCCTCATTGTGCTCAGTGGTGAAGAGGTTCCTGTAAAAGTCTACAAAGGCTTCCATAATCTTTTGGTTGTGATTGCAGAATCCTTCCTCAGCTTGGATGCCAGTAATCTCTTCTCTACACTATTTGGCTCTAATAATATTGAAAAAGTGTTTTGTCCCTCTATCCCCTTCTTTGATCCAATTGGCTTTAGGTCTGATTTTTTGGCCCTAAATTTTGTACTGTTGAATGGATCTAAGAGACCCTTTAGTCTCTATTAGATTCCTTTCTAGCTCCACATCACCACCCTTATCTTGTAATTGATTTTCAATTTCCAGAAGTTTGGAGTTGAGAGTCTTCTCTTGAAAATTCCTATCTTTGGCTTCCTTGGTACCAATAGTCTGGCATAGATTTCTCCAAGCCTCAACTAAATGGTTCCATTTATCAATTGGGGAGGAATTTGGTAACCGGAAATTATAGTTCCATGATCATAGATCTTTTTGGTTTTCAGTTTGTAAAGTTTTTTTTACCTTAGATGGTTAATGTGGTTAAAGAGATATTGTCCTTAGAAACTTATTCATGTAAATGCATCTAATGATGTCAGTTAATTGACATTTCAGTCTCTAAACATTTTGTAATCAATTGATTCTATATTAATCAATAGAAAAAATTATTATGTCCATGATGTATATATAATAATTAAGTTCAATTTTATTATCTTTTCTACCAAAATAACATAAATATACACATAATTTAAATATCATTATAATTTTTGTTTATCTTATTAGAATAATAATATATCTCCTTGTTGTTCCCATAACTTACATCAAAAAATTTGTTGTAATCTCTCATTTTCTATGTTTCTTTATTAACTATTTAAAATACTTTTATTTTGAATCTCCACTTTTTCTCTTTTTATTCTATATAATACTTTACTCATATAAGTATAAATATGATAACCAATAAAAAGTCTCCAAATTATTAATTTCCTCTCTTAACGAGATTGGCTTTTTTGACTACTTTATACATAATTCAAAATTCTCATGGTACTTCTCTCTTTTGTTTGTGTAAAACAATATTGAATTTATAGATGAAATTTTCTAAGTGGACTTGTGCAATGGGTATATAAAGTCATCTTATTATATTTCTTGGCTTAATAATAGCCACCTTAAAATTTGTATGCTTTTAGACTTCTAATTCGAAGGAAGGTGTCCATTCATGAGGTGGCGTAAAGGAAGTCACATCAGTTTGCTCAGTCTTTCACATGTCTTTCACATGTCTGATAATTACAGACACTCACGTTTTGAGCACATTCGTCTGTCAATTCATGGTTGCTTCTTTTATCTCCTTGGGACATTTAAAGCACCATCACCCAGCACATTGATGTTCCCTTCACCTAGACTATAATACCTAGATTACTATTTGAATTGATGTTCCCTTCACCTAGACTACTATTTGAAATGTGATTGGTTAAAAATATGTGGTTAGTACAGTGGATTATAAAAGGATCTTTCTTTTTTTTTTTTCAGTTTTAAACATCAAATGATTGATATAATGGACTATAAAAGGACCTTTCTTTCTTTTTTTCCTTTAGTTTTGAACGTCATATGATTGATAAAGTAGTTTATAAAAGGACCTTTTTTTCTTTTTTTTCCTACGTTTTGAATGTCTAATATCAAACACAGTGAATACTTTTATTTCATTCTTGAGATTTCAAAAGAATGTCCCCCCTTAATAAAAAAGCTAAAACGAACCACATCACTTCACAAGTGTCACATAACTCGGTTTCTTTTTTCTTTTTTTTCAAATTATTGCTTGAGCATATTTTATTTAACTCATTTCACAACGAAGAAGAGTTACAACTTGTCTCACCCCTTCGTTTTACAGTATTAAAACTCCATTGAAATGAACCCAATGCTTTAACAATTACATCAATTTTTCCCAATGCATTTAGTCAATAAACTTGCTTTAAAATACAAAATAGAGTCAGTCCAATATTACACCTTGCTTTTAAGTTTTCTTAAATTATAGAAACACGTAATTAAGAAATACTTTCTTGATTTAATAATATAAATACATGAAATACTCAAAACACATCTTGCTTTTTGTTGCATGGTAAAGCTCTTAATGGAATATGATAAAATATCTCTTAAACTAGTTTCCTTTTCAACAATCATAAGACCTTGGATAAGGAAAAATAAATAGAAAAAACATAAAATAAATCTTGCTCTAATATTTCACAAGAACTTTTTTTTTGTCATGCTAGATAGAGTTTAACATAAGCTACTTTTCAAATATACTTTTGAACCTTACATAAATTTACAAATGGAAAACTAACAACAACCAACTTGCTCTTACACTTGAACATGAAGTTTCTACATAAATTTCCTTTAGACTATGATTCTATAACAACACATAACTTTTTTTAGAAGCAAAATGTAAAGGAAAAATAACAAATGAGGGCTTGCTCTCCTCCCTTCCATAATGGCATCATGAGGCCATATGCGCCCTAGTCGTACCCCTGAGCAAATAAAAGTAGTGTGCACCATACTAAATCAATGGTGAGGACTTACTTTCAATATCATATTCACTCATTTTATCATTTGATTTTTCTAGAATTTCTAAACAACCATCCAAGTGAGGAATATTTACATGAACAAGAAAGAAAAACCAAAACTAAGCATAAGTAGGAAAGAATAATTTATCTCTCTACAAGTTCTATCTTGACCTCCATCTCCATAACAAGACGTTCGTTCTTCTCCAACACTATTTTCTCTTCTTCTCTTCAACACATTTTCTCAAGAGGATAAATGGGTAATGACCTTATCCTTAATCTTCACAAGATATATAGGAATCTCCACCCTAAAACACTTTCCCAAAGGCCCTATCTCATCATCTTCAGAAAGGTGAGTTTTTGAAGGGTCATATCAAGTCCTAAGGACAATGTCACATGTTATAAAGGTCCCCAACCCCAAGGTATTGACCATAGAGACCTATTTTTGGACAACGATCCATGAAATTTACCAAACAACACCATTTAATGATCTATGCAAAGATCCATATAATTTTTAACCTAACCCAAAGGTTTCCAAACCCTAAACTATCTATGACTTAAAACTATAAACTCTCCACACACATAAATTGGACCCTTAGCATGATAAGTATATTTCTCCATTCCCATCTATATAAAATATATTACTCTTACAACTTCATGGGGTATTTGATTGGGTATTATTGGCTCTCCTTCACTTTATTTGTACACCATATTTATTGCATTATAAAACCACAAGCATACTTAGATCATCATAATATAAGTCACATTAGTTTTCTATCTAATTTCCAATAATCATACTTGTGAGTTATTTATTCATTAATTTTACACAATTCCATAAAAAAATCATATCAATATTTCATGTGTACATATATAATTTTTTATTATTTGTAAATAAAACATATGAAAAAATTAGACATTACATCTATCATAATCAAAAGATGCACACATGTAGAAATAAAACACATCCAATAAAATAGTCTCACCATCACTATATTACCATTTTCCTATGATGTATATTCCACATCTTGGTTACATTAGTACTTAATGATGTGAGGTATTACATCTCCCCCCCTGTGTCTTTGACTACTTCCATGAAGTCATCCAAATTTAGAGGCATAATTCCCATCTTAAGATCTTACTTAAATCTTTGAATATTTACGCAGAAGATGTTTCCTTATTTGAAAAGAGTAAGATAAAATTGTAGATCAATGGTTCAGAACTTACTAAAGACATGGAGAACCATTTCAGCATTTATAAATATCAAACCTTTGTTTGTTTTGTTTTATTTCATGGTGTTTGAAAAAATGATGCTAGGGAGATCATAATGCTAATAAGTATGGGCTCATAGTTGGTGATCATATTTACACATTTCAGATGGTGTTCTTGGTGTAGGAGCACCTTTTATTTTCTTTGTTTTGTAAGCCATCTTTTGCATGTGTTGATTTTCCTAATGTCATGTTGACCAAGTTGTGGAATCCACTAGGGATTTAGAGTCCTTCTAGGTCCTAGGTTCTATATGGAAGACTATAGTCTTTTAGTCTTTCTCTTGGAAAATGAAGATAAATGATGTCAGGATGATGTCATGAGGTTTAGAGTATGTTAAATCAATTTTGGTGTCTAGGTTTGGTTTAGTACTCCATGGGATCCTCCCAAGGTCCCTAGGAAGCAAGATTTAAAAAATTGTTATATTTGTTGTAAAAGTTGCTTAGCAACTTTTGCAACTTTTAAAAGTTTCTCGATGCTTGGTTTCCTTAAGGCCCTAATCGGCTTATGAGGGCTCTAAACCTCCCCTAAACCTAATTTAGGTATATATATGTGAACCTTGGCTCAGATCCTGAGGTTGGAGAATCTACTGTACGAAGAACCAATTCTAGAAGTATGCACAATATTTGGATTTGCTTGTATTTCAGTGAACAGAGAATTAATGGAAAGAGTTATGAGTTAGATTTGGATCAATGATGGATGCTAGATGTTAGTGTTTGTGTTTACTTTGAATTTCTGTAGTTACTTTAGGTTTTCTTATTCATTTCTTTGTCTTAGTTTAAATCTCTACTTTATCTCTGCTCACTGGTTCATACCAGGAGAGTTGCAAACATGAGGATCTAACTCACTATCCCATCGTTCATTTTGTACAGCCTTTTGGGGATAGTGAGTAGACTCCATGATTGTACCATAGGTGGAAGGAGGGTCCCTGGTAAGCATGCTATGTATTTTTACAGTCAATCCCTAGGTGAGCCATGGTGAGCTCAGCTAGGAAGGACTGAATCAAGAAAAAGAATATGTTATAGAGGCGAAATGAGAAATGTGGTTTGGTGATTAGAGACCTTAGATATGGTCATTAACAAGATCTATATGCAAGGAGTATTTTTGATCAATCCATTTGATCACCCAAAAACAAAAGACACTTCATGAAATCAGTAAAGGTCCTAAACCCTACCAAAATCGCCTATTTCTGGTTAGGGGATTGTACGGCCTGGAGGAACCCTAAAACCTCCAAAATCCTTGAGAGGTTGCCTAATGTTCCAAGAATCAACAATTATTTTTCAAGGTATTTTGGAAGCAAATAGGTGAAACACCCTATTTTCTTGGAGAGAAGGCCTAGTTGGGGCTCTTCCTTGTAGCCCTAAATAAAGAAGGAAGTGTGAGATCAGTAAGTGGGATTGGTTAAGTGAGAGTTGAAACACATCAAATGGAACCACATAAGAAATTTTCCAACACCTCCACACCTTTTCAAGTTCCTAAGCTCATTTGGAGGTGGTAAGCCCTTAGCCTAGCTTAAGGGTCAATGTAAGCATGGAAGGAGTAAGCACGAAGAATGGATTTGTCTTGGTTGGCTTGTGATGGTAGTTTGGTTGGGGTTGAAGACTAGGGGATTGAGCCTTTAAGGTTATCCTATAGGTCAATTGTGTCAGTTGGAACACTTAAGGGTCACTAGGTGGACCTAGGCAAGGGCTATTGATTATCTCTTCCCAGCCTCCCTATTAGATTGGTATCAGAGCCCCAAAAGTTTTTGGGATTTCATAGTGCATGTTAGAGTGTGAATCTAGTGGGCCTTCAAACATGGTGACTAATGTGGAGTTAGCCAAGAAATTTGAGGACCAAGAAGAAGACAATAGGTTGTTCAGAGAAAGGATAGCCCAATTGGAACAAGTATTGGGGAAGTGCAAATGAAGACTGAAGAAGTCAATGATAAATTAGATTGGAGAGAGGCAAATGAAAAGGAGATACCTAAGGAGGATAAGACTCCAAATCCAAACCATGTGTTACATGAAGAGCCACTTTTGAAAGCCTTGAAAGCCATGAGTGGGAAAGATCTAGAAGGTATACCATTATTCAGTTATAAAATGGAGGCAGATCTAGTCATGGACTGGATAGAGGGCATGGAAAACCATTTTGAATGTGATGGGGTCACCGAGGCACAAAAGGTAAGAGTGGCCAAATCTAAGTGTAGAGGCTCTACCTTAACATGGTGGAAGTTTATTCAAAATAAGAGAGAAAAAGAAGGCAAGAATCCAATATCTACTCAGAAGGGCATGTTGACCAAAATAAGAGAATCATATATCCCAGATGACTATGAGATTCAACTGCATAAAAAGAGGCATATTTTAAGAAAAAAGGACCTTGATATGAATTCCTCTATAGAGGAATTTCAAAATATTTGTATGAGGTCCAATGTATCATAAGATGAAACCATCAAAGTAGCCAGATACTTGAATGGCTTGAAGTGGAGTATTCAAGAGGAGATAACTCTTCTCATTCCCAAGACAGTACACCAGTGCTACCAACTGGCTATCAAGATTGAAGACAAGAGTAGAAGGAAACAATATCAAACCTCTAAGAGTAGAGGTAGATGAAGAGACCAAAGGGGATGTAGAGGAATCTATCAAGGTAGAGGGACTGGACAAAGAATTCAAGGAGAGACCAAACCTATAGAACATAGTGGTGAGTCATCTTCTAGAGGGAATTTTGGAAGAGGTAGAGGCAACCAAGGAAGCTCCAACAAAGGTAGAAGTGCAAGCAGGAGCAATTCATATTTTGCTAGCATGAAATTTTACAACTATGGTATATGGGACATCCAACTTATAGGTTCCTGGATAAGGCATCTTCTTCAAATATAGAGAAGAGAGTAGCCTACACTCAAGAAGACACTTCAAGTTTCAAGTCATTGGAGGTTAGCCATATTTAATCATAAATGGGTGAGAACCTCATGTTTAGGAGAGTCCTTATTAGACAGCTAGCAAAGGAAGAGCCAAAATAGAGAAGATCACTCTTTAGAGTGAAGTATAAAGTCATGGGGAAGGTTTGTAAAGTGATTGTTGACTTTGGTTCCACATAAAACATCATAGAAGAAGAGGTTGTTAAGAAGCTCAATCTTCCCAAGGTACCTCATACAAATCCTTACAAAGTAACATGGCTAAATAAAGGACAAAGTGTCCTAGTAAATGAGCAAGCATGGATTGAGTTTTCTATTGGTGGTTACAAAGACAAGTTGTTGTGTGATGTGCTACCCATGGATGCATGTCACCTATTATTAGGAAGGTCATGGAAGTTTGATAGAGAAGCTATCTACAATGGCAAGGACAACACTGCCACCTTCAAGAAGGATGGAAAAACATTCAAATTAAAATCTTTAATAGAGGAAGAAGGGGATTAGTCCAAGACTCCTAGTGTGTTGTTGAGTAATGGGAAGGAGATGTTACATTCACTACAAGCAAGGGACGATGAAGGATATGCCATAGTAGTGAAGCCTAAGGAAGACAAGAAGTGCACTCAATCACCACTACCAAAGGATATTCAAGGGTTACTTGGTAAGTACAAGGACATTGTAAGTGATGGGACACTAGAAAATCTACCACCAAAGAGGTCAATAAGTCATCAAATTCACTTTATACCAGGGGCCTCATTTCCAAAAAAGGCAGCATACAAACTCACACTGGAGTAGAACCAAGAGGTGGCTAGGCAAGTTCAATAACTGCTTGATCAAGGGCTCATTAAGAAGAGCATTAGACCATGTGTGGTACCAATGGTCTTAGCATCCATGAAAGGATGAAAATGGAGGCTTTGCATTGATTCAAGAGCCATTAACCAGATAATAATTAGGTATAGGTTTCCCATACCTAGGATTGAGGATTTGATGGATTGTTTAGGAGGAGCACAATTCTTCACTAAGCTAGATCTTAAGAGTGGTTACCACGAGATCACAATAAAGGATGGAGATGAGTGGAAGATAGCCCTTAAGACTACAGAAGGGATATATGAGTGGCTTGTAATTCTATTTGGGCTTACTAATGCCCCTAGCACATTCATGAGATTGATGAATGAAGTGCTAAAGGACCACATAGGTAGATTTGTGGTGGTATATCTTGATGATATACTTATCTTCAGCAAGAAAAAATAAGAGCACTTAACACATTTAGATGTTGTACTCAAGAGACTTCATGAGGAGCAGTTGGCAATAAAGCTAGAGAAATGTGAGTTACTCAAGAAAGAGCTAGTTTATTTGGGGTTTGTGGTATCAAAAGGTCAATTGAAAATGGACCCAAGCAAGGTGGAAGCTATTACAAATTGGCCTACACCAACCACAGGGACAAAAGTAAGAACTTTTCATGGTCTTTCTCAATTTTATAGGAATTTTGTAAGGAACTTTAGTAGCATATGTGCAACAGTCCTAGACACCATAAAGGGTGGAGTGAAGACCAAGTTTAGTTGGACACTAAAAGTCAGTAAGGCATTTGAGAAGTTGAAGCAAAAAGTGGCAATACAACCCATTCTCCTACTACCTATTTTTGACAAACTTTTCACCTTGGAGTGTGATGCAAGTGGCATAGTAGTGGGAGGAGTATTGAGTCAAGAAGATAGGCCCATAGCCTTCTTCAGTGAGAATCTTAATGAGGCTAAGAAGAAGTATTTAGCATATGAATTGGAGCTATATTCCTTAGTTCAGTCACTTAGTAAGTGAAGTCATTACCTCCTTCCTAAATATTTTGTGGTATTGATATATAACCAGGCACGTAGCTACATAAACACACAAGATAAATTGAGTAATAGGCACTTGAAGTGGATGGAGTACCTACAAGCCTTTAAATTCACTATCAAACACAAGAAAGGACACTTGAACAGGGTGGTAGATGCACTAAGTAGAAGAATTTTGACATTGCAGGAAGTTCAATTGCAAAGCATTGGCATTGAGAGTTTCAAGGAACTCTATGGTGAGGATGAAGACTTCTCTAAAGCATATAAGGTATGTTTTGATTTTGAGAATCATTTTCATAGTCTATTCTTAGAGTATACTTTACAAAGTGGAATTTTGTTCAAGAGAAATCAGTTATATGTTCCCAAGGGATCAATGAGAGAAAATCTCATTCAAGAGAAGCATAATGGAAGTTTAAGTGGACACTTTGGTATCAACAAAACAATGGAGTTGGAACAGAGATTTTATTATTGGCCCAAGTTGCCAAGAGATGTCAGAAGATATGTGGAGAAATGTGTGGTTTGTATGAAATCCAAAGGTGGAGCCAATAATGTAGGTTTGTATCAACCTTTTCCCATTCCTAATAGGTCATGGGAATATATTAGCATGGATTTTGTTGTAGGTCTCCCTAAGACCAAAATAGGGCTAGATAGTGTCTATGTAGTGGTGGATAGATTCAGTAAAATGATTCATTTCATTCCTTGTACAACCACTCATGATGCAAGTTACATAGCCCATCTCTTCTTTAAGGAGATTGTAAGGATACATGGTTTACCCCTAAGCATTGTATCTGATAAGGATGTCTTGTTTATGAGTCATTTTTGGAAGACTCTATGGAGGAGACTAGGAACAAATTTTTCTTTTGGGTCATCTTACCATCCCCAAATGGATGGTCAAACTGAAGTGATAAATAGCTAGGCTGTTAGGAAACCTACTTAGATGCCTCACCAAGGAATATGGACAAACATGGGATATGATCCTTACTCAAGGTGAGTATGCCTATAATGACAATATAAATAAGACCATAGGAAGAAGCCCATTTGATATTGTGTATGGGATGCATCCAAGAGGAGTGTGTGAGCTTAGAGATCTAGGAGCTATGGAGAATAGGAGTAGCCATGCAAAGGATTTATCTCAAACTATGACAGACGTATAGGAACAAGTGAAGAAGACTATCACATAGGAAACTCACATATTGAAGGCCAAGGTAAATATGTCAAGGAATGATGTACAGTTTGTAGTAGGAGATTATGTGATGGTACATCTTAATAAGTCTAGATTGTAGAAGGGAATGCCAATTAAGTTGCAGATGAAAAGATTGGGACCTTTTAAGGTGTTAGCCAAATATGGGAACAATGTATACAAGGTGGATCTATTGAAAGATTTAAGCATTCACCAGTGTTTAATGTATCAAATTTGATTAAATTCAAGGGACCACTGTCAAAGATTAATCAGAATAGTGAGGAAATACAAAATGATATCATTACTGCAGTATTACCTCCCATATTCAAGACACAAGCTAAGAAGGTACTTGAATCTAGGGTGAAGAAACAAACCAGACACAGAGTCTACATGGAGAACCTCATCAAATGGAAGGGGCACCCCGAATCTGAAGCAACATGGGTAGAATAAGATGACTTTAAAAAGTCTAGCATCAATCCTTCTATCTTATTCTCTACTGTGCCTTGAATTCTTTTTGTGTAGAGGGGGAGTATGGTGCACGAGCACCTTTGTTTTGATTTTTTTTGTAAGCCATCTTTGGCATGTGTTGATTTCCCTAAGGTCATGTTGACCAAGTTGTGGAATCCACTAGGGATTTGAAGTCCTTCTAGGTCATAGGTTCTATATGGAAGACTATAGTCTTTTAGTCTTTCTCTTGGAAAATGAAGATAAATGATGTCAAGGTGATGTCATGAGGTTTAGAGTATGTGAAATCAAATTTGGAGTCTGGGTGTGGTCTAGTACTCCATGGGATCCTCCCAAGGTCCCTAGGAAGCAAGATTTAAAAAGTTGCTACATTTGTTGTAAAAGTTTCTTAGTTGTAACTTTTAAAAGTTGCTCAATGCTTGGTTTCCTTAAAGCCCTAATCAGCTTATGAGGGCTCTAAAACTCCCCTAAACCTAATTTAGGGATATATATGTGAACCTTGGCTCAAATCCTGAGGTTGGAGAATCTATTGTATGAAGAACCAATTTTGGAAGTGTGCGCAGTATTTGGATTTGCTTGTATTTTAGTGAACAGAGAATTAATGGGAAAAGTTATGAGTTAGATTTGGATCAATGATGGATGCTAGATGTTAGTGTGTGTGTTTAATTTGAATTTCTTCAAGTATTTTAGGTTTTCTTATTCATTTATTTGTCTTAGTTTAAATCTTTGCATTATCTCTGCTCATTGGTTCATACCAAGAGAGTTGCAAACATGAGGATCTAACTCACTATCCCACCGTTTATTTTGTATGGCCTTTTGGGGATACTGGTTAGATTCCATGATTGTACCATATGTAGGAGGGGCTCTAGAAAGCATGCTATGTTTTTTTATAGTCAATCCCTAGGCGAGCCATGGTGAGCCCAGCTAGGAAGGACTGAATCAAGAATAAGAATATGTTATAGAGGTGAAATGGGAAATGTGGTTTGGTGATTGGAAACCTTAGATATGGTCATTAAAAAGATCTATATGCAAGGAGAAGTTTTGATCAATCCATTTGATCACCCAAAAATAAGAGACACTTCATGAAATCAGTAAAGGTCCTAAACCCTACCAAAATCACCTATTTCTGGTTAGGGGATTGTATGTCCTGGAGGAACCCTAAAACCTCCAAAATCCTTGAGAGGTTGCCTAATGTTCCAAGAATCCACAATTTTTTTTCAAGGTCTTTCAGAATCAAATAGGTTAAAGACCCTATTTTCTCAGAGAGGAGGCCTAATTGGGGCTCTTCCTTGTAGCCCTAAATAAAGAAGGAAGTGTGAGATCAGTAAGTGAGATTGGTGAAGTGAGAGTTAAAAAACATCAAATAGAAACACATAAGACATTTTCAAAAACCTCCACACCTCTGCAAGTTCCTAAGCTCATTTGGAGGTGGTAAGCCCTTAGCCTAGCTTAAGGGTCAGTGTAAGCATGGAAGGAGTAAGAACCAAAAATTTCTTTGTCTTGGTTGGATTGTAATGGTAGTTTTGTTGGGGTTGAAGACTAGGGGATTGAGCCTTTGAGGGAATCCTATAGGTAATTTGTGTTAGTTGGAACACTTAAGGGTCACTAAGTGGACCTAGTCAAGGGCTAGTGATTAGCTCTTTCCAACCTCCCTATCAATTCTTATTGGGATTTTCTTTATTAAAATATGAGGGAAGTGGACGGAGAGGCAAAGAACAAGAGATGGGAATGTGCCCTCAGAGAAGGTGGTCTAAATGGAATGATGGAATCTCAAGAATTGTAAATTCTATGATCAGGAATGGTGTTCTTATGCTGACATCATGGTGGCAGCATGTAAGACAGCCACGAAGGCAACTGAGAAGGCCCACTCCAACAATGGTTGGAGTTATGTTTTTTTCTAGAATCTTAAGTCACATAAGAGCATGTAAATCTTTAATGCCTATTTTTCCCATTTTTCACAGGAATGGAAATGATTTTGTTTTGTTGCCTCAAACAAGCATTCTAACATTAGAAACAAAGTCACAAATGATTTTCATGAAGGATTTTTCCATCTGATGAAAAATGACAATGGTTAGCTATGTTCATTTTTGTTTTGTTTTATTTTGTAGATTGTAGTGATGAAATATTCAATAGTATGTATATCGTTAGGAGATTCTTTTGATATCCTTTTCTTTGACTTAATAGTTACTATATATATTTTGTATAGTAGTAAAATGAAAAAAAGCACTGCTCAACGATTTTTATTGTTTGTTTTGTTTTGGAAGAATTTGGTGCTAAATATTCTACCAGTATAATTAAACTCTAAAATAAGTTTTTTTTTTCAAATATATTTCAAATAAAATGTTTAAATAATTATAAATTATACTCCTTTCTATTTGAATGTTGTTATCTCTATTATTCAATCCATCTCTTCTACTTTGTATCCCCATCTCTGTATTTTACTCAATATTCAATATTCATTTTGCAATTATGACTACTTTTAGTTGATTAGTAAGACTACATTGTTTTTAAATTTTATTAATTTTTAAAGCAAGATAAGAGAAATAATAAAATATCAAATATTTAATATGTATCTATTTATTATTTAATTATAAATATATTTTATTTTAAAAATATTATTATGATAATCTATTATTATATATTAATTTTGTATATCTCAAATGGAAGTAATCCTAATATTTTGGCACAAAAAAACTATTAGTCTATAACTTCTATAAACATCCTTATACATACCAATAAAATGTCTATCATATATTGTTACTATATCTACCAAAATATCTAGGAAGAGGGCAAGTGGGCAGAGACATATCTAGAGAGAGAGAGAGAGAGAGAGAGAGAGAGCTTGTGTGTGTGAATGACAGAAGCATATGTAGATAGAGATAGAGAGGGGGGAGAGAAATAAAGAGAGGATAGGTTGAACAACCAACATCATCTTCTATTTAACAGTCTACCATTTTACCTCATTGTTGGCAAGTGATGTTTAGGGAGAACTATGGATCACTTGAGGGTTGTCATTTATGGAAACACTTATGTTATAGTGATCACATGTAGTAAGTGAATAGGGTAAAATAGTAGTATGGGTGCCAAAATGAATAGTGTGATATGAAAAGGGGAAATATGAGATCTACTTCTAAATCCAAATTCCCAAAGGTGAGATCCAAATTGATCAACCAAAAGGTCAATACACAAAAGAATCAATCTATGGAGAATATGAATGGAGGAAACCTTATATTTTTCTATGAAGAGTATATGCTTGAAATCTGAAATAAATGAAAGGCAAATACTAACCTCAAAATAGGGCAGATCTGGAAAATGTTGATTTCTGATGGCTATGCATAGTTTCAGACAATTCTACAATCTATTCTAGATTGGAAATGTCGAGATGGAGAAAACCAAAAAATCTTTTGTCTTTCCGGTGACAAGTAGTCTTTGACCCCGATAAAAGGTCAAAGACTACTTTGGAATTCTGAAGGTCATCTTTGATTTTTTAGCAGATCTTGGAAGTTTTCCAAAAAGGGTATCTAGATCCAAGCTCAGATTTGTAGTCCTGCACCTGTATCTATAAGAAAAATGGGTTTTTGTTGTTTGGATGGGGGGTTTTCCTTGGTCAAACCCCAATTTAGGAATTAAACTTGAAATTTTAATGTGCATAAACAAAGTAAATGAAACAATTCACCTTGCCTATGTTGAAGTGCTTGTGGAGGATTCGAATCCTTGAATCCACAAGTAGGGATGCTCCAAATGAATGTAGAAATTAATGTAGGATGTCTCAAATCAACAGCATTTGATCTTCATCACCAATCTTGAATGTATCTTTTCATATGAGGAGGCTTGGGTGAATGTGGATGGAGAAATCTTCAAGGGGGCTCCAAAGAGATTGAATCCTTCAATGGCTAACAATGGATCTCCTTGATGAATGCTTGAATGCTTGAACACTTGAATGC
Source organism: Chamaecyparis obtusa (assembly GCA_027943335.1). NCBI lineage: Eukaryota > Viridiplantae > Streptophyta > Pinopsida > Cupressales > Cupressaceae > Chamaecyparis > Chamaecyparis obtusa. The sequence goes on along the minus strand of BSBK01001681.1, from coordinate 288,937 downwards.
TAGGCTTGAAGATGAATGAATACTTTCTTTCTTTCCTTCTCCTTCTTTCTTGCTTGCACTTGAGAGATTACTTGATAATGGATTCTTGATTGCAAAAAAGTGATGGATGAAATGAGAGAGGAAGGCTTCCTTTTATAGTGATCTAGGGAAAAAACCTATAGAGAAGGATGACATTGAAGAATTAAATCTCAATTAACCTTAACCCCTAGAAATGGACCCATATTAAATTCAATTTAAGGATTTACCATTCTGAAACCCAAAATGGTTGACCTGAAAGCGGGAAAATAAATCTTTCTGAAACTCGACATCCGAAAATCTGGGACCTTGAAATTTGAACCCTGGATCAAGGATGAGGTAGACCTCACCCTAGGTCAGGGTCAAGGTCTTCCCTAACCTAGGTTAGGGTCTAGGTTGTCTTTGAACCTCAAGGTCATCTTTGACCTTGAGGTCAAAAACCTCAAGACCTCAATCCAGAGTGCTAGGAAATGCAGAAAGATAGTGAAAATAGGTGGAGAGAGAAGCAGAATGGGGGAGAGAAAGACAGATCCATGTAAAGACCAAATCAAGGCACTTGAAATGACCCTAGACCACTCACTCAGAGGGATAAACTCTCTAAACATGGAAGTGCTTCCATTTTAAGATGATACATTAAGCCCCCACTTTAGCAAGAGTGTGGATTCGATGTAAAATCTTGGTAAAGGAGATCAAAATGAAAAGATAATCTTATCGTAACCAAAGGGACAAAGGAAACTCAAGCCCCTAGAGACTCAAGTCTTTATCAACTCCAAGATCATAATAAGAGAGACATCTCTAGAGAGAGGGAGAGAGAGTGTGATTATCTCACCCAATGAGAACTTATGTCCCATTGTGAACCACACAAGGAAACAGTGAAACTGGAAGGATGAAATTAAACCGCCTAGTGAATGTGGCTACTCACTAGTCAACCCATCAAGGATTCACCCTTAGGAATATTCTATTCCATAAGAATAAAACCAAAAGAAAAAGAGATCCAGACTTAAGGACACCTCCGACCTTAAGGGATAAAAAAAATTTGAAACTGGTGGGATCAAGAGATCCTGAAATATAAATCCATGCTTTAAGGATTAGTCACTAATCCAAAAAGGGAGAAAAGGTATCTTGAAAAGAAATATGTGTTTATTGAAAAGTGTGTGCATGTAATAGGTGAGAAAGGCATATTCCCCCACATTAAAGTCATTGCTAACACTTTAACAGAAGCAATGGCTTTAATAGAAACATAAACAACACTACTGATTATGTTTCCACTACGAGATGCCCCCAGACGAAGACAACTCAAGGGAAATACCAAAAAAACATATAGAGAACACAGAAGGGATCTACCTGTTGTGGGGTCAGTATGATCATAAGATAATATATATATGATATTATTTCAAATGAATTGACATCATTCCCCAAAGAAAGTAGAACTGCAATCACAAAGGAGGAAAGATCACATAAGAGATATACAAAGAAGAATCTTTTCAGACCATGACATGGAGACCAAAAAGAATCAATGCTACCATGTCTCTAATTCAAGTAGATTACACAAGGAAATATTTACAAACAATAACACAAGTAAAACATAACATGAAACAACATATAGAAGAATAAAGATACATATAGAGGAATTGTACAACAGGTTTGATTCCTTTATCACCTTGCACCAACTAAGTAACAAGGGTCATATAAAAGAATCTAACAACATTTAGCAAACACATCAAGGGAGAAGCATAGTACAAAAGGAAAACTAATCAAGCATGCCACCTACTCTCCCCATCTCATTGTATATCATTTAGGGAAGTTGGGTAACTCGCTAGAGGGACTATATCCAACATAGTAGGAATGATATCCAGTTCCAAACAAGGATCCTCTTGAGAATCACAATGTTTGACACTAGATGTAATAGTAAATTGTGATGAAAGCATATTAGGTAAACCAATGTCAATGTCAATGTCAATAGTATCATATTCATCATTAACATCATCAAGAGTATCTTCTTCATCTAGATTAATCAAAATAGGATTTAAGATATGAATAGAATCATCATAATCATCCATCTTAACATCATTATTAGTAACAACTTCTTCTAACACATTATGCATAGGTTTATCCGAAGAAGGTAGAGATATTTGAAGAGAAAAATTATGAACTTTAGCTTGAGCACGATGCTTTTTACGATGTTCATTAGCAGATCAATTACACTTTTCTTTACTTGAAATAGGTTGAGAACTAGGAGGAATAACCATAGGATCCTTCACAAGCTCTTTAGGAAGATCAATAGGATTCTCAATAGATTGACAAACAACACTAGCAGCTTGATTAACCAAATTAGAAGCTATAAATAAAGGAGATATGGAAGGTGTAGGCAAAAGACCATGACTAAGATCCATAGGAGGTATACTTAATTCAATAATATTATGATGCTTATAGGCTTGATATGAACAGAAAATATTATCAGGTCGAGGAGGACATGCATTAGGTAATGAAGGCCAAAAGAAATCAAGAATACCACAATCTCTGGGCCTAGAAGGTTGATATAAACTATGATTAACCATCTTTAGTTCTTCATCATGAACAAATTTAAGACATTTATGGATAGGTGAAGCAACAACATGCATGGTATTTAACCATGGAAAACCAAGCTTAACTTGAAATTGATCAGAAGTAGGAACAACAACAAAGGTAGTGTTCACAATTTTTCCACAATGTTCAACCGGAAAATTAATAGAACCAAATGATGGATAAAGAAAACCATTACAAATTTGAATCCACACTCTAATGTATCATAAGAATAATGTTGCAAGTTTTTCATAAAAATATTTTCTTCAGTAATAACATTGACTAAGGATGTAGGATCAAAAAGACAACCACAAGTAGGTTTCTAATAAATCCTAACATAAATGTAAAGGGGACCATTAGTAGCTTTAATAGTCTTAGAATCATCAAAGGTAATCAAAAGTTCCCAAGGTCTTTTATTCTTAGGTTGTTGTCAAGGTTTAGGTTGAGTTTTAAATTTAGGCTTAGGTTTTGGTTGAGGTTGATATTGAACTTGAGGTTGAAGCTGAGGTTGAGGTTGAGGTGGAGATACAGTTTGACCAACATGCTCCACTTGATTAAAAATGTGATTGAGATCATCCATCTTTGAATCATACACAATTTCCATAGAAGATGGTTGAGCAATGGTATTAGTATCATGCGTAGGTAAAGGATTTGTATAGATATGAAGGTTTTGATTAGGAGGAGAGACAAATTTGTTCCCACTACCATCAAGATTATCAATATATAAGGCATTAGAATTAATTGAGTCTTGAACCTTATATTTTAAAGAATAACACTTCTCAATATCATGACCATTCTGACGATGATATTGACAAAAAGCTTTAGGATCAAAATATTTAGATGCAATCGTAGCAAGTAAGAGAGGTCGAATAGGAGGTAAAGTAATCATATTAGCAATTAAAAAACTATCCATAATAGAATGTAAAGATTTAGAAAGAGGATTAAATGTACGATTTAATCGAAAAGAAGTGGATGCAAAAGTGGCATTGTGAGATACAACAACAACTTGATCAGTAATTGCATTCTCTTGTTTGTTTATCTTTACATAGTTGTTGAATTTTTTAAATTTGTTTGGATTAGGAGCAACATCACTTTTATCAACTGGAACATGAGACATTGGAGTGGTGCTCTCAAATTGACTCACTTGTAATTGATAATGATGAAGCATTGCAAAAAGTTGTTGAAAAGAGGTAAATTCAGTAAGCGGACTCTTATCTCTAATATCCTTTTGCAAATTTAAAATAAACATACGTTGAATATCAATATCAAGAACATGATAGGAAATTTGAGCATGCAAATGCTTAAATCTACCAATAAATTTAATCAATTTTCCTTAGCACTTTGTTTACAATGTATCAAATCAGTCAAAGACACTTGTGGACCAATGTTATTTTGAAATTGTTGAATAAAAGCATTGGCAAGTTGTGGAAAGGAATCAATTGAATAAGGAGGAAAGGAACAATACCATTGTAAGGCCTTGTCACAGAAAGTTCTAGCAAACAGTTTGACTAAAATCCTATGGTCATGAGCATAATCACTACAAAGGATTTGAAATGTTTTAACATGATGAATAGGGTCTCCTTTTCCATTATAATTTTCAAGATGAGGCATATCGACTTGTTGAGGAACAGGAGTATGAATCATGTCACGAGACAAAGGACTTCCCATGTCACATGTAGGAACACTAAACTTTTTTTGAGTTAAGGAAGAAAGTTGTTGTTGTAAGGATGACACAGTTTGAGCCAAACTGATGATTGTTGAATCATTAAAGGAAATAGGAGGAACAACAACATTATAAATACTAGGTAAAGTGTAAGAAGCTACAAGAATGGAAGATACAACTGGAGGAACACTTGGAGCTATAGTTGGAAGTAGATTGGAATAAGTAAAAGGAACATTATGATAGGAAGGTTAAGATGTAGGAAGGGACACAGGAGGAACACTCATAGGAATAGAGGGAACCGTCACAGTCACCAAAGAAGGAGTATATGTAGGAATACTTGGGAAAGGATTAGAAGAAGGTTCTACACTAGTGATAGGAGGAATCAACCCTAAGTCTTGAGCTTCTTGTGCTAAAGGTTTAACATTTGAATGCAGAAGGTGAGTAATACCACGAAGAAGATTAACACCTTGATCACTATCATGAAGAACTTTCTTAAGAGCCTCTATAGCTTGAATAGAATCTTGATTATGGTTTTCTTGAATAAGCCAATTACCCATTTTACCAAGTTCAGTTGAAATTTTTTGGACTTGTTCAAGAGGAACTCTTAAAGCATCATCCTCATCATGAGATGAGTGAGAAGATTTTGTCTCCATAATAGGATTAGAATCATGAAGAATCAAATTATCATCTGGGATCCTAAGGAATGGAGAGGAAGATTCAGGATCAAAGGCACCCATGAGTCTATGACTTCTTCTAACTAGAATGTTATAAGTAGGACTAGAAGTAGTAAAGCTCATAAACCAATACAATGCAAATGAACTAAACTAAGAAAACATAAAGCATGATTTTTTTTGTAATTTTGAAATCTAATTAGCATGCAAGATTTAACACAAAGGGAAAATCTAACATCAACAAGATAAAAGGAAATCTAACACCACAAAACACAGTAGGGCATCTAATTCTACAAAAGAAAAAAGGGTAAGTATGTCGGGTTCACCAAAATGAATAGGGTAAAATAGTAGTATGGGTGCCAAAATGAATAGTGTGATATGAAAAGGGGAAATATGAGATCTACTTATAAATCCAAATTCTCAAAGGAGAGATCCAAATTGATCAACCAAAAGGTCAATACACAAAAGAATCAATCTATGGAGAATATGAATGAAGGAGGAAACCTTATATTTCTCTATGAAGATTATATGCTTGAAATCTAAAATAAATGAAAGGCAAATACTAACCTCAAAATAGGGCAGATCTGGAAAATGCTGATTTTTTATGTCTGTGCATAGTTTCGAGCAATTCTGCAACTTGTTCTAGACTGGAAATGCCGAGACGGAGAAAACCCAAAAAAAATTTGTCTTTCCGACAAGTAGTCTTAGACCCCGATAAAAGGTCAAAGACTACTTTGGAATTCTGAAGGTAATCTTTGATTTTGTTTGCGAATCTGAGAAGTTCACCGAAAAGGGTATCTAGGTCCAAGCTCATATCCGCAGTCCTGCACCTCTATTTGCAAGAAAAAGGGGTTTTTTTTTTGGATGGGGGGTTTGCCTTGGTCAAACCCCAATTTAGGAATTAACCTTGAAATTGAATTGAAATTGTAATGTGCATAAACAAAGTAAATGAAACAATTCACCTTGCTTATGTTGAAGTCCTTATGGAGGATTCGAATCCTTGAATCCACAAGTAGGGATGCTACAAATGTATCTAGAAATGAATGTAGGATGTCTCAAATCAATGGCATTTGATCTTCAACACCAATCTTGAATGGATCTTTTCATATGAGGAGGCTTAAGTGAATGTGGATGGAGAAATCTTCAAGGGGACTCCAAAGAGATTGAATCCTTCAATGGCTAACAATGGATCTCCTTGATGAATGATTGAATTCTTGAACACTTAAATTCTAGGCTTGAAGATGAATGAATACTTTCTTGCTTTCCTTCTCCTTCTTTCTTTCTTGCACTTGAGAGATTACTTGATAATGGATGCTTGATTGTAAAAAAGTGATGGATGAAATGAGAGAGGAAGGCTTCCTTTTATAGTGATCTAGGGTACAAACCTCTAGAGAAGGTTGAAATTGGAGAATTAAATCCCAATTAACCTTAACCCCTAGAAATGGACCCATATTAAATGAAATTTAAGGATTTAACATTCCAAAACCCGAAATGGCCAACTCGAAAGTGGGAAAATAAATCTTTCTGAAACCCGACATCCAAAAATCATGGGACCTTGAAATTTGAACCCTAGGTCAAGGATGAGGTAGACCCCACCCTAGGTTAGGGTCAAGGTTGTCCCTGACCTAGGTCAGGGTCTAGGTCATATTTGACCTTGAGGTAAAAAACCTCAGGACCTCAATCCAGAGTGTTAGGAAATGTAGAAAGATATTGAAAACAGGTGGAGAGAGAAGCAAAACGGGGGGGAGAAAGCCAGATCCATGCAAAGACCCAATCAAGGTGCTTGACATGACCCTAGGCCACTCATTTAGAGGGATAAACTCTCTTAACATGGAAGTGCTTCCATTTTAAGAAAATACAGTAAGTATGAGTGTTGGAGACAGTCATGAAAATGACTAAGTACAGAATCAGATTTACAAAGTATTACAATATTGTTTTGGTTAGTGTAGATAGTATATGCTATAGGATGGCTTGCAAGCTTAGAGGAAGAGATTTTGGGATATGTATGAGCTTCAATTAAGGTCGCATGTGTTTTGGTATTGATATCAGCAAGTTACCATGATATGAAGGCATGCGAAGATAGAGGAACAGTGAAACAGGGCATATGAATAGTCGTGATGATTAATGAAATGCTAGATGGAATAGTAATATTATATGACAGATAAAGGTTTTATATTGCCGAAACTTTGGTAATACAAGATCTCTAACTCAATATTTATTATTTGCATGAGTAATTATTATGTTTTTTATTCTATTTGAGAGCCGACTAGATGGCAGAATATATATAAATTAATAGTGTTTTGTGAAAGTGCTAGATGAACAAGATATGTATGAGATATGGATGTGAGTTTGGGATATTAATGATGGTTGATAGCAAATGTGAGAACATAGATTGAAAGAGACTATTGAGAGCCATAACTAGAACTATCAAAACATAGAAGATGCTTGTATTTCTCATCCTTGAAGAGCACTTTTGTACCTGAATTGTTGATTGTAAGAGATGTAAGCTAACTATACCTTTAATAGGGTTTTTTACACCTTTAACAAGGTTTATATTCATCTAACAAGGAAATGTACTATGTAATACTCAGTTCCTAATAGGGCTAGATCTCGTAACAGGGATACTATATTTTAGTGCATAGTTGTGGGTACCATCTCCATAGGGGTTTTCCCTTGGCTAGGGTTTCCTCGAAAACAAATAATGGTGTTATGAGTTATGTGTTATGTGTTTATGTTCTTTTCATTTCAGCATTCATATTGTTTATATAGAATTGTTTTAAGTTTAATTTAAAGTATTGTAATACTGATTCACCCCCCCTCTCAGTATTACTCAATCCTAACAATTGGTATCAGAGCTATTGGCCCTTGGAGAGAAAGCCTAATAGCTTAAGGGAGATCAGAATGGATTCAGAAAGTCTATAAGAGAAATTTGAAGTAGCACTTGATGACCTGGACAAAGAAAAGGCTGAGAATGGTGATTTGAAATTCAAATTAAGAAGAGCATAAGGTTTTATCAAGAAATTAAAGGAACAGCTTGAACTTTCAATAAGTTAGAGACAAGACCTTATGGAAAAGATCAAGGAGGATTCAGAAAATGATACATCAAATCAAGTAAAGAAGTTTGAGAAAGAAAAAGAACAAATTAATATTCTGATGATTAAAAAGATTCAACATGAAAAAGATGAAAGTTACAAATTTGAAGAGACTCTTAAAGGAGCAAACACACAAATAGGAGAAATGAAGATTGAACTTGATCACTACAAGGATAAATGCCTAGAATTGGAGAAGTACAATTAGATCATTAAAGGTGAACTCACTCAAGCCATATTACACATTGAGAAGTTATATATGAGCAGTGATAAGATTGATGAAAAAAGAGAGAGATAGAAACCTAAAGGAGATATGACTAGAGTTTGATACAATGAAGGAGAATTTTCTAAAACTCATGAAGAGTCACATGAAGAAAAGATTAAAGAAAGACCTACTCTTGAGAGACCTAGAGATCAGATCAAACCTTTTAGAGGTAGATGCTTTGGATGCAACAAACCTGGACATATGAAAAGAGATTGTAGAGGTAAAGGCCCTTTCAAACCCTTTACTAGTTATTGTTATAACTGTTATGCATATGGACACAAGAAAGCAGAATGTAGAAAACCTGATCAGTAAAGAAATAAGAAAGATTACATTAGAGAAGAATCAATAGAAAAGATCACATGCTACAAATAAAATAACCTTGGGCATACTGCAAGGTTTTGTAAACTTTAGGTTAATCAGGACATAAGACCACCCACTTATTACAAATACAATAACTTAGGACATATAGAAAAGTTTTGCAGGTACAATGGAATGGACAAAAGAAGAGGACCACCTTATGTGGTTATAAAGAAGAATATTGGTGACAATGGTAAAATTCTTGGTGAATACATAGATGAATTCAAGAATCATTTCAAGAAACTAGTAGATGTAGATGATGAAAAGATATGGAAGGTAAAATATTTGAACAAGGCATTGGTTCAGGGAGAGATACTAGATGCTACTGTGTCTTCGCTTGATGTCAACATTGCTACATTGACCTAAAAGGTCAAGCAAGGCCTTAGGGGGTGCATTGGATGAAGATGCCAGATTATATCCAGCACCTAATTATGTGGAATAAGATCACGAGAGATTAGATATGGTGTATATAGACACTATGGAGTCTATATCTATGATCGCAGCACTTGGAGATTCATATCCTATGAGTGTGAGATTTGTGTTTGACTGGACATTGTGCAAAGTTGAGCTAACTGTGATAAATGCACTTACTCACCTAGAGATTATTAAAAGACCTCAAGGCATATCATTTCTTCATCATTTGATAAGCATCAAGCAAGGAGAGCAGAGTTAAGAAGCACATCAACCACCTAACAGCCACATTGTGTGATCGATTGAACCAAAAATTTTGGAATTCAGCATATTCAAGGTATTTAGATCATATACTCTATCAAGAAGCTATGGATGCACCTGTGATATATGATGTTGTTGATAGGATAAGGTATAATTTTAAAAGACACCCTTTTAAGTCTTGTGAGGATGATCTGGAAGGAGCATTTTTGCAAACCCCATATGGTGTCCTTCACGTAGGGGATATTAGGGCTTACATTCACTATAAGTATGAGACTATAGGGGATGTGAAAATATACAGGGAGATAGATGAAATGATAGAATCAAATGGAAAAATGAAAGATGAATTCAAACACTTAGAAGACCAATCAATCATAAAGCTAAACCTCCTTAATGAATTTAGTGAGATTGAATAGTTTAAGATTATCCTAAGCAGAGTGCATGATCAATTTATCTGGATAGAAGAGAAGCTATGAAGATATGTAGTCAGCTAATTCATGATATAACTAGACTAGACAATAGTGGAGCTATCCATGTGGCATAGAAAAACATTAAGAAGCAAGTAGAAACCCTAACACATTCCAAATGGGACAAGCGAGTGATGAATGTCAATGATATATTTCAACAAGATGTGAGACTGGTAGCAATTCTACTAGGATACAAGCTATACTATAGTAGCAGACCTAATTTTGTATCAGTAGGAGTAATAATGATGGCTTATAGAATGGTGAAAGAGAACACCAAGTATAACTTATGCAGAATTTTGGCACAACAATTCTTGGAGAATGTGAGGATTATTAAGAAGGACAAGTCAAAAGCATTCAGATTTGGTTTACTTTTGATACATATGTACATTCACATTGAGCACAAATTTCCTAGAATGCACCCTAGAGCATGGAAGGACAACATACCTACTACTATACAAATATCAGAGAGCTACCACTACTACATTTGGGGCCAAATTTCGATAGAAGTTTTCGACGGGTAACTTTTTATTATGAATTTGGTGTTTTTTTTTGTAATAGGCCCCAATGATGTCGGTATTCTGATGGGTGTTTAATTGACCATCAGAATTCCGACAGATTTGAGGTATAGATAAAAAAAAAAGTGAAACGGCCTCATCATTTTTATTTCGATTGGATAGAGGGAGAGGGAGAAAAGGATCAAAAGCTGAGTGTGGGAGAAGGTATGTGATTTCTTCATCTTTTGAGCCTCTGGCATCATATTCAAATGCATTTCATTTTATTTGATCATGAATGCTCTTTGAAATGACCACATTCTACTGGTGTCATGCTGTAGCTAGTGCTTTATCTCTATTATTTGATGTTATTGGTGCTTGTGCTCAAGGATATCGATTCACTATATTCAAATGTTTGGATTCATATTTGTTGATATTACTGGAATATATGTTTAATAACACCATTGTAAATTATTGTCACTAAAATGACTGCATTCTACTGGTGTCATGCCCTAGCCCATGCTTTAACTCCATTATTTGATGTTATTGGTGCTTGTGCTCAAGGATATCCATTTTTTTGAAATGTTGACTGTGGTTATCAAATGGATAGCCCATGAGATTCTAGCTAGGCACCATTTGTATTGATAGCTTAGGGTATCAAATGTATTGTATCATTGATAGTTGATACTTTTTAAAAAGAAAACAGGACAAAGAATGATTTTTATTTAGTTTCTCTATTTTGATCCCTAAGTGGCTTACAACCCTAGAGAAGTATATGCAGATTTATGGATGTAGTTGCAGGATACATAGCAGCCGATAATTCATAATAAATCCATGCATCTAATTTGAATAGCAATTAATACAAAGAACTAGGGTCCTCCAATGGCCCAATCATCTGGACCTTGACTGTCCCCTCAACTAGTGACCCTTCAAAACTAGGTTATCATGCAATCAGTGAGTGATCCTTCATTCTCTTGGTGAGCTTCTAGGTAGGTTCCATTTGTATATTTGATAGCTTAGGGCATCAAATGTATATTGTATCATTGATAGTTGAGACTTTGTTAAAAGGAAATAGGACAAAGAACAATTTTGATTTAGTCTCTGTATTTTGATCCCTAAGTGGCTTACTGTTAGGATTAACAAGGCAGAAATAAAAATTATGTGCAAATATAACTAATATCAAAAAATAATAAACCACACAAAATAGAACACAAGACACATAGATTTAACATGGTTCACCCAATCCCCGGGCTACGTCCACCAACAGCGAGTCTAATATTATTATTATCCAGTGATTACAACCTGATTACAATCTATAATCCCTTACAGCCCAATTCTGCTGTAAGTACTAAAATCATACATAATGAAAATCCCTAACCCTAAGCCATATTATACAATATTTTCCCGCTTTAGGGTTAGAATGAGTTATAAGTAGTTGGCCCAAATAACCAAAAAGTGTACAGTACTTTCCTGGATAGTACTTTCCTAATTAGTCACCACAAGCTAACAATCTCCCACTTGGTGACTGATCAGTATCCACACTATACTAAAAAACCTCCCACTTGGAGACTGATCCTGTAGCAATACCACTACCCACAAGAGGCTCCCACTAGATTGAACCACATTGGACTCAGCTGTTCCTTTATTTTGTTCAGTCTAGAAGACCAACTGAAGTTGAACATGAGTTCAACTTCTCCCTTGTTACTACCTTTGTAAACATATCTACTAGATTATCATTAGTATGAATCTTTTCTAGCCTTAACTGTCCATCATCCAAAACTGATCGAATGAAATGGTACCGCAACTGTATGTGTTTTGTCTTTGAGTGCAAAGCAGAATTCTTTGCAAGATGAATGGCACTTTGGCTATCTGTATGTAGAAAATTATCCTTTTGTGGATGTCCCAATTCTTCCATGAAGAATTGAAGCCATATCATCTCCTTGGCTGCCTCTGTAGCAGCAACATACTCTGCCTCTGTAGTGGATAAAGCAACCACCTTTTGTAGTCGAGAAATCCAACTCACTGCTGTCCCACCAACAGTAAATATATAACCTGTAGTACTCTGCCTGCTATCTATATCTCCTGCCAAATCTGAGTCAACATAGCCTTGTACAGTAGTAGTAGAACCCCCAAAGTGTAAACACTTATGGGATGTGCCTCTCAAATATCTAAGAATCCATTCGACTGCATTCCAATGCTCAATACCAGGGTTACTCATATAACAGCTAATGACTCCCACTGCGTGTGCAATATCTGGCCTAGTACATACCATAGCATACATTAAGCTCCCTACAGCTGAAGCATAAGGTACCTTAGACATTTTAGTCTCTTCTTCTAGTGTCTTGGGACACATATCCTTAGTCAATTTTAAATGACTAGGCAAAGGTGTGCTGACAGCTTTGGCATTTTCCATAGAGAAATGTTGCAACACCTCAATATAATCAGCCTGAGATAGAGACAATTTCCTATTTTTCCTATCTCTACAAATTTTCATACCAAGGATTTGTTTTGCTGCCCCCAAATCCTTCATAGCAAAAGATTTTGCTAACTGTTGTTTCAACCCCTTAATGTGATCCATGTTAGACCCAACTACAAGCATATCATCAACATATAAATATAAAATAATGTAGCTGTCATCATCCAACCTCTTAAAATAAACACAATGGTCAGAATGACACTGACTATATCCATGCCCATTCATAAAAGTGTCAAATTTAATATACCATTGCCGAGGTGCTTGCTTCAAGCCATATAAACTTTTCTGCAATCTACACACCAAATTCTCCTTACCCTTGACCTTAAATCCTTGTGGCTGAACCATATATATTTCTTCATCCAAATCACCATGAAGAAAGGCTATTTTAATATCAAGCGGCTCTAAATGCAAATCTTCAGTAGCCACAATACTTAAAACAGTACGAATAGAAGTCATTTTAACAACTAGAGAAAATATCTCATCAAAATCAATACCATATTTCTATGCAAATCCTTTTACGACTAATCTGGCTTTAAATCTTTTCGTACCTCCATCCTCTTCTTTTATCCTGTAAACCCATTTATTCTGTAAAGCCCTTTTACCTACAAGTAACTTACATAAATCCCATGTCTGATTTTTCAGCAAAGAGTCCATTTCATCTGTCATTGCAGACTCCCACTGAAGCTTTGTATCCACCTACATAGCTTCATTATAACATTCAGGTTCACCAGCATCTATTAACAAAATAGAATACAAAGATGGAGAAAATCTTTCTGGAGGTCTACTTAGCCTTGTTGACCGTCTAACACTCATTGGGGTGTGTGGTATTTGTTGTTGCTGTTGTTGCGGAGCATAAGGAACTACTGGAACATGAACTTGTGGAGTATCATCCAGTACTACATAGTCATTTTCTTTCTTCTCATGCTGCAGCAACAAATCTTTGTACAATACTTTCTCATTGAATATGACATCCCTGCTTCTTACAATTTTATGATTTTCAAAATCCCAAAGCCTATAACCAAATTCATCAATGCCATACCCAAAAAATACACATTTCTTTGACTTAGCTTCCAACTTGGTTCTATTTTCAAAATCTATAAGTGCAAAAGCTTCACAACCAAAGGTTTTGAGAAAAGAATAACTCACCTTCTTACCACTCCATGCTTCCTCTGGAATACCATAGTCCAAAGGAGTAGAGGGGCCTCTATTGATTAAATAAACAATAGTGTTCACTGCCTCTACCCACATATTTTTGGGCAGCCTAGCATGCAACCTCATACTCCTTGCACGCTCCATTATTGTCCTGTTCATGCGTTCAGCCACTCCATTTTCTTGTGGAGTCCTTGGTATAGTTTTCTACCTATGAATAGCATTAGAGGAACAATATTCTTCAAATTATGTGCTGCAATACTCACCACCATTATCAGATCTGAGACATTTTAACTTTTTACCAGTCTCATTCTCAACCAAGCATTTTCATTTCTTAAAAGTTTGAAATACATCAGATTTCTGTCTAAGAAAATAAATCCATACTTTTCTTGTTGCATCATCTATAAATGTAACATAATACAGAGAGCCACCAAGGGAAGATACCTGAGCTGGTCCCCATACATATGTATGCACAAGCTCTAATCTCTCATTTTTCTTTTCCTTCCCACTCTTCACAAAAATAACTCTCTTTTGTTTTCCATAAACACAACTTTCACAAAAATCCATATTGACACATTTCAGACTAGGTAAAACTTTGTTTGAATGAAGTAATTTCATACCTTTTTCACTCATGTGCCCGAGTCTGTTGTGCCACAGTGCTGTGTCAGAATCTACAACAACAGTTTGATGTTCTTCCTGCTCAACTGCAGCCACTATTCTTGAACATTCATTATCTTCTGAAACAATTAAAGTAGAAGGAACAGTATGACCTGTACAAAGATATAAGGTTCCTACTTTCACACCTTTTGCTACTACTAAGGAACCTTTTGAAACCTTCCAATTTTTATCATTAAAAGTAACTGTGCAACCCTCATCACCCAATTGCCCTGCTGAAATTAAATTCCTACTCAGCCTTGGAACATGTCTTACCTCTTGTAGTAGCCAATGATTCCCATTCTGCAACTTAATCTTAATTTTTCCCTTTCCAACAATCTGACAGGGTTCATTATCTCCCAAATAAACTAGCCCAAAATCCCCTTGGACATAATCAACAAAATAACTTCTATGGGGTGTAGCATGAAATGAAGCCCCAAAATCTAAAACCCATGAATCATCAATACTTTCTAAGGACAAGAGCAAAGCATCCTCCTCAAATTTGTTACTTACCACATTTGCCTCCTTGTTTCCATCATTTTTGTCTCCTTGATCTTTCTTCCAAGACCAACAATCTTTCTTCTTATGACTTGGTTTTCCATAGTACCAGCAATCATTTGGCCCTTTAAATTCGGACCTCTTTCCCTTTGATTTTCCTCTTGATTTCCCATGATTTCCAGAGTTGTTTCCTCTATCTCTTGTTCTACCTCTGCTTTCTGTGTTCAATACACTACCCGATGTGGATGCCCCTGAGCTTTTCCTATGAATTTCCTCACTCAATATAACACCAATAACATCATCATACTTTAGGGTATTAGAACCAGAAATAGAATTACTAACAGCCATTACCAAGCCATTCTAGCTTTCTGGCAAAGAACACAAAATCAAGAGAGCCCTAACCTCTTCATCAAAAGTAATTTTAACTGAGGTTAATTGACTTGTAACTGTATTAAACTCATTCAAATGATCAGTAACTGATCCACCTTCTACCATTTTCATATTAAATAAACGCTTCATAAGAAATACCTTGTTTGAAGCTAAAGGCTTTTCATACAACTTCGCTAGGGTTTCCATCAGATCTTTAGCTGTCTTTGCTTCAGTAATATTGAATGCCACCGATTGTGCCAGGCATAGATGAATACTCCCCAGTGCCTTCCTATCCAAAATATCCCAATCTTCCTGAGACATTGATTGCTCTTTCTTGGCTACTCCCTCTAATGGCCGCCATAGATCCTTCTGATAGAGATAATCCTCCATTTGCATCTTCCATAACTGGAAGTTCTGCCCATTAAACTTATCAACCTTCAGCCTACCCTCATCTACCATTTCTCCCACTTAACTGAGAGACTCTCCCACTAACTCATGAGACCTGCTTCAGAGAATAGATGAAAGAATGAATGAAATAACCTCGCTCTGATACCACTTGTTAGGATTAACAAGGCAGAAATAACAATTATGTGCAAATATAACTAATATCAGAAAATAATAAACCACACAGAATAGAACACAAGACACATAGATTTAACGTGGTTCACCCAATCCCTAGGCTACATCCACCAACAATGAGTCCAATATTATTATTATCCAGTGATTACAACCTGATTACAATCTGTAATCCCTTACAGCCCAATTCTGCCCCAAGTACTAAAATCATACATAATGAAAATCTCTAACCCTAAGCCATATTATACAATATTTTCCCGCTTTAGGGTTAGAATGAGTTATAAGTAGTCAGCCCAAATTAGTGTACAGTACTTTCCTAGATAGTACTTTCCTGATTAGTCACCACAAGCTAACACTTACAACCCTAGAGAAGTATATGGAGATTTACGAATGCAGTTGCAAGATACATAGCAGCCGATAATTTATAAGAAATCCATCCATCCAATTTGAATAACAATTACTACAAAAAAATAGGGTCCTCTAATGGCGCAATCATCTGAACCTTGACTGTCCCCTCAACTAGTGACCCTTCAAAACTAGGTTATCATGCAATCAGTGAGTGATCCTTCATTCTCCTAGTCTTCCCTACATCCAAACATATTAGAAATACACAATACAATGATAACAATTCTTTCACAATCCCCCTTCCCTCAAGGAACACTATCAACCATCCCTTCCACATAGCATTTCACTATTTTATGAGTGGATTGTGTAGGAATAGTTAACATAAACAAGGAGCAAACTCCTCAACACATCTTGGAAACCATTGAATTCAATAATAAATGAAAGCTAACACCAACACTATTCCTTCCATAGTTGGAGGATACATAGCAGTCGATAATTCACAAGAAATCCATGCATCAAATTTTTATAAGGATATCCTACTAATCAACAGGAATTTTCTTGAGATGACCAATGATTATGCATTTTGATGGCAGTGTGCTAGTTCAAAAGGATAATATAAATCTAAAACATTTTTTTCTAATTTTATCAAACTATAAATGTGGTTAAAGGGAAAATATTATGTGGAAAACCCACAAATCAAGCTAGCAAATGATTGTACATCAAATTATTCCTATATTCATTCAAGTATTGCTATGCTTCAGCTACCTGACCTTTGAGCTTCATCTAGAGGAATGTGTAGCTTTAAGATAGAGTTACTTCTTGGGCCTTACAATAGGGTGGAATATGATCAAGATTTGTTTAGGCTGTATCTTTGTTAGTCCCATTGTTAGGTTCTTATAGTTCATGGTTTGAATCTATTATGGTTGTGTAAGGGATTTGTAGATGCTTTTTCTAACATAATTATTGGACACCATGATTGGAACAACTGGTTGTTGGCTATTGTACACATGAATCATATCTGTCAATGGTTCTTTATGTTCAAGAATTCATTGATCAATCTTTGAGATTTATTGTCCCAGTTTTAAAAGAGTGATAAAAGATATAGTGAGTGCTATCTTTTCCAAGTGTTTTGTGGGTGCCATTATCTTCTAGGAGTAATTGTTGGAACCAAATTATGTTCTTTGCCTCTAGTAAATATTGTAGACACAACCATCTTCTTGGTGAAGGGTTTCTTCCATCCCCATGAGGAACTATTGCATGGTTTCCATTCCCTTGTAGTATATTGAACCTAATTTAATACAAGTGTGCACTATTTTGGGTTCCATAATTTATGGCCCCTACACTGTGGTTGTTAGCCTAATTAAGACAGGCCTACCTTTGCATATAATAAGAGGCCAACATGAAACAAACATCCAGAGATTAGGGGTTGTTCCCTGTCCATAATTTATTATTTAAGTGCTAAGTGATGATGGGTATATTGTGTAATTCATACCTAGTGTGTCTCTTTCTTTCTCTCCACATTTCACATTAGGAGTATATGTTATAAAATACTAATGAAATCAAATATAGGTCAAATCTAATCAAAATTGAAATATAAAGATTAAAATAGATCTTGAAGAAATATGGGAACCATTTTTGACAGATTTTGTACAAATGAAGAGAATACTCCAAAGAGGAAATGCTTCAATGTGGAACAATTGAAGGACAATATTTTACTTTTATATGCACATTTGCAATGTTTTTGATATATTTCTGAGATAACAAAACCATAGAAAGAATAGCATATAGAAGAAAGTAAAGAATAATGATCATACTTTGAGATATTGTGGAAAATTAAATGAAAGAATGCTTGGTGGGGTTATCATGCAATCAGTGAGTGATCCTTCATTCACCTCTTCCAGTGACCCTTCAAAACTAGGTTATCATGTAATCAATGAGTGATCCTTCATTCTCCCGGTCTGCCCTGCATCCAAACATATTGGAAATACATAATACAATGATAACAAGTCTTTCAAAATCCCCCTTCCCTCAAGGAACACTATCAACCATCCCTTCCACATAGCATTTCACTGTTGTATGAGTGGATTGTGCAGGAACAATTAACATTAAAAAAGGAGCAAACTCTTCAACACATCTTGGAAACCATTGAATTCAATAATAAATGAAACCTAACACCAACACTATTCCTTCCATTCACTTCTACCAAGAATAAAGCATTTAATCCATTGAACATTACATATAATCATTAGACAATTACATTTCCTGACTGTGTAGAGGAACGGTCACAACCAAAATGATCAAAACTACTTTTACCCTTGCACAAGCTATTCCTCACTCTTAATGAGTTATAAACATGCCATTGTTTCAATTTTTCTTGCGAGTTATGATAATTTTTGTAAACATGTCATTGGTTTAGTTTCGTGTATTCATTTTTGTCAGACAAATCTTCATTGTCTTCTAATTGTCTTCTTTATATAGTAGCATGTATTAATTGGTTGAAAAATAAAGAAGTATTTAGACAATCGGAAGACAATGAAGATAATTTTAAATGCATCTAACACAATTTTTTTTTACAAAATTGAACCAATGGCATGTTTACAACAAAGAAATAGAGTGATAATAATATGCTGAAAATTGTATTCTATTTAATACATGCCAAAGGACCAGTCCCAACAATTCTTAAACATACTTTATCTGATATGATGAATTCTTAAACAATTAAGGTTGGAGTAGACATAGTTATCACATAGTTTTTTTGTGTGGTACAAGGAAGATTTGGCTGATTAAGAGTGAGGCCTTCTTTAGAATCTCATATAAATTTGGCCGATTAAGATGAGAAGAAAAACATAATTCATTAGTTAAATTTTTCAATTTCATGTATTTTTTCTCCTATTTATTAGGTGCATGAGTTGAAGGTTGAATGTAAGAGTCTTATAATGTTGTGTTACCTTAAATCTTGAGTTTTTGATACTCCTATGATGATCTTTCTCAACAAGTATTTTATTCTATTATTGTTTTTTGAATAACATATTGGGCAAATACAAAATTATGTACTTCTACAGGATAGTTAACACAAAATTGAAGCAGCAAACAAGACTTGATCAAGTTGCAGGTGGAACATGCACTCAAATAGTAAGTAATGTAGAATAGCAAAATAAGTAATCTGTCGTGTCTACATTTTGTTATTTTCTAAGATTACATCCATGTTCTATATTCACAGAATGGTTCAAAATTGAAATTTACAATTCGATAAAAGTAATGACGAGTGTTGTTCCCTACACCCTCAATCAACAACTTGCCTCCATTTTATTTTGATTTACAAACTACTATATTATTTGAATATCTTTCTTTCTTGCCACAATAGGAAAGAGTTTGAGGTGGAAGACTACAATAATAGAAGTGTTTCAATTTGGTATACTATACTACAACATCATTTCATAACTAAGTTTTCAATTTCTATATATAATTAGGTTATAGATAATCTAAGTGAAGAAGCATCATGTCAGACAATCCAAGTGAAGAAGGTAATGGGGATGCAATCAAGAGATTGTGGTCAAACTTGAAAAGAAAAGGTGATGAAAAATGTTATTGTCCCTACAATAATTGTAAGGGCTTAAACATTAGAAGATTGCTAATCAAAACAGCTAAGAGACATTGTAGGGATAATGGTCACATTGAAGAAGGCTTTGATTATCATGAATTGGTAAGTTTTTCATTATATTTATTTAACAATTAATATATATATGAAATACACCTGATGATGAGATCATTATCATGGTTTATTTATGTTCATCATTTTAATATAGGTCGACCTCCCTAGGGGAGTACGTGATATGGACCATGGAGGTGCGAATATTGAAGCGAATATTGAAGCTGAAGATTATGATCCCATGGAAGATGACAATGATGTGCTAGATGATGGTACTAATACATTGATCCAACTGATGATGATGATCAGGATGATGTTGATGTCATCCATGATATACCTCTACTTGAGAAGGCAGCCACACCCCTTTACAAAGGCTCCCAAATAACTCTTCTTTTTGTTGTATTATTGTTGTTGAACTTGAAGGTTATGAATGGTTTATCCAACACAACAATGTCACGTATGCTACGATATGTCATATATGTCATTATAGTAATTAAATGGTGAAACATGTACCATAAATATTGTTAATATTAACAACATATATTTTTTTCTACAGATTGATAGGTGAGTTCTTGTTACCACCATCGAATATTCTCCCTCACTCATACTGAAAATTATGTGCCACTATGAAAGATATTGGAATAGAGTATCAAGCAATAGATGCTTGTCCCAGTGATCATATTATTTATCATAAAGAACATGAATTTGCAATAGAATGCCATGAATTTCATACGAGTAGATATCGAATAAATCAAATAACAAAAAAGGTGCCTCACAAGGTTCTTCGTTACATCCCCATTATACCACGTTTGCAAAGATTATTTAGGTGTAGTAGCTTGGCACAATTTATGGATTA
Organism: Chamaecyparis obtusa; assembly: GCA_027943335.1. Lineage (NCBI taxonomy): Eukaryota > Viridiplantae > Streptophyta > Pinopsida > Cupressales > Cupressaceae > Chamaecyparis > Chamaecyparis obtusa. Next base: position 268,116 of record BSBK01001681.1, on the reverse strand, counting down.
CCATGCACGCAATAGGAGTCAAGATGACATTATTTGAATGCCTACGGATGGTTCTATATTTAAGGACATAGAGGAAAAGTGGCCACACTTTATCGAAGAACCTCAAAATCTGAAGCTTTCAGTGGCAGCGGATGGTGTCAATCCATTTGGAGAGCTAAGATCTGTTTGCACTATTTGGCTTGTTTTTGTCATCAACAATAACATTCCTCCATAGATGTCAATAAAGAGGGAGCACATTATGTTGGAAATGATTGTTCCAGGTATTTGATCATTTAATAGTTATCTGCATGTAATTATAAATCTTGTAGTAAAATGGTCACAATAATTATGTAATGTTGTTGTTCATTCAACCAGGTAAATACCAAGTTAAAGATATGAATGTTTATATTGATCCTCTTATCGATGAGTTGGTGGAGTTATGGAAAGGTGTCACTATGTATGACATCTCTAGACCAATAGGAGATAGACAATTTCAATTCTATGCAATGCTTGTATGGACAATACATGATGCCCCAGGGTTGACACATTTTTCTAGTATGTTATGGTGAATTCAAGCTACACATGATAATTCAAAAAATAAAAATTAACATATTTAATCCAATTGTATCATTACCTTGTAGGTCTTCAAACAAAGGGAAAATTTACATGTCCAATTTGTGGTTCAAAGATGAAATCTCATTATTCAAAAAGTTTAGGAAAGTAGGTGTTTGATGAGTATAGACACTTTCTCCACAAAAATCATAACTATCAAATTACCAAAAAAAATCTTTTCAATGGGAAAGAAGAGACTACATCTAAGCCATAGAGAATGACACCTCACTTATGGAAGTTGGAATATAATAGAATTAATCGTCAAGGTACTACCATTCTACCTAACAGTTTATGTTTGGAATTTATATATTTCTATTATGTTTTGTTTGCTGATTATGTCATTGATGATCGTGAATGTCATCAAGGCAACACTATTGAGCACCTTCCAAAGGGACTAAAGAGTTATCCTAGACAATTTAGTAGGTTGCCCTACTATGAGCAGCTACTTGATGTGCATTTATTTGATACTATGCATATTGGAAAGAATGTAACGAAGATATTGTGGAAGATATTGGATGGAAGGCGTGACAAAGAAAAAAGTTGCCATAATTTGTAGTGACATTCATGAATCCAATCATGCAATGAAAAATTTCATTGAATCAAATAGAAATGGAGAATGGATTAATACAAGTGTCCTTCCTTGGTTATTAATAGAACAACAAGGTGATGCCATAAAAGAAGTCATACGAAAAATTTGATTTCCCACAAGATTTGCTGCAAACATAAGCAATACCATATCAAAGAAAGGTAAATTTGGGCCAAGGTTGAAAATGCATGATTGGCATACCTTCATCAAGGTAAGTCATGTTCTTTTGTATTTACAATATAATTGTAAACTGCATGTACTTCTCATTGTATTATATGAGAAAAGAATGACATGATTATTTTTATAATTGTTGCAGTACATGCTTCCCCTATTTCTCCCAGAGAACTTTGACAATAACATCAAACAACTGATATATGATCTTGGAAAATACATGAGGTAAGCAATGATATCTGTTCAATTTTTTGTATATATATATTGTAAAGTCTCGTGTTTATATATTTTTGTGTCTTGAATGTCTTGTAGGTGGTTGTCATCTAAAAAAATCCATAGAGCAGATATAAAATACTGGAAGAGAAGAATTCCTCTTCTAATGTGTGAAATGCAAAAGTTTCTACCTTCAACGTTTTTCAATGCACAAGCACACTACCTCATACACCAAGTTGAGGAGATTGAAATGTGTGGACCCGTATACACTCGATCAATGTGGATGGTTGGGAGGCACTTGAAATTTTTGAAAGCTTTGGTTCGGCAAAGAGAACGTCCTGAGGGTTCTATGGTGGAGGGATATATGGTATACCAGACTATGGTGTATGTTACTGAATATCTTCTTAAGCTTGCAAAAAAGATCCATATAGATCGCATTTGGGATCTCAACACCATTAGAAAATTTGAAAGGGAGTACTTGGTGGGGGAAGGCAGAATGAGGAAAGTGAGAGGTAATAAATTATAAGATGTTATTGTAGCTATTAATTAATTCTTAATCTTCAAAATTAATTAGTTGTAAGTCATCTATTTATTTTTTGTACAGCTGCTCGAGAGTGGGATGCAATACATTTGTAAATTGCAAATAATCAAGATTGGATGATGAAATGGATTGAATGATGTCATCATTTAGGTCACACATTAACATGGGAAGTTGTGTCTTCATTGGTTAATGAAGCTCATTGTAACAGAGATCCAAATGTTACCCAAAGGGAAATAGATTTAGCACATGGTTTAAAAGATTTTTAGGTACATATAAATTTGTTAATCACTTGTACGTTTATGAACTCTTGATGCATTAATTTATACATGTTTTACATATTTTTGCAGGTCAAACATCACAAGGCTATGTTTTGCAATGATCATAAATTTTGCATCAAAAAGTTGGATGACATAAATAAAACTTGTGATTCTGGGATAAGTGTAGTCTTTCAGGTGACTAATATTTCATCTAGAAATGACTTACATCCTCGAGAGTTCAAAAATCAATACTATGGCATTTTGGATGATATACTTGAGTGTGACTTTAATTCTTTCAAATTAGTTCTCTTCGTCATCAGATGGTATAGGCTATGACTTAATCAAAATGATCCTAATAGAACTATTATTAAACATGACAATTGATTTCCAATGATTAATACAAGGTGGTTTGAGCCAATTGGGGATGACCCCTATGTTCTTCCAAGCTAATGTGAGCAGGTATTTTACTAAGAGGTTCTACATAAATTGGTTTGGTCATTTTTTGTTAGACATGATCCAAGAGGAAGGCCGATGAGGTATAATACGATGTAAGAAGATTGCGAACAACTAGAAGATGATGATCATGAACAATAGTTAGTCGATGATGTTCCCGATGCAACTTTTCTTGAAGAAGAAGAAGATGATGACAATGATGATGCTACTAATGATGCTACTGATGATGATGATGATGATGATGATGTTGATGATGATGTTGCTGATGATGATGTTGTTACTGATGATGATCATGATCATGATGTTGATGCCGATGAGGATGATGATGACAAAGATGAAGACAATGATGATGGTGGTGATGATGTCAATGTTAACGATGATCATGGTGATTAGTTGGATGAAGAAGAAGATGAATGACATGAATGAAATGTACAGTTCTGTGATCACTGCTTAATCTATTTAATATTGATTTCTTGATAGAAATGTGCAGTTATGCAATCAATGCTTAATCTAATTAATTTGTGATGTACTTACTATGGGATGCTTATGGTTTTTAATGTACTTACTATGTGGTTTTGAGTATATGTATCATGAGTTTTTTATCTAACATTAGATAATTGAATTACATATGTAGGTACCCAGACTCCTTTCACGAGCATCCCACACAGTCTCATGGATCGACAGGTATAAGTCAATACACCCTATAGAGATTAATGTATTTCACAATTTGCAAAATATCTCGCATTACTTGCTGAGGCCAAACAAATTGACCTCGATGTTGATGATGTGACTAGATCAGGTAAAGAGCTATACGATTATGGCCTGTAAAGTACCAAAATACTTTAAAATATTTTAAATGTTTTTAATTATAATAAAATATTTTTAATTTAACCCTTTTATATGTTATTGCAAATGACCTCCCTTTGCATCAATAGAGAACTAGGTGTGCATTAAGATCTAATGAGAGGGTAGATGATCATGATGATGATATCGATACTCATCTTAACAATTACATCTTAAAAACTAGAAATCAAAAGAAAAAAAAGAAATGATTGTCATCTATGCACCTTAATTGATAATGACTTATTTTTATATGCCAATGAATTTAATTATGTGGTAGTGAATGTTTATATATTTTATAATGTGTTAATGAATGTTATCTTGTGATAAGTAATGAATGTCACATTTTATTAATGTGTGAATGAATGTTATCGTGTGATAATTAATGAATGTTACATTTTATTAATGGATGAAATAATGAATGAATGTTAGATGTTAACGGGGAATTTAGAATGATGTTAGAGGGGGGGGGGGAAATGAGCTTCCACCTTCACATGGTTGGCCCTATTTAGTACAGAATATAAAACTATTCTTAAAACAAAGTGAAGCTCAATAAGTTTGTTCCTTACATAGGGTCTCAAGTGTAGCTTTTATCCCACTCTCAACATTGCAAGGCTTCAACTGGTGTTCTGATATTGGTTTCTCCATCTCCCACTAACATCTTGTCTTTCTCCTAAGAACTCTCACCGAGCTCTGATACATGGATGAGCAGAAGATGTCTCTTACATGCTACACATATATAATATGGTAGATCTAGGGAACAAATATACTACAACATAGAATGAGTCAACTTGAATCTATAGTTTCTTCATTTATCTTCCTTTTACTAATCGTGCTATTTCAAGGATCACCACCCATGACTTGGTTAAGATGATGAATGCTGGAAATGCCTTTATTACCAAGGAATCATCGCCTGCTATTAATGAATATTAATGATCATTGTTTCCTAAGGGTAATCATTGTTTGTGTATGCTGATCACCCAAGTCTTTGGCTGTGATTTGCATGCTGTGAGGTTTTTCAGAAGTGGGGGTATGACATGTTGGTTGGATTATAACATATTGACACTTACAGCATGAAGAAGATAAATGATTAAATAAAAAGAGAGGACCAACTGAACCATCTTGTGGTCAGTCTATATCACATTGAGAAACAATGTCAAGACTCAAGAATCAAAATAATCAAAATTTTCTTCAAGACCATGAATGATCAACAACATTCCATCAGAAAACAAAACACTAATCTATATTATCATTAAGCCATAAAATATGTCTTTAAAGTTTAGAAGCATCACAAAAACTTTCAAGAAACATAGTACTATCCAAGGACCAAAATGAATACCCTCCAAATGATTATGATTATGTTGATGTTGATGTCTATAATTTATGTCTAATGATTATGATGATGTTGATGTTGATGTCTATAATTTATTTCACTTACTAATGCTTGCCTAGATTGAATTTTGAATTGGCAGGCTGGAGAACACTTTCAAAGTTTAGGGTCTGTTCTACATGATACTCTTAGTTACATCTCAAATGCAACTCAACATATTTCTGATGCTAGGCAACCCACTGCAGAAACTCATTCGCAGGTGAAATTTAATGTTGTGAATCTTGGCATTGTTAATGTTATTACTTTTCCTCACATTTCATATTTGTGAAAATTTTTCTTGGCACTATCTTATTCTTATTACAATGTTCTTTGTTGTGGGGTAGGAGGTCAATCTTCATTGTCTTCATTGCAGGGGACAGTGAAGATTTCTTTGACAAATAGCAAGTCTTCTTTAGTATCTTATAATAACATGCTAAACTGATAAAGGTGTTATGGGAATTTAATCTACAATTAATAATAGACTAAGCATATTATTACTATGCTTAATGTTCCACTTAAATGCATTTAACACAAAAAACAAATTTACAAAACTGAACCAATGGCATGTTTACAACAAAGATGTGTTGAGGAGTTTGCTGCTTGCTTAATGTTAACTGTTCTTGTATAATCCACTCATACAACAGTGAAATGCTATGTGGAAGGGATGGTTGATAGTGTTCCTTAAGGGAAGGGGGATTTTGAAAGACTTGTTATCATTGTATTGTGTATTTCCAATATGTTTGGTTGTAGGGCAGACCAGGAGAATGAAGGATCACTCACCAATTGCATGATAACCCAGTTTTGAATGGTCACTGGTTGAGGGGACAGTCAAGGTTTGGATGATTGAGCCATTGGAGGACCCTATTTCTTTGTATTAATTGATATTCAAATTGGATGCATGGATTTATTGTATATTATCAATTGTTATGTATCCTACAACTGCATCTGTAAATTTGCATATACTTCTCTACGGTTGTAAGCCACTTAGAGATCAAAATAGAGAAACTAAATCAAAATCATTCTTTGTCCTATTTCCTTTTGTCCTATTTTCTTTTTCCTATTTCTTTGTTGTAAACATGCCATCGGTTTAGTTTTGTAACTTCACTATTGTATGAGTGGATTGTGCAGGAACAGTTAACATTAAACAAGGAGCAAACTCCTCAACACATCTTGGAAACCATTGAATTCAATAATAAATGAAACCTAACACCAACACTATTCCTTCCATTAACTTCTACCAAGAATAAAGCATTTAATCCATTCAACATTACATATAATCATTAGACAATTACATTTCGTGACTGTGTAGAGGAACAGTCACGACCAAAATGATCAAAACTACTTTCACCCTTGCACAAGCTATTTCAAACTTCAAGTAAAATGAGAAATATGCTATATCAAATCATTCATATTCATATTAACCATTCAAAGGATCATTTTTTCAATGAACCCTCTGACTGTACCCCTACAGCAGAGAAAGGAAACCTCAAAATAGAGAAAGGAACTTAGTCTATGCCGATGTTTGTGAGGGTATAGTCATGATAAGTGCCTCTCAAACCTCTCCAAACATGTAATATTGTCTTTAAATACTTTATTGATCTCTTCTAAACATTAACCAAATCAAACCTACATTTTAATCCACACACAATAACCCCAAAATGAAGGGTTTTGTATCCTTTAATGAATCTCAGTCACTGGTAGCGCATGGATAGTCAAACCAGTAGTCTCCAAAGCATTCAATAACTGACTAGATTGTATTTAATACACACTATTCCTTCCATTCACTTCTACCAAGAATAAAGAATTTAATCCATTCAACATTACATGTAATCATTAGACAATTACATTTCCTGACTGTGTACTAGAGGAATAGTCAGGAAATGTAACTGTCTAAATGATCCAAACATTTGAAAATAGTGAATCGATATCCTTGAGCACAAGCACCAATAATATCAAATAATGGAGATAAAGCACGGGCTAGGGCACGACACCAGTAGAATGCGATCATTTCAGAGAGCATTCATGATCAAATAAAATGCAATGCATTTGAAATTTATAGTCAAATATGATGCCAGATGCTCGAAAGATGAAGAAATCACATACCTTCTCTCACACTCAGCTTTCGCTCCTCTATCCAATCAAAATAAAAATGATGAGGCTGTTTCACTTTTTTTTTTCATAGCCAAATCTTCCTTGTACCACACGAAGAACATGCCATTGGTTCAGTTTTGTAATTTGTTTTTTGTGTAATTAGTAATTGGAAAATTAAATGCAGATAACACCTTTATCAGTTTAATTAGCATGTTATTATCATATCAGATAAAGTATGTTTAAGAATTGTTGGGACTGGTCCTTTTACATGTATTAAACATAATAGAATTTTTAGCATATTATTATCAATCTACTTCTTTGTTCTAAACATGCCATTGGTTCAGTTTTGTAGATTTGTTTAATCCATTAAATGCATTTTTCATGAGGAGGGGTCTTGTTCTGAGGAGATTGATGAAGATTGTGCACCTCAAAAACCAATTCATAAGGTACCAATCATGTTTCCTATTCACTTATATTTTTGGATTGGTAAATCTCCTTATAATTTTCATGTCCTTTCTTTTGATTACTATGGATGAGATATATATCTTACATTTAACATTCAACTTCTTTACATTTTAGAACATGTAGTGTGTTTTTTGAGGATTTTACCAAATCAACTTTTAACATAAACCAAATACACCAAATTGATATCTTTCCCTTTCAACTTGACAAAATATTTGCATTTGACCAATAACTGCAAGCAATTGAATGATAAATCCACATACTTGTATCTTTGTAAAATACCTGGAACATCAAAAAGATGGCTAAGTGGCTACCGCCATGATTTTTATCTACTGCATATGGGAAAAAAAACACAAAAAAAAATTGAATAGAAAACATGATTGGTCATTTCAGTGAGCATTCATGATCAAATAAAATGCAATGCCTTCTCTCGCGCTTGATCAACTTTCACCCGCTCATTTTCTCCCACTCCTTTTCTCTACAAATGAAATAAAAATAATTTGGCCATTTCAAAATAGTGAATCGATATCCTTGAGCACAAGTACCAATAACATCAACTATTTTGATATGTGGGTACCCTAATGTTGGCAAGAGTTCTTTTATTAATAAGATTACTCTGCAAGCTTGAAGAAGTGATATATTTTGGCAAATGAAGAGTAGAAAGATGATGATATTCCTGAGATCATGGATGGACACAATGTTGTAGATAGAATGGGAAGACATCTTTCTAGACTGGCCCTGGATCCTTCAATAATTGGGGTAGGATCCAGACCGAGGCTAAAAAGATGTCTTCCTTTTGGTTGTGGAATTATCCCTTCTTTGGCCTGCACTCATTCCTCTTCTCAAAAATAGTTATCTAGAAACTTTGGATACTGTTTCTCATCCATGCACGAAATGTGCTAGTGATCATATAAAATTACTTTAGGCCTCCAGTATTGATGAGATGAACAAGTGTAAAATGTTTTTGTGAGACTGGGATCAATATGTGTAGTGTACATAAATGCAAGGCAGTGATTATTCTCGATGATCGACAAGTAGCTAGGATAGTAGCTAGGACTAAAGATAACACAGCTTAAGAGACCATCATAGGTTGTCTCTTTCTTTGGTCTATATTATTGATAGAATGTTTTACCTTTCATTAGCTCATCAAATCTGGGGATTTGAAAGAATTTAATAGAATATTTTCATGACAATGTATATTATTTAAGTTGATGTTGCATGAATTTATCTACTTCACACACTTGAATACTATGAAGGCAGTGATAAAGAAGCATCTCCTCCCATAGCCATGTTTCTTTATCGCCATCCTCATAGTCTACAAGTGCGCGAAGTAGATAAATTTGTGCAATGTCAACTTAAATAATATACATTGTCATGAAAATATTCTATTAAATTCTTTCAAATCCCCAGATTTGATGAGCTAATGAAAGGTAAAACATTCTGTCAATAATATAGACCGAAGAAAGAGAGAACCTATGATGGTCTCTTGAGCTATTTTATTTTTAATGTGCATATCCGTCAATTTTTTGACACTTCATTAATTAATTCTGACAGAAGTGCTATGCATTCAATAGATAAAATGTCAAAGAAAAATAATTTATGACAATGCGTCCGACAATAATGCTATAAGTTTGATAGGGAAACCTGTCGGAGAAATGTTGCATGATTGTCGCACTTCCAACAATTTAAGTGTCGCAAATAGAAATTTTTCAATAGAAAATTTGATAGTAATGCCATATCACCAATAGGTATATCTGTCAGAATCAGGTGGAAACTATCACTATTCCAACAGTTATAATGTTGGAAAGGATATGTTTGCGACAGTGAATTCTGACAGATATTGTATATTTTTGATAGGTCATGGTGTCAGAATTTCGATGGATGAACCACAGGAAATGCCATAATGAAGTTATTGTCATGTGCAAGTTTTTGATGTGATGGGGTGTCGATAAATCGACGTATATGTCTTTTGTCATAATTTTTACACAATAACTATGACAGACTCATTTGTCAAAATTATGACAAATTAGCATTGCAAATCTGACAAATGGCTGTCAGAATTTGACCTCAAATGTAGTAGTGTATAGAAGACAGAACAAAGAGTGGGTAGATGGTGAGTTGTTTTATATAATCAAAATTCTACAAAGGCAAATGAAGGAGAGATATAGGATTCTTGAGGAGTTAGTTGAAACATATAAGGATACAATTTGTTTCATGGTTGAAACTGATTGTGTTTGCTTTGAAGCAATTAAGCCTAGGAAGAAATGGTGCTATCCTATGGGATATGAGGTTAGTACTGAGGTTCTTGTAATGCATATTGAACATGTACTAGCATCTAAGATAGATACATCTAAAGAAAGATGGGGAACCTATGAAGAAAAGTCAGCAAAGGTTAGAGAAGAACAGGATAAAGGAACAAGGGAGAGGAAGATAGAAAAGATGGTTGATGAAATGGCAGTGAAGGCTAGAATCATAAAGGAAGAACTAAAGGAAGTAAGAACTAAGATGACAAAATGATCTTCTAGCATGAGGATTGAATTCCCTCCACCTTTTGAAGCAGAAAAGATAGTAAGTACCACTTCTAATGTAATTGATTTATCAATCACCCCTAAGAAGATAGCACAAGGGGATGCACCTGGGAGCACTCCTAGGAGATCTACAAGATCAAACATACCTAGAAGCCCTTGTTAGAATAATTGAGAGGGGGGTGAATCAGTTATCCACTATCCCAAATACAAAATGTATATCCAAAAACAATTTAAACAAATTTCTCTAGCTCAGTAACATATAATAGTAAACTGTCTGTGCTTTTACCGATTACCAGTCAATAACATATAGTAACTATTGATCAAATCTAATATGCAACATGTAAAGTATGATATCCAAAAATCATCACAATCAACACATAACACAAAAGATTTAACGTGGAAACCCTGTAAAGGGAAAAACCACCTGGGACCGACAACCCAAAAATTGTTCACTCTTCTGAAGTGAGGTTGGTGAAGACCTAACCCTGTTAAAGGTTACAAAACACACTGTAAGGTGTGACCTTTTTAGAGGATTTAACACTAACTGTTATCGTCCAACCAGCATTCACTATGGGGTTGACAAGATAACAAATGTGCATTATATGAATGACATTACAAGACTTTCAAGTCTACTCGGTTAAGAGATTTATCTGATTATAATGGTTAAACTGTAACAATAGTTGATTTGATTACAATACAACTTGATTTGTAGATGTATAGATCTATATTATGCTCATTCAAATCTCTAATCAATATATCAATTCTATTTCAACAATATTCAGTAGCTTACTGTCTCTCGGTTATAGCTTTTTGACGCTTGGTAATCTTTGTAGTTTGGTTGTCCTTAACCAGTTTGATCAAGCATGCATGAAACTTGTTCACACGATATCTCTACAGTATTCTTTCCTTCGGCATAAGTTTCATAATGAAACCCTAGTCTCTTAAATAGACAATTAAACCATTTTCTTTTCATCCATCAGATTTTGTCTCTTAATCTCCTTTGTTGGTTTTGCCGCTTAAACCTTCCTTGGCTGATGTGTCAGTAACACATTTCAAATCTATCCTTCAGATCTTCCTTGAATTTTTCTAGTCGTTGATCTTGCAACAAACTTTATCTTTCACTCCAATCACAAGGTACTTTCCAACTCATCCACTTCTATCGGCTAAAAAAATCATTTCATTCTTTTGTACATTCTCCAATTAACAAAAAAATGTGTTGATGAACACAAGCTCGATTTATACTATGCTCGATATACACTACACTGACCGGTGTATACTAGAATGCTTCATTAACTGACAACACTTCTTTGTAACATTTTGCTCCCAATTCCATAATAGATTAATATAACATAATCAAGTCAACAATATGAAGTCATAGAATCATCAATAAGTTACCAAGAGTAATCCTTATCCTCATCTATCATATCCAGCTTCCTCAATGTAGATATCTCGGTTCTTCATATTTCTCTTCTCTTCTACAGATGTGTTAGATGTTTGCAACTCCATGATAAGTACTGTCAAAACTAGTTGACATCAATGACAACATAAAATTGATTCAATTATCTTACATAACAATTCAGTGCTTGGTGATCTCTAATCACTTGAAGTTCTTCAATTAGGTTCTCAATCAGTTGTAGTTCATCAATCTCTCCCTTTGGCATTGATGGAAACTCAAGCAATATGAATTATACCATACACATACCAAACATGTATTCTACAACTCTGTAAACAAATGTTGTAGCTCAGTAAGCTCTCCCTTAGCTTAATATGTATAATCACTATGTTACATAACAACATTGTAATGTGCAAACTATCTTTTGCAGATATGATCTTTAGCAACTCTTAGGTTCCTTTTGTTTATCTCTCCCTTAGATAGATGTTCTAGTATTCTCCTCGGTTATCATATTGTTTATCTCTCCCTTTGAAAATAATGCCAAAGAAAAAAATAAACCATACAGCTCTGTAGTAGCCATGTAACTCTTTGGTGTCCAGTGCATTAACTATATCTCTGTATACTATTATGCAAATATGTTCCAGTTCTTCACAACTTTCACAACTTTAGACAAAAATCTAAAGTGTGAACTATGCTACATCAACATGAATGATCTTCTGATAAGATTAGGCTGATGTAACCTCCAAATCACATTAGTGACTAGTAGATAGGGGATGAACCCCAAGTCTAGTCCTCAAGTATTCAAATGTATCTTTCGGTAGAGGCTTTGTAAATATGTCTGCAAGTTTCTCTTTAGATGTAAAAAATTTAAGCTTCACTTGCTTCTCCTGCACTTTTTCTCTTAAGTAGTGATACTTGATAGATATGTTCTTTGTTTTAGAGTGCATCACTGGATTCTTTGAAATTTTTATGGCACTAGTGTTATCACAGTAGATAATCACTAGCTCAGTGATTATCTCATTTATTCCTTCTAACACTTGCTTAATATAAGAAATATTTGAATAGTTTGTAGTAGCAGCAACATATTCTACTTTAGTTGTAGAATGGGAAATACAAAACTACTTCTTACTTTTCCAGGTAACAAGTCTTTCACCGAAGAAAAATGCTCCTCCAATTGTGCTTTTTCTGTCATCCACATTTCCAGCCCAATCAGTGTTGGTGTATACTTTAAGTTCAAACTTTCCTTCCTTAGGATACCATAATCCATAATCTTCTATCTTCTTCAGGTATCTTAAGATTCTCTTTGTAGCAATCATGTGTGACTCCCTAGGATTTGTGGAAAATCTTACAACAATCCCCACAACATGTGCTATATCTGGTCTACTATGTACTACATACATTAACTTACCAATCATTGATCAGTATAGTGTCTAGTTCACCTTTGTAGTTTCATCCTCTTTAGTCAATTTATAGCTTGTGACCATTTTTGTTCTAATTGGTTTAGCATGTTCCATGCCAAATGTTCTCAGTACTTCTTTTATATACTTGGATTGTGTGATGAATATCCCATCACTCTACTAAATCACTTGCAGTCCTAGAAAGAACTTAATCTGTCCAAACATAGACATTTCAAACTCTTTTCTCATCTCATCAACAAAGGATTTACATATGTGATCTTGACCTCCAAAGATAATATCATCCACAAATATCTCAACAATTAGAATAGTATCATCAGTATCTCCTTTCATATACAAATTGTTGTTCTCACTAGTTCTAACAAATCCAATACTTAACAAATAAGTATGCAACCTTTCATACCAGGCTCTCGGTGCTTGCTTAAAAACATACAAAGCTTTATGTAATCTAAATACCATGTCTTTCTTGTCTAGATCAACAAACCCTTCTGGTTGTTCTATGTAGACTTCTTCTTCAAGTATCCCATTTAGAAATGTAGACTTAACGTCCATTTGATAAACTTTGAATTTCTTATGTGCTACATAAGCTAGTAACATTCTGACTCCTTCTAGTCTAGCAATAGGTACAAAGGTCTCACCATAGTCAATTCCTTCCTCTTGTGCATACCCCTTGCAAACTAGTCTGGCTTTATTCTTTGTAACCTCTCCATTTTCATTCAGCTTGTTTATGAAGATCCACTTAGTACTGATAACATTATTATCCTTAGGTCTAGGTACTAAGGTCCATGTCTTGTTTTTCTCTATCTATTCAATATCTTCATTCATTGCATTAGTCCATTCTTCATATCATCGAATCTTCCTCTTATTCTTTCGGCTTTGGCTCTCTTGACATTTGTATCACCACTATAAACTTGAGCAAGTTTATCCCACATATCTTTAGCAATAGTTCAATCTTTAATATCTTCAAAATTGGCATCTGTCAGAGAAGAAGCAATCTACATCATAGTAATGTTATGCTCATGTCTATCTCTTAGTTGATCTAGAGTCAAAGGTCCAGTGGGTGGTGCAATGTAGCCATTCTCTAATAGTGTGAGGGTAGAGTTTCCAATTCTAGATATATATAGTTTCATTCGGCTTTGTCATATTGTAAAGTTATCCTTGTTCAACTTTGGCACATCTCTCTTATACATTTTGTGATCTTTATGCTGAAATCCTTAAAAATCTGTTCCAAGAAACCAATACACTCTAATACCAATTGTTAGAATAACTGAGAGGGGGGTGAATCAGTTATCCACTATCCCAAATACAAAATATATATCCAAGAACAATTTAAACAAATTTTTGTAGCTCGGTAACATATAATAATAAACTATCTGTGCTTTTACCGATTACCAATCAATAACATATAGTAACTACCGATCAAATCTAATATGCATCATGTACAGTATGATATCCAACAATCATCACAATCAACACATAACACAAGAGATTTAACATGGAAACCCTATAAAGGGAAAAACCACCTGGGACTGGCAACCCAAATATTGTTCACTCTTCTGAAGTGAGGTCAGTGAAGACCCAACACTATTAAAGGTTACAAAACACACTATAAGGTGTGACCTTGTTAGAGGATTTAACACTAACCATTATCATCCAACCAACATTCACTATGGGGTTGACAGGATAACAAATGTACATTCTATGGATGACATTACAAGACTTTCAAGTCTACTCGGTTAAGAGATTTATCTTATTACAATGGTTAAACTATAACAACAATTGATCTAATTACAATATAACTTGATTTGTAGATGTACATATCTATATTATGCTCATTCAAATCTCTGATCAATATATCAATTCTGTTTCAATAATATTCAGTAACTTACTGTCTCTCGATTATAGCTTTCTGACGCTCGGTAATCTCTGCAGCTTGGTTCTCCTTAACCAGTTTAATCAGGCATGCATGAAGCTTGTTCACATGATATCTCTATAGTATTATTTCCTCCATCATAAGTTTCATAATGAAACCCTAGTCTCTTAAATAGACAAGTAAACCATTTTCTTTTCATCCATCAAATTTTGCCGCTTAATCTCCTTTGTTGGTTTTTCTGCTTAAACCTTCCTTGGTTGATGTGTCAGTAACACATTTCAAATCTATCCTTTAGATCTTCCTTGAATTTTGCTAGCCATTGATCTCGCAACAAACTTTATCTTTCACTCTGATCATGAGGTACTTTCCAGCTCATCAACTTATGTTGGTTAAAAAAATCATTTCGTTCTTTTGTACATTCTCCTGTTAACAAATAAATGTGTTAGTGAACACAATCTCAATTTATACTATGCTTGATATACACTACATTGCTTGGTGTATACTAGAATTCTTCATTAATCGACAACACTACTTTGTAACATTTTTCTCCCAATTCAATAACAGATTAATATAACATAATCAAGTCAACAATATGAAGTCATAGACTCATCAATAAGTTACCAAGAGTAATCCTTATCCTCATCTATCATATCCATCTTCCTCAATGTAGATATCTCAGTTCTTCATCTTTCTCTTCTCTTCTACATATGTGTTAGATGTTTGCAACTCCATGATAAGTACTATCAAAACTAGTTGACATCAATGACAACATAAAATTGATTCAATTATCTTACATAACAATTAAGTGCTCAGTGATCTCTAATCACTTGAAGTTCTTCAATCAGGTTCTCAATTAGTTGTAGTTCATCATCCCTAAGAGATAAAATATTGAAGTAGGAACAAAGAGAAAAGAGGAGAAGGTGATTGAGAAGAAAGAAGAGAAAGTAGAAGAGAAGAAAATAGAGAACCTATGGAAACTTGACATAAAGATGTTGCAGAAAAGAATAATAAGAGATGGTAACTTAAAGACCCTTAATAGATATTATGAGAGATATGATTCTTCTAATCAATCAGTGATTGAAGATATAGTGATTGACCACCGTCTAATTTACAAAAAGAACTTATTAGAGATTGAAGGTAGTATTCCAAAATATTTGTATGAGAAACTAGAAATTAGAAAAAAAATAGCATAATCAGAGGATGAACCAATAAGGAACAAATACATTGAAGATATGGTGCCTACAGTTTCTATATAGGAAAGGGAGAGAATAATTAAGGAACTCAAACCCCTACTAAGGACTAAGGCTAGACTTGTAAAGATAATGGTGAGGAAATATGGTGAGGTAATTAAGGACACATAGAAGGCATTGGATCAAATACTGATGAGTAACATGCCTAAGAAGACTTCACCTCCCAAAGCCACCAAGACTACACCTTTGGGAAAGGGAGAAAGCTCTAAGACAGCAGAGGAGAGTATGGAAGCAAGCGAAGTTGACAAGAAAATAGACTTTCTTTTTGCTAGTGTGCCTATGACACTTGACACTTCACTAGATGAGAGTGACCCATTTCAAGGAAACCTAGAGAGTGTGACAATAGAAGAAGAGGAAGGATAGAAAGAAGTAATATAGGAAGAGAAAGGACAAAAAAAGGAAGGATAAAAAGAGGAAGAACAGAGAAAAGAGATAGGGACAGACAAAGGAGATGAGGTAAGAGTTGAGATCAAATAAGAGCTTGTTGATACTTCTTCCACCCTATTGTTGGCAAGTATGGCCAAACCTGTGAGCACTGATGTGAAGAGTATGGATGAGGATGAGTTAATGAGATTATCCTTCATGGAATTTTCTAAGGTGAAAGAGAGGTCAGAACAAAAAGGAGATAAGAAGGTTAAGGTGATCGCTAGGGCAGTAGATACCATGAACAAAATACTCCCTATACCTCTTATATTTCGAGGAAAAGATGATGTAGATAACCTAAACATGGCACTAAATAACTTTGATAGCCATTATGAGTCACTTGTAAAGATTGCAGAGGAAAAGGCAGAGAAGAGATTCCTACAAAAGAAGTTGAAGGAAGTTTTCCATTCCATCTCATGGGACTTGGTCATTCTAAAAGAAACTATAATTAAGGCCAAAATTTATATTGCACAAGGAAGAAAGTTATATAGTTATTGCATCAATCCTATCAGACACATCAAGAACAATGAGGACATTATAGTTAAGGATGAGGCTACCCTAGATAGTATGATGGACAGTTGTGAGACCTCCTCATAAACTATATTGGAAATGGATAAGAAGACATCCAAAATCTTGGATAAGGTAAATGTTTTGGGTATAGAGAAAGGGAGAGTAGTGACAACATTTGGTTTTCTAAAGAGTTTAATCACTCCTAAGCTATCAATTCTTGAAGCTCATCTAAAAAGATTGGGGAGTCAATGAAAAAATTTGTACCCACTAAGCTAAAGGTGGCAGAGACTGCATCTTATGCACTAAATGGAATGATTCATGTCAATGAGCTATTGATTAAGTCATGGAATGATGAAGTGAATACCTTGGAAGATTCCTTCCAAGATATTTTGAATCTGGTGAGTAAGCACTAAGTCCTACATGTTTAAAATGTTGACGTTTTGTGAGTACCTTTGCCATTGAATTCAAAGAGGGGGAAGAGGAGAAAAATGAGAAAAATGATGATGAGAAGAAGAGAAAATAAAAAATAATAAAAAATAAAATTGTAAATAAAAGAAAGGAAAATATGTATATGTATATAAGAAAGAAAAGTAGAAGGAAGAGTACAGATAGTGTTTTTGACACTTAGTCATTTTTTCCTAAGTGTTGCCATCAATACCAAAGGGAGAGGTTGTTGGAAAGTGATATTTTGGGAGCACTATGGATCACTTGAGGGTTGTCATTTATGGAAACACTTATGTTATAGTGATCGCATGTAGTAAGTATGAGTGTTGGAGACACAGTCATGAAAATGACTAAGTATAGAATCAAATTTAGAGTATTACAGTATTATTTTGGTCAACGAAGATAGTATATACTATTGGCTGGCTCGCGAGATTAGAGGAAGACATTTTGGGATATGTATGAGCTTCAGTTAAGGTCGCATGTGTTTTGGTATTGATATCAACAAGTTATAGTGATATGAAGGCATGCGAAGACAGAGGAATAGTGAAACATGGCATATGAATAGTCATAATGATTAAGTGAATGCTAGATGGAATGGTCACATGCTAAGTAAGATAAATATTACATATTTCCAACACTTTGGTAATACAAGATCGCTGACTAATTATTTATTATTTGCATGAGTAATTATTATGTTTTGTATTGTATTTTCAAGCCGACTAGATGGAAGAATAGATATAAATAAAGAGTGTTTTGTGAAAGTGATAGATGAATAAGATATGTATGAGATATGGATGTGAGTTTGGGATATAAATTATGGTTGATAGTAGATGCAAGATCAAAGATTGATAGAGACTATTGAGAGCCATAACTGGAACTATCAAAGCATAGAATATGCTTGTATTGTTCATCCTTGAAGAACACTTTTGTAATTGAATTGTTGATTATAAGAGTTGTAAGATCACTATACCTCTAATAGGGTTTTTTTATACCTTTAATAGGTTTTATATTCCTCTAACAAGGAAATGTACTATGTAATACTCAGCTCCTAACAGGGCTAGATCTCCTAACATGGATACTATATTTTAGTACATAGTTGTGGGTACCATCCCCACGGGGGTTTTCCCTTGGCCAGGGTTTCCTTGAAAAAAAATAATGGTGTTATGAGTTATGTGTTATGCGTTTATGTTCTTTTCATTTTAGCATTCATATGGTTTATATGGAATTGGTTTAATATTAATTTAAAGTGCTATAATATTGATTCACCCCCCTCTCAGTATTACTCAATCCTAACACTCATGAACTTCATTAATGTATGTAAAAATGGTCCAATTTATTTCTTAATTGACCTTACATATGTCTTTGTCGTACCCATTGCACACATAGGTTTGATTTCTAGTTTAATCTTTAATCTTATGAAATGTAGAAATCAAACTATAATACATGTTTAGGATATGCTTTCCTTGACTTAAGTACCTCAATAATTTATAAATAAACCCTCATACAACAAAATGACTTATTTGAATATCCACAATATATCTTATTTTTACATCATTAACATAATATTCAATTAGTAATGTGATTATACAAACTACTATCATCCAAAGAATCAATATGTGACA
Source organism: Chamaecyparis obtusa (assembly GCA_027943335.1). Classification (NCBI taxonomy): domain Eukaryota; kingdom Viridiplantae; phylum Streptophyta; class Pinopsida; order Cupressales; family Cupressaceae; genus Chamaecyparis; species Chamaecyparis obtusa. The sequence continues at coordinate 249,084 of BSBK01001681.1, read as the reverse complement.
TAAAGTCATATCAGAGTGTACTAATACATGGCTCTTTTCCTTGTACAAAATATAACTCAACACTACCCCAAACATCACTCATACTATTGATATCTTTGAATTTTCAATATCCTTGTGTATCGATTCAAGATTATGTTGTATAACATGTGTTACTTATGTTAAGTCATAGTTTATGCTTATTCCCCATTATATTCATTGATAACATCACAATCTTTGTGCATTAAGATCATATGATGATTTTACAATACACTAACACAACACAGCACAAGGGATAATGAGGATGGTCATCCACAATACTGATAACATAGGAAAGAATGGTGGCACGAAAACCTTCTCTAAGAACCCCACAATACATTTCCTAATACCTTCTCTTTGTTTGTGTAAAGTGGTTAGCCTTCAAAGGTAGGCACAAAATAATCACACACATGATCTACGAGAGAATGGATTATGATCATCCCATGTACCAATCCCATTTGCACCCCCATCCTTACAATAAAATAAGATTCCCCAGTGCATCTTCTCCCCCCATACGACCTATCAGGAACCCCTACCAGGTATGAAAATTTATGATAGTCACATCACAGCATATTTTGCCAACAATTTCTAACAATAAAGGGCCTCAATAAATAAATAAAAAATCTAAGATAAAAATTTTTAAAGGAATAATTCAAAAAGGTAAATTCAAGACTAGTGGCCACATTAGTAGAACTATACTTTTAAGCAAGTAAAGACTTATCCTTGAGAAAAATAGGACCGTCAAAACATAATTTGGCTAAGTATCCCAACACTAATGTTTTTTGTATTGTTGGCAATATCAAAGAAGCAATATCAAGGAAAGTATACAAATTGTCAACAATAGAAATTAGATCAACAATCCATAGTTTACCAATAATTGTACATTACAAGCATTTTGTGACAAGGCCACTAAGAGGGAAGAGGGGAATGGTGGTTCTTTAATCAAATAATCATAATTGTGGATCTCAATCTAAAAAATCAAAATGGTGATTCTCTAGCCAAATAAGCATAATAGTATGCAATGTGAAGGTGGTCTCTACCACATAAAATATAAGAAACAATGGTCTCACACTATTGAGAAGGTCAAATAACTAAAAGGGGGGGTGAATAAGTTATTCCAAATCCCTTTCCTCAAACTTAATTAATCTAAAAAAATCTTAAACCATTCAAATAATTTTTTAAAATAGGCTACCTCTCATGTATTTAATATATTGGAGATATATTATATAAGCTAGGATAACATGTATTTAATATATTGGAGATATATTATATATGCTAGGATAACATAATAGAGATTTTCCTTATTGTTGTTATGCCTTTGAGAATATACATCAAGATTTACTAACAATGTTATTCTTCTTTTTTTTTTTCAGTTTTGATCTAGCACTTCCAATTAGATTCTAGGTTACTTTTGTTTATTAGCAGATTCTAACATGGTATCAGAGCTATTTTTGAAAGTTTAGGTTATTAAGAGGTCTTGCAAAATATTGTTGTTTATTTTTATTGTGTTTCATACGATATGGAGAACAAAAAAGATTTATAAAGATCCAATAAGTCTCTTTTTGCATATATGTTTTTTTCTTGATATGGTTGATTGCAGCACCTTGAAGGATTTGGAGAACATTTTTGATTGCAACAATTGTATCCACAAGGCTCAAGAAAGTCAAGGTTTTATTTCATTTCATCCTTTTAGGAGATTGTTTTCATAAGTTACAAATGGGGGTTTGTAGCTCAAATCTGGAGGACAGTGTACAAACAAAGTATTTTCTACTAGCAAGGCCCAGCTCTAGTGGGGTCCAACTCCTACGAGGCCCACCTCTAGAGGTTCCCATATCTAATGGAGCCCACCTCCATTAGGGCCCACCTACAGAGGGACCCACCTCCAACGGGGTCCACCTCTAATGAGGCCCACTTGCCTACAGAAGCCACTGCCCATGTCAACCTCAATTGCTCCACCGCAACACCACCACTCAGACTTCACCCACATTTTGATGACTTTATCAACTAGATTAAAAAATATTTCCTTCACCATTGGAATTTTTCAATTTGCAGTCTGATTCCAAATGCCCATATCTTGCTCATTTTTAATCCTTTTTTCAAGCAATTGTTTTTTTATTTAGGATAGAATTTCATGAAATTTCCAATGGTGGAATTAGATTTGCATTTTGGAGGCTAGATTGATCAAAATTTGCAGATTTTTATGACTATGCCTATCCAATCATGTATTCTGCAACTTTCGGAGCTTCATTTGGGCACATACAAAGTCAAAATTTTGTAAACAAGATATCGTCAGAAAGATAGAGACAAGATCTACGTAGTGGAGGAGGTTTGGATCAATTGTTATTCTATTTTACCTATTTTTTTATAGGTAGTGAAAATTTCTTCATTTCTCCATAACTTTTACTCTGGTGCTCTATTTTGTGAAAATGAGATACCATTGGAAAGATGGTGAAGAGTACTACACAACTACATAGGTCATTTTTCTAGATTTTATCTCTAGTTCATTTTGTATCAAAAATTGTAATTTCTTCCATTATGAGCCTATTGAATATTGTAACTTGGAAAAGAGCTTTGTATACGCACTGAATTATGAAGTGCCAACTTGTAAATATCTGGGGTTAAATTTTTTGATCTAGTGAAAAGGGGGGTTCATCTTGTGTGGTCTCATGCACTTTCTTCTTGAGTGACTTGTCTCTCTTCTTTTCTGCACTACATTTTTATTTTCTACATTAAAATGGATCAATTAGCAATTCCATTACTCACACCCTATAACTACTATAAGTGGAAGTCTAAAATGACAATCTATCTTAAGAAGTTGATGTTATATAGAGTAACAATGGGTGTTGAAATTGAACCAACACTACTTTTGAAAAATCCTAAATGGTTCAACAAGTGTGATGAAGCATATGGTACTTTGTGCATGGCCATATCTCCAGAACTTCTCTTTCATGTTGAATCCTCTACAACTCCTAATAATGTGTGGACAACATTAGAAGGGTTGTTTTGTAAGCAAGATAAATTAAGGGGACATCAATTGGAGAATGAATTGATAGGGTTAATGTGTGTGTGAAAATTGTACCTATTCTGTAGACACAACACTTCAATAAAACATTAGAGGTTAGCAAAAATCAAAATCATGCAATGAATTGAAAGCTAAACTAACCAAGCGATTTACTGCCTTCTAATAGGTGCGAGTATGAAGTTCTCAGATTGTTATCAAGATCAGTGACCTTGACGACACCTAAATGAAGGATTTTAATGTAAAAGATGGATATGGAATGTATGCAATTAATCTATTTTTTTTGGATTTTCTATACAATTATGATGATGAAAAATTATATGAATCTATGATATGCTGAAAAATTGATATGCTATGATATGCTAAATGATCTAACAAATGAAAACTAATATGATATGAAAAACTATGCAATATTGATATCACAAAGCTTGGATTCGCAAAGATGATTTTTCAGTCTCCAATTCAACAGCGCACGGATGCAAAAATATGAGATGATTTGAGATGAGTTAAAGCCTTAATTTATAGAAATCTAGGGCTTTGGAGGTGCATGAGAGAAAGCCATAAATCACTCAAATAACTCAGCTTGATTTTTGAGTTATTTGAAAATAAAGGATAATTTAATTCACAAAAACATGCAAATCAAAGTTGAACTCAAAATAGAGTTTAGCTTTAATTGATAATTGATAGTTGTCTGCTTTTCTTGATTGTGCATGATTTATTTATGAATTAATTTAATAATAAAGTGATTTATTCTCAACTTAACTAATTTTTGAAATAAAACAATTGGTTTATGGGTTAATCAATCATTTAATCAAACTTTTATTCAAAAATAATGTCATCAAATATGACAACTTGCTTTAATTAATTAAATAAGAATTTAATCAATTAATGATAGGAATTTTGATTTATTGTCAAATTTAAAAGATAATACTTAGGAATAAATACAATTAAATTCAATTAAATAATTAAGTGACAGAATTAAATCTAATTAATTAAATATTAAGAATATTCAATTAATCAAACTTTAGGATAAATAGGATTTATTGCCAAATAATCATTAAATTAAAGATAACTAAGATAATTAAGAATATTACTAGGAATATTCTCCGATGCAAAATTTATTATAATCAATTAGGATTTGATGATGTGTAGATGTGCCTTAGGTTAGGACTTCGATGTCGATTTCATTCGATGTGTCGATATAGAAGATTAATGAACTTATAGCCCATTTTTTGGGTTTTACATTTTGCCCCTCTTTGAATTGTTGTGTGAAGCACAATGGTTGAAAGATAGTCTGTGTATGATGTTGATTGATATTGATATGAAATTGATATTGATTGAAATTGATTTGAAGATCATAGGTCCTGAATGACTAAAGATAATGTTAACTATAACAGCGATGAACCAATGAAACAAAAGCGTCAAAATGTCTGATTTTGAACCTTATGATTGTGAAGAAGTGAGTGACCGATTCCAGACTTGATTGTCTTTAGAAGAATCACGTAGGTATCACATCTGAACCCTTCAGTTACCGAAGAACCAAGGAAATAACACATTTGAACCGATAGTTGCAAAAACTGATACAATTTACAAGATTAGGAGAATACCAGATTGATATGGATCTCGATGAATCTGATATGCCCCAAGTGATGATAGATTTGATTTGCCCCAAGCGACGAGGACTTTTGATGAATCAGTAACTAGATGTGGTTGTTGTCTTGATTATTGAGGAAAGATATGATATTAATAAAGATATGATTTCAAATTTAGATTACAGACTTTGAATGATGTGCAATACCATGCCCCCTTTGGGATTAAAATTTAAATCTGACAAGAAAATTTAGCGTTATAGTTTAGAAGCATGTTAATTGATTTGAGAAGTGGTTATACACATTGGAAAATGCATTCTGCATCATTTGGAGGTCCAAAAGACCAAGTTTGACTAGGTGAAACCATGAGTTGACCATGGTTAACCAAGTTGAAATTTTGATATTTTAATGTAAGATAATCAGTTAAGTTGAATTTTGGATTCTTGTGATGATTGAAGGTGGATTATGCAAGTAGTGAATAATATAAATGATCTTAGATTTTGATTTTGATCCCGAAAAAGGATTCTACTTGCTATTTTGTTGGAGGAACCTTCGTGTGAGATTTGGCTCTTGTTAGATTTGAAGATGTGATTTGAAGAATCATTTAAGCTTTGAAGTATTTCCAAACATTTGTGAGATCATGCAGACATGCAAAATGCAAAGAGACATGCAGAATGAAATGCAACCCTAGGACCTAGGACCTAGTCACTGATCATGTGTCAATTTGTTATCATCATTGAACTTTTAGGTAACTGGATAAATCAATACAATGCCCACTAGCTATGAAACCATAGACATATGAATATCGATTTGTATGTGCAAGAATCAATACAACATCCACTGGTCAACAACCATGGATATATGAATATTGATTTTGTTTTCGGAATGTCAGATTAGATATAAGCACCAAGGCATAAATGCCAGGATGACCTGAATATCAGGTCCATTTTGATATAGCAATTTGTATAAGCATCATAACATAAACATTGTGATGACCTGAATATGCCTTACATGGCAAACACATCAAACAGTCAAGAGATCATTCTAAATCCAATGTGAATTACCCGTAGTGACCCTTTATCATTCACCTCCTTAGGCAAGATTGCATTTCATAGTAGGAGAAAGAACTCACTCAAAAAAGACAATAGTTAGATCAAACTTCCTTGAACTTTTTGGGTATCAATGGTCGAGGTAAGCATGGCCATCCAATTCAAGATAGAGGCTCTTACAGTCGGACACCATTTCAATCTAGAATTTCCAAAGTTGTTAGATTTTCACATACAAGCAGAAAATGAAGAAAAGATTATGCCCCCAGTCATCACTCTCTAAATCCTATAAAGGACATCATTGAAGAGCTCGAAGGGAGACAATATGAAAAAATCTCAATGCAAATCAATAAGCATACGATGAGATAAAAGCATGTAAAAAGCATAGATTGTTTTTAGTTTGCGTTTGATGTTTGATTGCGTTGTTGTAGATGCAAAATACATTCTGGAGACAAGACTGACTGACTAACCCAAATGAAGCTTCAAAGGACTCTGACTAGATATGATACATCTAAGATACATTAGAGGCCATAGGATATGCCATTGATTGCACCCAAGTTTTAAGCATTGATAGGATACAAACGCTGGAGCTGATTGGTGTACAGACCGACTTATTGAAAATTGGAAATGTAGAAACAAACTGGGAGATATGTACAAACTAAAGAAAGACTAAAAGCTGGGAAAGACCAAGATTGCACTGATAGATGGAGCATTTTGAAACAAGTGGTGCCCATTTGCCAGGTTTTCACCATCTTGGCAGAGATTCTATTTTTGCTACCAAGGCGCCTGTTTCCAAGTTTTCACCAAGGCACTTTTTTTTTTTGTATTTTTCATTTTTTCAATTTTTTTGAATTTTTGATATTTTGTTTACTTTTTTTGCAAATCATCAATGCGCGTATTGCTAGGTTTTTACCAAGATGTTCATTTTTTTAGGACTTTTTTAGATTTTTAAGATTTTTTCAGGACATTTTACCATACACTGAATGCCTTAGGCATAGAATCTCTTCAAATGGAGAACGTTGATTGGTTCTTAGAGCTATTCTCCTTTAGTCGTTGAGAGTCGATAGGCACCAAAGCCAAAAGTAGTAGTGATTACAAAGGGACCCAGCCAGTTGGGTTCAAACTTCCCCTTGCGTTCTCGATGTGATTGATTTTTAGGATTTTCTCTCAAGACTAGATCACCAACTTGAAATTCTTTGTGTCTAACTTTCTTGTTGTAGCCTCTAGACATTCTTTTCTGATATACTCTGAGATGATCATACGCTGCTTGTATGTGGTCATCTAGTAGTTCAAGTTCTTGCAACCTAGACACTCTGTAGTCATCATCAGTTACTAGACCATGCATTCTGATTCTTAGTGATGGGATTTCAACCTCAATAGGCAATACTGCTTTAGAACCATAAACTAAAGCAAATGGAGTAGCCCCAGTAGGCATTCTGATACTTGTTCTATAGGCCCAAAGAGCTGGATTGATCATGAGATGCCAGTCTCTTCCTATTTTATTAACTGTGCAGTGTAAGATTTTTAATAGATTCTTATTCGAAGCCTCATCTTGGCCATTCCCTTGAGGATAGTAGATAGAAGACCAATGTTGTGTGATCTTGAATTTGGCACATAGATCATCTAGTTCTTTTTTCTTGAATTGCCCACCGTTGCCTATGATTATGGAATGAGCTATCCCATATTTGCATATGATATAGTTCAATATGAACATAGATATTTGCTTTCCAGTGGCTTGTGTCAAAGGGACTGCTTCTACCCATTTTGTAAAATAATCTGTAGCTATGATTATATGGGTGTGTCCATTAGAAGAATGAGGATGTATAGCTCCTATAAGATCAAATTCCCATTGCCATTGTGTAGTAAAGGGAATTAGATCCCTCCCTGGAGCATGAATTAAGTTGCCATGCACTTGGCACTTTTGACAATTCTTAGCAAATTTGATAGCCTCTTTCTCCATTTTAGGCCAATAGTACCTAGCCCTAATAAGTTTTCGAGCTAGTGTTAAACCGTTCGAGTGTGACCCACAAATACCATCATGGACTTCCTCTAATGCATGTTGAGACTCTTCCCATTCTAAACATCTAAGTAGCGTACCATCTAGACCTCATTTGTATAGATCATTACCAATGATGATATATCAGGAGGCATTACGAATAAGGTATCTCTTTTCATGGTGGTTGAAGGTATTGGGAATGATTTGGTCTTGGAGATAGGAAAAGAGGTTTTTGTATCTGGATGAATTATGACCAACAATAGTGCAGATCATGTGGGTTTCAGGGGAATCATATGCAGGACAAGATAGTGCTTCCACTAGGAACGCATAGCGTAGCTCGTGTTTAGGCTATTGTAATAAAGTAGATAGTGTTTCCATTGCATCGGCAGCCTTATTCTCCATTCTAGGAATTTTCTCAAATGTGATAGATATGAAATATTTCTTAAGATCATCTACCATTCTCTTGTAAGGAATGAGCTTGTCATCTTTAGTTTGGTACACATCATTGACTTGATGGATTACAAGTTGTGAGTCTCCATGAATATGTAATTTTGTTACTCTCCATTTAATTGCTATTTTCATACCATTCAAAAAGGGTTCATATTCTGCAATATTGTTTGTGCAAGGAAACTTTAATTTGAATGCTTTTGGGATTGAGTATCCTTGAGGAGTTATGAACAATATGCCTGCTCCAAATCCATTCTATGTATAGGAGCCATCAAAGAATAACTGCTATTCTCAAGAAGAAAGAGTCATGAAAGAGGAATCTGGAAATTCCATTTGCATTGGTGTATTATCAATCATAGGTGCATCTGCTAATTGATCGGCAATAACCTATCCTTTGATAGCCTTTCTTTCCACATATTCAATGTCAAATTCACTTAAGAGCATGACCCATTTAGCTAATCTACCTGTGAGGGTAGCTTTGCTTAGTAGGTACTTTAGTGGATCAATCTTGGCTACCAATTGAGTGGTATGAGCTAACATGTAGTGTCTTAGTTTTTGTGATGTGAAGATCACAGCTAGACAAGCTTTCTCAATCATTGAATAGTTCTTTTCATATGCAACCAATGTTCTACTGATATAGTATATAGCTCTTTCCCTTTTATTCTCATCGTGCTGTGCTACCAATGCCCACAGTGATGTATCTGTAGCGGAGACATATAAAATCAATGGCTTCCCATGAATAGGAGACATCAAGATAGGATGATTTGATAGATACTTCTTGATATGGTTAAATTTGTTCTCACATTCTTCATTCCATGCAAAGGTCACACCTTTATGTAATGTTTTTGTAAAAGGCTGTGATATGTCTGCTAGCTGTGATATGAATCTTCTGATAGATTAAACTCTTCCTTGCAATGTCCTCATCTGACTGATATTCTTAGGAGGTTGCATCTTGATTATAGCCTTGACTTTAGCTGGATCAACTTCAATGCCCTTCTTTGAAACTATGTATCCTAAGAGCTTTCCAAAAGTGACACCAAAAGCACACTTCTTAGGATTTAGTCGGAGACTAAACTTTTCCATTCTATCTAGGATCATGCTCAAGTCCTTTAGATGTTCAGTTCTAATCATAGATTTTGCTAAAGTATCATCAACATAATCTTCCATGGTTCAATGCATCATGTCATGGAAAATAGATGTCATTGCTCTTTGATATGTAGCTTCAGCATTTTTAAGCCCAAATGACATGACATTCCAACAGAAGGTGCCCCATGCACATGTGAAAGCAATTTTCTCTTGATCCTTTGGAGCAATTTTTATTTGATTATATCCAGAGAAACCATCCATTAAGGAATACATCTCAAAACCTGCAGTCATGTCCACTATCATATCAATGTTAGGTAGTGGAAAATCATCCTTAGGGCACGCTCTATTCACATCTCTAAAGTTTGTGCACACTCTGATTAAACCATCTGGTTTAGAAATATGTACAATATTAGAGATCCACTCTGCATATTCAATAACTCGAATGAATCCGGCTTTCAGGAGCTTCTCTAATTCAGCTTTTACCAAGAGTGCAACATGAGGATGCATCTTCCACAATTTTTTCTTGACAGGTTTTACATTAGGAGCTATAGATAAATGGTGCATGATAAGATTAGGATCCAACCCTGGCATATCTAAGTATTTCCATGAAAAGTTGATCTTTTTCTCTGTTAGGAATGTAGTAAATTTTTTCTTCTCTTCTTCTAATAATGATTGTGCTACATGTACCAATTGTGGTTCCTCTATTGTACCCAAATTGATAGATTGAGTGGGCTCAATTAGAACTGGAGATCTATCCTATAAATGACTTGGAAGGACATCAAATATCTCATCCTTAGGCACCTCAAAGAGGTTTTCACCTTTGGATACATCTTTTATTTTTACTTTTGTAGGTTCTGAGACTGCCACAAAGTGGTTTTCACCCTCAGAACTCTTTTTCTTTTTCTTTTTATTCTTATTTTTTTGAGTAAGATATTTGATGTCTGACTTGGTCATGCTGATGCTTGGTTCACTGATGGAAGTCCTCATAGGCTCAACTACATTTAGGTAGCAAGCAAGGGCATAGTCATTTGGGAAGGTATAAATACCATGGCTTGGATTTGTGGAGGCTTGATCAATAAGTTCTGGATATTGGATAGTCAAAGTGGGGAAAGATTGGGAGATAGTGTTTATGGATATGGATATGTCATCATTGGTCCTAACCCAATGCTTGAGTTCAAAGGTGATATTACAACTTAAGACATTCAATTTGTGAATAGGCTCAATGTCATCGTGGGAGTCCAATTCAGCCATAGGTGGATCAGACTCGATAGGTTCATCATTTCATTCTAGACTTACATTGGGTTGAGGTGCATATTGGTGAATAACATCAACATGTTTCTTTGTAATAAGATCATCTTCATCTGGTTCTAGAATGGCTCCCCATTCATTGTCATTTGATTTAGCTTCTGATTCAAGATCTCTAGGAAATCTTAGAACATGAGTAAAGTCAGGGTGAATACCCCAAGAAGGTTTACCCTCAAATTCTGATTTGAATTCATACTCATGGGAATCTATCTCAGAATCACTACCACCTCCCTCTTCTTGATTGTTTTCAAGATTAGCTGGTTCTTGTGTTGCAACTATCTCTTGATTGATAGTAGGTTCTTGTGTTTCTACCACATTAATTCTTTTGATTGGATCATCTTTATCATCAAGAAGGTCTTTGATCTCTTTAGGAAATTTTTCATAGGGCATGAGTTCTGAGCTATCTAAATCACTATCTGATGATTCTATTTCTTCTTTCTTAAGAAGAGGTTCTCCTGGTGTGATCTACTCTATGACATGAGAGCAATTACCTTTGAGGTGATAGGGTTTCTTCTTAAAGCCTTGGCCAATAGTATTCTTATTTTCTCTACCAGTATGTGGGAGAGGTTGCTCAAGACCTTTTCCTCTGATTCCTAGAGGTCCTTTACCTGAATATCCCATCTTAGCTATTAATTTATCTCCTGGTCCATATGACTTAGAAGGGATTTTGGATACTATAGAGTCACTAGTTTGAACAACTTGAGATTCAAGTTCATCTTTGTATAGCCATGATAGCACATCTTCATCCTCTTCAAACTCTTTCTTGGATACTTGTTCTACTACAAAATTCTTTTTATATGCTTCAAGAGGTTCTTTAGAGTTTGGTTTGGATTGTTTCAAAGATTTCCCATAAGACTTAGGTGAGATAGGGAGAGATGTCAAAGATAAGACTAGCTCGATAGTATATTCTCCCTTAATATTTTCTTTGATATTAACCTCTTTTGCAAGATCTTCCATTTTAGATGTGGATGCTTCTTTAGTTGGTTCAATGGAAGATTCTCTGTTATTAGGCACAAGCTTATCTACACTTTCCTTCAAGGTGTTGCAAGTTGTATTTAGATTTGTAGGGATAGTAACCTCTACTCCTTCATAAGGAAACTTAAACATTGATGGTATGTAGAAGGAATAGCTTGCATTTCATGTATCCATGGTCTCCCTAGAAGAATGTTGTAGGCCAAAGGTAGATCAAACACTTGACAAATGGTATCTTTGATAATTGGACCTGCTCTGATAGGTAAGACAATGGTGCCTTTAGAAGATCTTTCTTGTTCATCATAGGCTTTGATAGTTATTTTCTTTCTAGGATCAATAGCCAATTCTAAAAATCCCAATTGTGTGATCAAGCTGTAAGAACAAATGTTTAGGCCAGCGCCCCCATCTATCAACACACGTTTGACTCTACGGTTCTAGATCAAGACTTCTATATGCAAAGGCTGATTATGTGGGTGCCTCAAGGAGTTGTCATCCTCCTCTGAAAAGGAGATTATTGCGGAGATGTAAGATGTCCAACCATAGTCTGGAACTTGTCTAAATCAAGGTCATCAGGAACATTGGAACCGAGCAAAGCTTTGTCTAGGATAGCTCTATGAGCTGGAGATATTCGAAGCAACTCAAACATGGAGATTTTTGCATTAGTGTGCTGGAGTTCTTGAACAATGCTATAAGATGTAGGCCTTGTATCCTTTGGATTGGAAGATTTGGAAGCAGCCATCTATTTAGAAGCAGATGAAAGATTGAAGGGCACCTTAGGGACATTTGATGAATCTGGGATTTGTCCTTTCAGATGTGCTTGGGCTTGTGATCGAGTAACTACATTAGCTGAGGAATGACCTCTTTCTCATCATACAATTGTGATGACATTGAAACTTTTAGAGAGACATGGTTCAACCATATTGATGATAGCATTATTTCCAAGGTATGCATAGTTGACTTTTGCCCCCATATTAGGCTAAGAAGTTGAAACTTCTTGACCATGTTTTGAAAATGGTTCCATAAATGTCATATGATCATTATTGCTCTTAGGATTGTCAACTATGATGTCTACACTATTGATCAGATCTTCAATGGTGTGTTTCAACTAGAAGCAATTATTCATTTTGTGACCTTTACCTCGATGGAAATCACAGAATTCATTTTCTCTCCACCATTTTGGCTTAGGCTCAGAATCAGGTGGTCAGATTGCTGGCAAAGAGATGATGTTATCAGCCAGTAGAGTTTTCATAGCGGATTCCAAAGATTCTCCAAGAGGAGTGAACTTTCATTTATTATCCCATCTTTTGTATTCTGGCTTCTTTTGAGATGGTTCAAAAGACTTTTGTTTTGAAGCTTTAATGGCTTGGGTGCCAAGAGTGAGATTGTAGGCTGGTGCCTTTGATGGGGCACGGATGGTATCAACAATGCCATCTGTGATGATGCCTTTGTTCTTGTTCCAATTTTTGTTCTTGTCTTTAGAACTGGATCCTAATTCATACTTGTCTTTTTGAAGTGTGATTTCTCCTTTTTTCACAAGAACTTTTTCGATTTTGATAGCATTATCCACCATCCTATCAAAAGATGTATGATCTTTCATTTGTAGAGGATAATTGATTTCTAGAACAAGTCTATTGATGAAGATTTCCAATTTTTATGTTTCTGGAATAGGTCTAGCATATAGAGAGAACTTCTTCCTCCATCTCTTGAGAAATGTTAGGAATGGTTCCCCTGGATATTGCTTGAGATTACAAAAATCAATCATGGTGACTGGATGTTGAATATTGTAGGAGTATTGTTGATAAAACAATTTGATCAACTCCTCAAAAGTTTTGATAGTAGGTGGAAACCTATAAAACCAATGAATGGATGCTCCTCCCAAAGATCTAGGAAAGAGGTGCATGAGATAGGTCGGTTCATGCATGAACTCCATGGATTGTGTACAGAACTCTCTGACGTGATCTTGAGGATCAGAGTGTTTGTCATACTTATCATACTTGGGCATCTCCACTCTTTTTGGGAATGGGGGCATGTACAAGTCTTTGTCAAAAGGGAAAGGACAAAGGGCCTCCATGGAGAATTCCTTGGGTTCCTTCTCTTTCTTAAGATTGTTAAGTTCAACTTGCATAGCATGCATCTGTTTCATCATAGCTATGAGTGAAGTTTCTTCCTCATGTGTAATGATATCTTCAACATTAAAGTTGGGAGGAATTTTAGCTCTTTGATGAGCTAATTGTAAAAAGTATGCCTCTCTATCTTCTTTCAAGAAATGCTTCATCATTCGTTTGAAGTTATCGTCATTTTGATATTGAGCAATTTCTTTAGGTGTGGGTTCCTAATCTACACCATGTTGAGATTGAGTTCTCTAAGAGCCAAATTTTGTCCCTACTTGAGACATGGTGGGAGTTTGTGGACTCCCTGGAATAGATTGATGTGGGGTTTGTTGGGTACCTCCGTGAGTTGATGGAGGAGGAATGTAACCAGTTTTTAATCGATAGTCGCCAAGACCGTCATCTTCATAAAGACTAGAATTGATGAGTTGCTCAAGAGTTGGACCCCTGGTAGTGGTTATAGGTAAGGTTTGGAATGCTTCTCCAGATTTCTTGTGTGAGGAAGCTCTAGTTTCCACCATTAACTTTGAGTGAAACAAAAGAATAAGATCCAGATAACAGAAGAATGAATTGAATCAAGATGATCAGATGACGCAACCTTGTCAAGGTTTGATTGATTTGAAGATTCTATTAGACATGGGTGAGGGATACTATGCCTTGGATGTATGGGTAGATTGCCCAAAAGATAGCAGACAAGATATCACAACACTTAGTCATTTTGATGATTGATTGAAGATTGATAGTTAGGACAAGGTTTTGACACAAGATAAAAGGACTCAAATTGATTAAATAGAAGGCTGAATTAGATTCAAAAAGGCCACTTTGGGATAATGATTGGATTCTCAATAGCTACTACTTTATTCCTCACACAGTGATTTGTTCGATAGATTCTAGAAATAGGCTGAAAAAGCTAAATATCTAGAAATTCTGACAATTTTCTAACAACTTTCAAAAATTTTCCCAAATGACACTCTACAGACTCATACGACAGTGGGTATGCTATGAAATGATAGTTAAAAAGCTCATACGATAGTTGAAAAACTCGTACGACAGTGGGTATGCTATGAAATGATATTAGAAAAGCCCATACGACAGTTGCTAGCAGGATTTGACTTTTTGAATTTGACTGGCATAAAGACTCATACGACACTAAGTTCTCTATCATACGATAGATGGGTAGTAATGAAACAACACTTGACAAAAACTCGTATGACTTTCTGACCTCCTGAGATGACTTTTGACTCTAGAAAATAATTTTACTTCAGATTTTGCAAATTTTGAGTTTTCAGATTCGGATTGTTTGCAAATTTTAATGTCTAGATTTGAGGATTGTAACAGATTTGTCCATTTTCAATAACCAGATAGATAAACAAGCATGAAAAATAGCAAACAAGTGATTTGAAGCATGTCTAAAAACAATAAACAAGGGCAAAAGCAACCTTGCGCATGAACAATCAAGTGACTTATTCCTTCTAATCCTCAGAAGCACTAATTGTGTATGTTCCAAAAATGTTTTTCAATAACGCACATATACCCTAGAAAATAAAAATTTGTCCTTGCTAGGGTTTTTAGTAATGGTTTGACTCTGCAACTTTTATGATCCAAAGGGGTGAGCTCCAATCCCGGCGCACCAAGGTTTTGACACAGTCTGAGAACTTAATCTTCAGGAGCTACTAGGGAGATCTGACAACCCAACAATGAACCACACCTATGAAAATTTCTTCCACAAGGACATTTATATAGCAGTTATCAGTACCACGATGAAAATGGCTATTACCACTTGAGGTTTCGTCAATGCAGTTTTCCCTATGAAGGGAGTGTCCGCTATGGTTAACCCTCTCTAAAGGTGACTCACAATAGTATACCATAAGGGGACTTGGCTCCAGATCCAAGGGTTTGACACCTCTTCACTTTTAACCTAGACAAAGTAGGTAGATAAATCTGACATGCTAAGATGAGGATTATCTCACCAAGGTCTATGATATCAACCCCACGTGATCTATCAACCTCTCTGGAGAGAGAATGTATCAATCAATAAGGGAAGACAAACAAACCAAGTAGAACGTGAGATGCACTAAGTATCCTCCCTACCTATAAGGATTCCATCATCAAGAAGGATTTCACTAGGAATCCAATCCCTCAAGAACCACAAATAATGTTCATAGGGCCTAATTACTATGTTTTCATAGATATATCAGAAAGAAAATCTATCCAAAAGCATTCAAAAGAACAAAAGGTGGTACACTTAATGCTCCAAATAAACATGAGGTGAGTCCAAAAAGTGATGCATTTAACTCCTCACATAAATTTAAAAACAATTCCATGCCCTAGAATACTAATGAGATCCGAAAAGCACAAAATGGGAAAGAACTGGTGGAACAATTAATACTCTTTCTAAGTAGACCCCTCCCCTAAATATGGCGCTGACCTTGCAACCACGGGGTGAAAATGAGGAGCAATTAAGAATAAGTGAGTCCAATATCCCAATTTTTCTAATAAGATCAATCAAAAATATCCTAAGACTACTTATCAATACTTAAGGTGTTATAACCTAGTATTCAATTATGCAAATTTGAAGAAAAGCATGCAAAGAAAACACTCAAGCCAAACACATGAGAGATTTGTTTTAGGATCCAAATTGAAATGTTATCAGGTTAAGGAGAATACCTGGAATCCTCACAACGTGCTTAGTAGATTTTTACCTATTTTTAGCAATTCTTGCACCTTTTCCAATCAAAACCAGTAGGAGTCAATAAAAAATAGTGAATTTCAATTGTTAAGATTAGTCGTTAGTCAAAATCTGAAAACCATATATGGCAAACTACCCTGAAAAATGAAATGACAATTGAAACCTGATGCCAAAACTCATACGACAGTGGGTCTGTTACTAGACAACAATTTGAAACTCATACGACAGTGGGTATGCTCCCAGACAATAGTCCAGAAACTCATACGACACTGGGTGTATGATGAAATGACAGTTGAACTTCCAGATGATAGTGTGTGCAACTTGGCATGATTCTCAATCCAATAGACTATCGTATGATAGTGGGTACAGTGTGAAATGACTTTTGTCAGAAACTCATACGAAGATTGTATGGACAAAATTTAAAAATCATGATTTTGCACAGAAACTGAGGAGAAAAAGATAGAAATTGATAGAATTGAATTGGAAACCCATTTCAGGGCCCCACGGTGGGTGCCAAAAATGTGTGTGTGAAAATTGTACCTATTTTGTAGACACCACACTTCAGTAAAACATTAGACGTTAGCAAAAATCAAAATCATGCAATGAATTGAAAGCTAAACTAACCAAGCAATTTACTGCCTTCTAATAGGTGCGAGTATGATGTTCTCATATTGTTATCGAGATCAGTGACCTTGATGACACCTAAACGAAGGATTTTAATGCAAAAGATGGATATGGAATGTATGCAATTAATCTATTTTTTTTAGATTTTCTATGCAATTATGATGATGAAAAATGATATGAATCTATGATATGCTGAAAAACTTATATGCTATGATATGCTAAATGATCTAACAAATGAAAACTAATATGATATGAAAAACTATGCAATATTGATCTCACAAAGCTTGGATTTGCAAAGATGATTTTTCAGTCTCCAATTCGACAGTGCGCGGATGCAAAAATATGAGATGATTTGAGATGAGCTGAAGCCTTAATTTATAGAAATCTAGGGCTTTGGAGGTGCATGAGAGAAAGCCATAAATGACTCAAATAACTCAGCTTGATTTTTGAGTTATCTAAAAATAAAAGATAATTTAATTCACAAAAACATGCAAATAAGAGTTGAACTCAAAATAAAGTTTAGCTTTAATTGATAATTGATAGTTGTCTGCTTTTCTTGATTGTGAATGATTTATTTATGAATTAATTTAATAATAAAGTGATTTATTCTCAACTTAATTGATTTCTGAAATAAAACAATTGATTTATGGGTTAATCAATCATTTAATCAAACTTTTATTCAAAAATAATATCATCAAATATGACAACTTGCTTTAATTAATTAAATAAGAATTTAATCAATTAATAATAGGAATTTTGATTTATTGTCAAATTTAAACAATAATACTCAGGAATAAATACAATTAAATTCAATTAAATAATTAAGTGGCAGAATTAAATCTAATTAATTAAATATTAAGAATATTTAATTAATCAAACTTTAGGATAAATAGGATTTATCGCCAAATAATCATTAAATTAAAGATAATTAAGATAATTAGGAATATTACTAGGAATATTCTCCAATGCAGAATTTATGATAATCAATTAGGATTTGATGATGTGTAGATGTGTCTTAGGTTAGGACTTTAATGTCGATTTCATTCGATGTGTCGATATAGAAGATTAATGAACTTATAGCCCATTTTTGGGGTATTACAGTTAAAACCTTGTAACTTTGACACAATTCAAGAATTCTTCACAAATTTGAAAGCTTTAAGATTGCAGTTAAAAGCATGTGGAATTGAGAAGAAATATTCACAACTAATTCTTAGCATTTTTTCCAAACTTGGTCCCACTTATCCAGTGCTTGTTTCTACTTTCTATGCAACAAAAAGTGTCATAGGAACCTATTGGAGCAATTTCTTGTTAGTGTACAAATCCTATGAAATTGGTCTTTTTGTTGTAGTTTCCCTGAAGTTGTCCCACCCTACTTGCAGGCCTGTTTTAATGTGCAAAGAAAATCTATGATGCTTTATGGCTTGCACTCTATGCCCCATGTTCTTCAATGTGTCACCATGCTCTGGTTCAGATCGCATGTGCTAAATCACAAAGCCGGGGAGATATTCAAGTTTTAAGGTTTGTTGGAAATTGATCCTTCTTATTGGGTGGTGTCAAAGTTGTTTAAAACATAAAAACCCTTGATGTTTTTGCATTCCTGTGGTACATTTGTGTCAATGTAAAAACCCTGGTTGTTTTCGGTCGTTCACCTCTTCGCAGCTAATCTCTAGCATTAGGTTTTCTTATGTGCACTGCTACAACTGTGTGGGGCCCAATTCTTCATGATGTCAGTCGCTTGATCTCCAGTTTCTTGGGTGGTTAAGTTTTTCATTTGGCGATCACACAACTATGTGTTCAAAGGATTTCTTTATTTTGATGGTTAAGTGCTTTTCATTTGGTGACTTGGCATTTTCTTTGGTCGCGTGGTCGCGTAATCTTGGCAGTTTATCAGTAGGGTCGAGGGTTGCAGTATGTTTGTTTCTAATTGGTATGCTTGGCGATGATGTGGTTTTTCTCTGTGGGGCCAATATTTTCGATGTCTAGGTAGGTTTAAAATTTGACTGTGATATGTGGTTGTTGCATGATCGCAAAGAATATTATTTCCCTTTGTGATCATCCGACCACCATTCGATGGTGTGGTAAGTAAGGCGGTGGGTCCGAGGTGCCAGTCATGCTGAGGTGCTCAATTTTTGTTGGTTGCTAGTGTGGTGGTGTGGCCGTGGACTTTTCAAAGGGGTTGGTCAACTGTTGAAGAATTTTTGGACCGCCTGATCTACTGGGAAAATATTGTATTGACGTTTGTGTTTCAAAGATAAATCAGGTAGCTATTGGGTCTGATAGTTTGAATGTTTCTACAAAGTTCTCTTTCTAGTTTTGTTACATTGGCCATGTGCAACAGATGGAGATACCAGTACATACCTCATGCAGAAAAAGTAGTGTGCTGCCTACTTCTTGAGCTAGGAAAATGCTACAACTTTTTGATTTTTAAGAGTTGTTGAGATATGAAGAGCTATTTATTGCAGGGATGACAATACAATAGAGATATTACAATCAAATTTGTTAAAAGAAGCCAATGACAAAATTGAAGACATAAAGCAAGGTGGCTCATCCACAAAATATGTCACCTATTTGATCAATATATTTATTGTAAACCTAATAGGGTTGTAAAGTTTTTAGGTTAGGAATTCTATAAGCCCTAGAATGATCGGTAGCTTGTTGCATTTCCTTGTATAAAAGGACTTTCCATGATTATTCTAGGCATTGAGATTTTAGGTGTTGAAAAGATAGAAATTTTGAAACCCTAGCCCTCAGTCGAGGATTGTAATATTTTGTATCATTTTTATCAAAGAAATAGAGAAGTATAGATTGTTGCTACTATTTTGTAAGCTTACTGTTCAGAATATGATGTATACAATGATCAAGGTTATTACTTAATACAAATCTCAAATATTTTTCTCTCCTTTGAGTTTATTCTATGAATCTTAAAGTCTTTCTGGGATTTATATGTATGTATTTGGCTTTGAGTTCTGATCTAGGATTGGATTAAATATTTCTCAAGGTGGGATACACGTTTACTGAATCTATTTGAGGATTTTCTATAAGTAGGAAAGAGTTGGTGTGTTTGTATTTATGTTTAAAGACCAATTCTTTTCAAAACATCTTTGTATTCATTCTATCTTCTGATATTTTTCCCAATGGATAAGGCACTGGCCTATATTTTTTTATCTTTCCTTTGTGGGGAATGATCAAGATCTTGTAATCCAAAAACATAAAATCAAAACCAGTCTTTTACTTTTATTTACTTTATATAAGTTGTTCTACCCAGTGATGGAGAGTCAATGAATAATAGGTTGTTATTTAGTACTTTCTCATTGTCATTTGTTGTAAGATCTAGTATTAAGTGAAGAATAGAGTTGAACATATTGGATCAGGTGTACCTACCTTAGTTTTGCAAAGCCAAAAGTGAAGAGGGAAGTCTTGTCCCTATAGTTGGTCCAATTGCTTATAGATTTCCCATATTTGGAATTAACCACTCCATAACATCAGTCATAAGCATATTGGTATCTCATGGAGTGTAAAATCCTATCCAAGAACCAACAAGATGGCGACTCTACTGGGGATAGAGATGCAAAGTCATGCTAAATCTAGTTGATATCTCTAGTGTTATAAATAAGTTATAAATAATGTAGGTACAAGTTGAGCTAGACTCCTGGCCTGCTTATTTTCAAAACTAGTTAGTTACCTTACACACAGAGTTGATTCCTTTTCAATTTTTTCTTGCCCTTCCTATTTATTTAAAATCATAGAAGATCCCATTTAGATTGGGTGGCAACTCTAAAACATCTCTGTAACTAGTGCTTAATAAAACATCACTATATCACAATGAGTTTCAAAAATACAAGGTCCTGGAGGAAGGAACACCCAAAGGAAGGTTTGCAGGGTGAGCTTCCAGCCACATCTAGATGAGGTCAGGTTAGAAGAGAAAAAAGTACAAATGACATGTCTCTTACCTGGAAGCAAAAGGGAAACTCAAGACAAGAAAGTCTGGCTCCTCCTAGTCAGGAGGGAAATGCCTCAGAATATGAGGAGGTAGTTGACCTAGGCCTAAATGAATATGAGGATTATTATTCTCCCACAGAAAGAGAGGGTGAAAGGTTACCCCACAATAGGAAGATAATCCCTAGTAGACGGTATGGAGGGGAGAGAAGATCTAGAAGTAAAAGCAGGAATGGACAAGATTTTGTCCCCCCTTTCATCCTTGGTTCATCATTTCCCCAAGGCCTCCATGAGTCTCAGGATCAACAAGAAGAGCCTCAAGCACAATAGGTTGAATCTTAAATGACTTTACCTAATTTTGAGGAGATATTTGAGGAAGTATATGAATTAGAAAGGAGAATTCATGAACAAGAAGCTATTAGGTAGAAGAGAGAAAAGGAAAGAGAAGAAAAAATTAGACATGCCATGATAAGGGCTGACCAATTAAAAAGACAACTGCTAAATTTAGAAGCTATAAATTATGTTCCCATTCCTGAACAAACAAGTGAACAGCCCATTGTCCAACAGGTGTTTGAAATAAGGAATCCAAGGGATAAGGGAAAGTATAAAGTAGTGGGTATTTCAATTAATGAGCCTGTAGGCCCTAAATTTCCCATAGATTCCACTTTAAGATTGGAAGCAGACCTTGAAAAGGCCAAAAGGGAACAAGAATTGCTAGCTAAAGAACTGGAAAAGGAAGAGTTGGAAGCTTCAACATTAGAAATGAAAAAGAAGATTGATTTTCTTAGACGGTCTACAGGATCCACTAACTTTTCTAATTCTACTGTTACACAAGGAACAAATGTAAATTTAGTAAATTAGACAACTGGTGTTCCCCCACCAAGAGGACTTAGAATTTCTACCATGACAAATACTAATGCATCTACATCTCAGGGTGTTGGTATTTTTAATACAGGGGTTATACATGAAAGATGCAAATAGTTGGTTTTTACTAGCATCTCTGGATATCCTAACCCCATCCTTGAAGAAATCGGGAAGAAACTTCCCAAGTTCACTGGAAGTAATGTTGTCACTTGTGAGGAGAACCTAAAAAAATTTATTGATGTGATTGATGATTATAACATTGTGCCTAATGATGTTATCATGAAATTATTTGTGCAATCCCTCATAGAAGTTTCAAGGGATTGGTTTAGGGCTTTGCCACATGGTAGCATAGGTTCATGGGATCATCTTAGGCATTGTTTCAAGGAGTAGTATGGGGATAAAACACATGATGGTTTTATGTTAAATGATTTTAATAATATTAAGAAGAATTTCAATGAGGATGTTGAGTTTAATGCCAGATTCCAAAAGGCCATGCATAAACTCTTGCAAATCATCAGATTGGATGATAGAGTATGTCTTGTCACCTATTTAAATGCCTTTGATTCTAAAATGGGCTACCTTTTGAGAGATAAAAACCTAAGGAGTCTTGTTGAAGCTTACAAACTAGCTGTGAATATAGAGAGTAACCGAAGAATTTCAGGAAAGTTGGGAAGGGAAGATAACAAATCACAATTGTTGAATAAAAAGATCTAGGAAAGCCTATGAGTGTAAAACCTAAGGAACATGATAGCTTAAAACAAATCTTGAAAGCAATAAAGGACTTGAAACTTGGTGAGATCAAAAATAATAAAGTTATAGGAGGGGATAAGCCTGCCTTTAATAATTTCAACAAATTGCCAAGAATGCAAAACTACCCATATAATACTCAATGGAAAGATGGGAAGCCTATTCTTCCTGAAAGAAAGGATAAACCAAATGATAGGACCCCTGATCCATTGTAAAGAAACTCAATGAATGTGGTGGAAGATGTCCCATGGTGTATTGTTTTCCAGTCACCACATGATCCCAATTATTGTGTCATATCCCAAAGTGTCTCTTCACAAGAGAAGCAAGAGTGTAATGAGGAACAGCCTTATGATGACCAGGGATGTGGAATGATTTCCTCCCATGTTTGGGATGAATTTGACCCTACTGAAGAGGATGAAAATCAAGATATCTTCAATTCTCAGACTAAAACTAAATCATACCATCAACAAGTTTTTTCGGATGAAGACAGTGATCTTGATAACATCCAGTGCAATGTTTTGAAAATTAAGGTGATAGTTGTTTTGAGAAGGCCTTCTGATGAGGAAATTGCTAAGATAACAACAGATATGGTTACTCAAGCTAAAACAAATTACAACTTGAGAAATAGAGTAGTTGGTAATCCAAATCAGAAGCCTGCTGGAATTTTCATCAAGAAAATAGACAAAGATGTAAAGACATCACAGGATAAGTCTAAGGATGCTAATGTTGTTGATAAGGTCAAAATAAAGAAAAATGCTAAGCCTAACATTGTTTATAAGGTAAAATATAAACCCACATTTGAGGTTGTTTCAACTTTGCAGAAAGAGGATGGAATCCATATTAAAAAACCTGTAGACGTATCCATCCAAAATATTGATAAAGAAGTTGTAAGTATGAAGCTAGATGTCTCTGATTCAAAATACATTCCAATTGATATGAGCAAATTGTTGTCACAAATTACTATCAAAGTCCCTTTGTTGGAAATGATGAGAATAGAAGAACATAAGGAGAAGGCCCTAAATTGGGTAAATGGCATGGTATCCATGGATTCCCAAAAAATAGAAAAGGTTGAGAAACAAGTAGCAACTATGAATGATGAAAATGAAAATTGTAATGAGGAGATTGTTTTTGAAATTCCCCAAATTTATTTGGATGCAAATTTTGTTAGTACTATAGTAGGAACAGTTGATCCTTTCTTTTTGACTTTGTAGATAAATGGAAAGTTGCTAAAAACTTGTATGATTGATTCTAGAGCATGAAACACTATTATGCCTACTGAGGTTATGAAATCATTAGGATTAAAGGTGGACACACCTCATGGTAGGTGTCAAGCAATGGATTCAAGGGAAGTGCCATTTGTGGGTACTATCAAGGCTCTACCTTACAGACTGGCTGCATACCCTAGCAAACCACTAACCATGAGTGTCTTGGTAGTGGATATTCCTCCCCAATATGGGATGTTACTATCTGCAAGGAAGTGGAGTGCTTCTATGGGAGGCAGCATATAGTGTGATTTGTCATTTGCCACTTTCAACTTGGAGGGATAGAATATTAAATTTACTAGAGAACTTAGAACTCCACATATGATTGAAGAAGAAGAAGACACCATGAATTGTTTTCTTGATACTGACATTAATGCTTTCAAGGTTCAAGGTAAAGATAATGATGAGAATGTTGAAAATACACATAAGTTAGAAAGTTAGGAGGGATGGATTGATCTTGATAGTTTGTGGACCATGTATTTTGATGGTGCAAATAGCAAGGAAGGATCTGGAGCTGGAATATTGCTCATATCTCCAAATGGTAAAACTTTCAAATTCTCCTTTACTTTGTTATTCTCGTGCACAAATAATATTGCAGAATATGAAGCTCTATTGATTGGTTTAAGGTTGACATCAAGGCATGGCATAAAATGTTTAAAATTAGTGGGTGATTCTGAGTTAGTTGTCTCCCAAGTTAGATCAAAGTATGCTTCAAAAAATCAAAAATTAAAGCAGTATAGGAATGCAGTATGGGATGAAATTGAAAGCTTCAGTGCTTTTAACATTTGTTGGATGGAAAGAAGTCAAAATAGAATGGCATATTTGTTGGCTAATGTGTCCCTTAGACCTGAAGATGTTACATTTGTAGATATAACCAATATAGAGGTGCAAGCTAGGCCTTCCATCCCTGATAATGTAGAGAATTGGCAAGTTTTCTCTGATGACCAAGACATTAAGATTTCTCCAATGTGAATCTCATTTTGGTGACAGAGAAATGGATTTCAATACTTATGTTGATACAGTGAATGGTAAAGATGTAATTTTTGGGAAAGAAGTTTTACAGTTAAAATCAAATAGAGTTCCCAAAGGATTAGTTTCTCTTGAAAGGGTGTTTGACAATAAGGACAAAGCTTTCTTTTCCAGTGCTGATAGAACAAATGAGCTTGAAGAAATAAACTTGGGCATGAGAATTGTACCCAAGAAGGTTTATATAGGTAAGTGTTTGTCCCCAAGAACTAGAAAAAATTTAATTGATCTTCTAAGAAAATTTAGGCATGTTTTTGCTTGGTCTTATGAAGATCTCAAAGCTTATAGAGAGGACCTCTTTCAACATGAGATTCCACTTAAAGAAGGCACAAAACCTTTTAGATAGAAGTTGAGACCTGTTAACCCTACCTTGGCACCTAAAATGCAAGCTGAACTCAAGAAGATGATGGACGCTAGAATAATCAAGCCTATTAGACACTCCACTTGGGTTTCAAATTTTGTGCCTGTTAGAAAGAAGAATGGTGACATCAAGCTTTGTGTTGATTTTAGAAATCTTAACATAAATTCTCTGAAGGATAACTATGGATTACCAAATATGGAGAACATGCTGCAGAAGGTCACTAGGTCAGAATTGATGTCCATGATGGATGACTTCTCTGGTTATAATCAGGTTATGGTTAAGGACACAGAGCAGTTTAAAGCTGCATTTACAACCCCGTGGGGGACATATGTTTATGTAAGGATGCCTTTTGGGTTGACTAATGTTGGTGCCACTTCTCAGAGGGCTATGGATGTAGCCTTTGCAAATTTCATTGATAGATTCATGGTGGTATATCAAGATGATCTAACAGCTTTTTCACCCAAGGAAGAACAACACTGCCAACATCTAGAAAAGATTTTCATTAGAGCATTAGAGTATGGAGTTTCTTTGAACCCAAAGAAATGTGCTTTTGGTGTGGTAGAGGGAAAACTTCTAGGGCATATTGTTTCAAAGGATGGAGTGAGGATAGACCCTGAAAGGGTGGAAGCTATTGATAAACTATCTTTACCAAATAATATCAAGGGAATTCAGTCCTTTTTAGGACAAGTCAATTTCTTGAGGAGATTTATTACAAATTTTGCAAAAATTAGCATTCCCATACCAAGAATGTTAAAAAAGGGGGCAAAGGTTGAATGGAATGTGGAGGCAATACATGATTTTAATTATTAAAAGGGCTATCAAGCATGCCCCAGTTTTGAAAACACCAGATTATAGCAAACCTATGCATATCTTTTCCTTTGCATCTACCCATACTGTTGCAGTAGTACTGTTACATAAAAATGCTGATGGTATTGAACAGCCTATTTCTTTTTTCAGCAAGACCTTGCAGGAAACAAAATTGAACTATGATATTATTGAAAAGAAAGCTTATGCCTTGGTAAAGGCTATTAAAACATTTAGACGTTATCTAGTTGGAGCCACAGTGGTTGCCTATGTTCCAAGTGCTATAGTCAAGGATATCTTGGTCCAGCAAGAAGTTTTAGGAAGAAGATGTAGATGGATCAATAGGATTCAAGAGTTTAATATTGATATTCACATTACAAAGTTGGTAAGAGGGTTGGGCCTAGCAAAGTTGATGGCCCAAAGCAATCTAAATGCAAACTAGATAAACATGTTGGAGGAGGATCAGAGACCTTTTGTGTGTAACATGGATTGTTGTGAGTGGTACAAGGATATTGTCAAATATTTGCAAAAGATGGTTTTACCCCCTGAATTAGATGATAACAAGAAAAGAACTATTAAGCTTCATTCCATAAGATATGCAATTATAAGTGGTGAGTTATGGTGGAGGAGCAATGACAGTGTCTTGCTTAGGTGTGTAGATCAAGATAAAGCTAAGCTTTTGATGGATGAAATGCACAATGGGATTTGTGGAGGACACTATATGGAAAAGACTATAACCCACAAGATCATAAGTTCAGGTTTTTGGTGGCCATCACTTTTCAAAGATACCCATCAGTTTGTAAAGAAGTGTGATCCTTGTCAAAGATTTGCAGGGAAATTGAAATTTAGTGGAAACTTGCCTCTCAAACCTATTACTATTCAGGCTCCTTTCCAAAAGTGGGGTATGGATTTCATTGGTGAAATCCCTAATAATTCTAGCGGTGGACATTCTTATATCTTGGTGGCAACTAACTACTTCACCAAGTGGGTTGAAGCAATCCCTTCAAGGAAAGCAACTAGTAAGGTGGTAACAGACTTTATCATGCAGAATATCCTTACAAGATTTGGTTGCCTAGAAACCATGGTGGTTGATAATGCAATGTGTTTTAGGTTAGAGGAGTTTGTTGAATTTTGTCAAAATAATGGTATAAAAATCTCATACTCATCTCCCTACCATCCACAAGGCAATGACCAGGCTGAATCCAGTAACAAGAGTTTGATTAAAATTTTGAAAAGAATATTAGATAAGAATAAAAGGGTTTGGGTTTCTAAGTTGTTACAAGCCCTATGGGCTAACAGGATTATAGTAAAGAAAGCAATAGGGTGTGCCCCTTTTGACTTGGTATATGGGATTAATGCAAGACTGCCCCAGAACAATTTGCTACAAATGTATTAGTTCATATAGGCATATGATGATGATGTGGAGGAAGAAATGACTGTTAGAATAAATGATTTAATTCAATTGAATGAGGTGAGAAATGATGCACATGTTAAAAATGAGAAGATGCAGGCCCAGTTTAAGGTCCTGTATGACAAAAACACTACTCAGAGAAGTTTTGCAAATGGTGATTTGGTCCTGATGTGGAATGCAAGATTAGAAGATAAAGGAAAGCATGGGAAATTTGATCCCATCTGGTTAGGCCCATATATCATTGAAGAAAAATGGGGAACAAGTTCATATGTATTGAAGAATCTAAAAGGGGAACTCATGGAATTGCCACTTCATGGTCAATTCTTGAAATTTTACTTCTTTTGAATATTTTAATGAGTCTCTGTGTAGGTTTAGATTTAGGGTTTTGTGTGCAATTTTGTTTTCCAGTCAAATTTTTGTTTTGGTTTGCTCTTCCAGGAGATTCTAGTTTACTCGTTGTATCTACAGGAGATACACGTCCCCAAGTATGAGCCAATGTTGGAACAATTTCCTGTCAATGTACAAATCCTATGAAATTGGTCTTTTCCTTGCAGTTTCCCTGGAGTTGTCCCGCCCTACTTGCAGGCCTATTTTAATGTGAAAATAAAATCTATGATGCTTTATGGCTTGCACCCTATGCCCCATGTTCTTCAATATATCACCATGCTCCAGTTCAGATTGCATGTGTTAAATCGCAAAACCAGGGAGATATTCAAGTTTTAAGGTCTGCTAGAAATTGATCCTTCATATTGGGTGGTGTCAAAGTTGTTTAAAACATAAAAACCCTCGATGTTTTCACATTCCTTTGGTACCTTTGTGTCAATGCAAAAACCCTGGTTATTTTCGGTTGTTCACCTCTTCGCAGCTAATCTCTAGCATTAGGTTTTCTTATGTGAGCTCCTACGACTGCGTGGGGCCCAATTCTTCATGATGTCAGTCACTTGATCTCTAGTTTCCCAAGCAGTTAAGTTTTTCATTTGGCGATCATGCGACTGTGTGTTTGAAGGATCTCTTGATTTTGGCGATTAAGTGTTTTTCATTTGGTGACCTAGCATTTTCTTTGGTCACGTGGTCGCGTAATCTTGGTCATTTGTCAGTAAGGCCGAGGTTTGCAGTATGTTTAAAAGGGGGCGCCAGTTGTCAGTTGATCTGATGGTTGTTGTGTTTCCATGAAGAGGAGATGCATGAAGATTAATCATGGTGGCAACACAACAACCGTTGAATTTCATCCTTAGTGAGGCCCGATGATGTGGTGGGTCTAGTTGTCAGATCTTCTTGACATATTTGTTTCTAATTGGTCTGCTCGGTAGTGATGTGGCTTTTCTCGGTGGGGCCAATAATTTTTGTGTCTGGGAAGGTTTAAAATTTGGTTGTGATCTGTGGTTGTCGCATGATCGCAAGGAATATTCTTTCCCTTTGTGATCAGGCGACCACCGTCCGATGGTGTGGTGAGTAAGGCGGTGGGTCTGAGGTGCCAGTCATGCTAAGGTGCTTGATTTTTTTTGGTTGCTGGGGTGGCGGTGTGGTCGTGGAATTTTCAAAGGGGTTGGTCAACTGTTGAAGAATTTTGGACTGCCCGATATGCTAGGAAAATATTGTATCGATGTCCGTGTTTCAAAGATAAATTAGGTAGCCGTTGGGGCTGATAGTTTGAATGTTTCTATAGAGTTCTCTTGTTGGTTTTGTTATAGTTGGCTGTGTGCAATAGATGGAGATACCAGTACATACCTCATGCAAAAAAAGTAGTGTTCCACCTACTTCTTGAGCCAGGCAAATGCTACAACTTTTTTTTTTTAAAGAGTTGTTGAGATATGAAGAACTATTTATTGCAGGGATGACAACACAACGGAGATATTACAATCAGATTTGTTAAATGAAGCTGAGGATAGAATTGAAGACGTAAAGCAAGGTGGGTCATCCACAAAATATCTCACCTATTTGATCAATGTATTTATTGTTAACCTAATAGGGTTGTTGTAAAGTTTTTAGGTTAAGAATTTTGTAAGCCCTAGAATGATCGGTAGCTTGTTGCATTTCCTTGTATAAAAGGACTTTCCACAATTATTCTAGGCATTGAGAGTTTAGGTGTTGAAAAGATAGAAATTTTGAAACCCTAGCCCTCAGTCGAGGATTGTAATATTTTGTATCATTTTTATCAAAGAAATAGAGAAGTATAGATTGTTGCTGCTATTTTGCAAGCTTACTGTCCAGAATATGATGTATACAATGATCAAGGTTATTACTTAATACAAATCTCAAATCTTTGACTCTCCTTTGAGTTTATTCTATGAATCTTTAAGTGTTTCTGGGATTTATATGTATGTATTTGGCTTTGAGTTCTGATCTAGGATTGGATTAAATATTTCTCAGGGTGGGATACATGTTTACTGAATCTATTTGAGGATTTTCTTTAAGTAGGAAAGAGTTGGGGTGTTTTTATTTATGTTTAAAGACCAATTCTTTTCAAAACATCTTTGTATTCATTCTGTCTTCTGATATTTTTCCCAATGGATAAGGCACTGGCCTGTATTTTCCTATCTTTCCTTTGTGGGGAATGATCAAGATCTTGCAATACTAAAACATAAAATCAAAACCAGTCTTTTACTTTTATTTACTTTATATAAGTTGTTCTACCCAGTGATGGAGAGTCAATGAATAATAGGTTGTTATTTAGTACTTTCTCACTGTCATATGTTGTAAGATTCAGTATTAAGTGAAGAATAGAATTGAACCTATTGGATCAAGTGTACCCACCTTGGTTTTGCAGAGCCAGAAGTGAAGAGGGCAGTCTTGTCCCTATAATTGGTCCAATTGCTTATAGATTTCCCATATTTGGAATTAACCACTCCTTAACATTAGTCATAAGCATATTGGTATCTCATGGAGTGTAAAATCTTATCCAAGAACCAATAGAACCAATGATGCAATGTCTTCTCTTGATGAGTTTACAAATGAACTCACGAAAGAAAAAGAAAATTTGATTCATATGGGAACAATTAAGCCCTCCATGTCTCATGCCTTAGCTACAAATCAGGGCACAAGAGAACAAAGAGGGCCTTCTTATCAAGAGAAGAAACAAAAGTACCAAGGAGAAAATAAGAAAGAAAAGAAAGTGGTTTCCCCAAGAGAAACAAATGAGGCATCTTATTCAAAAGGTAATAAACCAAAGAAGGAGAAAAAAATATGCTCCTATTGTAAGCAACTTGGACATGATGAATACAAGTGTCTGAAGAAGAAAATTGATCACTTGTATCATCTTCTTGAAAAGAACAATATCAAGGTATCTGATTCTATCGAGTCAAGTTCATCTCAAGAATTGTTGTAGTGGCATCCTGGCTTCTTGTCTAGTTCCTTGTGATTTTATGGTGCTCGGCAAAGGAGGTGGATAAGCTTAGTAAAGATAGGCTTTTACTCAGTTATTTGGATAATAGCTCTCGGTCAAAGTTTGTTTTGTTTCACTGATGGAGCTCAATGATCTTGATGGTGATTCTCAATTGGAAGTTCTTGTGGATCTCGATGGATGATGGTCACTCGGTGACTTGGTGTTTTGTTGCTCGATGCTTGGTTATCGATGAGGTCTCAGTGTTTATATCTGTTACTCGGTCACTGAAGTGGCTCGGTCACTAGAGGACTCGGTCGCTGGAGGGAGCTCGGTCATTGAAGGAGACTCGGCATTCCTGGTGCTTGATAATGCTTGTGGAGCTCGATTGGTATGGTTGCTCGATATATAACCTGACACTTGGTGGTTTGGCTTACCGATGATTGTTCTTGGTAAATTAGCTTGGCTGACTGGTGCATTTAATCTGGGTCGCATTCCTTGAGTTATGGATTGACCGTTGGACGTGTGGGGACCTAGATCCAGCGTGTTACATTCTTCTATGTGGATATGGAGGCCGACTTGGTGAATTAGATATTTGTGAGGTTATTTGTGAGCCGACTAATGTTTGGCATTTAATATTTGTATCTTTTGGAAGCTGACTGGCTTTTGGGATTTAATTGTTTGTAAAGTGGACTTGTGGTTGGCAATTAGTATTTAAGGATATGTTTGGGTAGTTTTTTAGGGGTAGTAGATGGTAGTGGATCTGTGAAAGCATGAGTCTTGTGATGAGATTATGAGATGGGATTCTTCCTTGATCCTTGGTGATTGGTTGATGGTTCGGTTTATTCTTGATGTTGGACATGTTGATTGGTTGAGTTGTAGATTGGTTCTCTTTCTTGTGATGGAGTGGAAAAATTTGGTGAAGATGAAGTGGAGTTGGTGGTTTTCAGATGTTCCCTTTGGTGAGAAAGTGTGGGACACACTTTTCTTTGTACCCCAGGAGTCTGATGTAGTGGCATCCTAGCTTCTTGTCCAGTTCCTTGTGATTTTTTGGCACTCGATGAAGTAGGTGGATAAGCTTGGTAAAGATAGGCTTTTACTCGGTTATTTGGGTAACATCTCTTAGTTGAAGTTTGTTTCTCTTCACCGATGGATCTCAGTGATCTTGATGGTGATTCTCAGTTGGAAGTTCTGGTGGATCTCAGTGGATGATGGTCACTCAGTGACTGGGTGTTTTGTTTCTCGGTGCTCGGTTACCAATGGGGTCTTGGTGTTTATGTCTATTTCTCAGTCGCTGAAGTGGCTTGGTTGCTGGAGGACTCAGTCACTGAAGGGAGCTCAGTCATTGAAGGAGACTCAACATTCTTGGTGCTCAGTAATGTTTGTGGAGCTCAGTTGGTATGGTTGCTCGGTATATTTCCTGACACTCAGTGGTTTGGCTTACTGACGGTTGTTCTTGGTGAATCTAGATCTGTGAAAGCATGAGTTGTTGAGAAGGAGAGATCTAGAGTTAGATTATATCTAGCAGAGTTAGTAGCTTGTGAGCTTAGGTAGCAGAAGATTGCTTAGTGACCTACGGGTACAAGTTCTGATTCTTCTTGGAATCCCTACCAGTGTCCTATTGTGTTGCAGACTTGGGCTAGCTAGAGTTGGTGAAGTTGTGGAAAGATTTTGTGTGATCTTGCAAATCAGATTTTTATCTAATAGTTTGTAGTTGCAGAGCTAGTGGTTTGCACACTTGGAGACAAGGAGATTGCTTGGAGTCTTGCGAGCTCAAGTTTAGATCTGCCTTAGGGTTTCCATCAGTTGCTGATAGTTTTCAAAACTGAACTAGCTAGTGTTGTATTGGATCTTGTGATCTTGCAGAATTGTTTCTGATTGTAATTGGCCCTAACTCGGAAGGCCTTACAGTCGGGCATGTTGATGAAAATCAGAGTTAAACAATTATTTTTTTGTTGTGTTGTTGAGTATTCCGCTGTGTTGATTGTTGGCTACAAGGTTTGGACTATCCTTAACTAGATCAACCATCCCTGACTGCATCAAGAATCTTTAAAGGAAGAAAGTAAAGGGAAATGAAAGGGTAAGGCCCTAGTTGTTGTTTCCTCGCAACCAGATTCCTAGATTATTGATTCAAGTTCTTTGTACCACATGCCATCCATTCTTTTGGGTGATGACACTCTTGTTGAAGTGCATGGGAGAGGGTTTGTTGATGTGAGTGAAGGAACATTTCAAGATGTCCTTTGTGTTCCATCTTTGTCAACTAATATCCTATCTATCTATCAGATCACTCACACAAGCTCTAGAAAGCGGGTTGAGTTTACTCAAGACACAGTGTTTATTAGTGAGATGAACAATGGGTCTACAATTGTAGTGGGAAAGGCTGATCATTAGTCCAAACTGTATCACTTCTCTCACTTTGTTCCTAATTCTCTTTCACTTGCATTACTCACTCACTCAGATGAGGTGAGTCATTTGTGGCATCAATGGTTTGGTCACTTGAACTACCGCTACTTCCAGCAACTTAATTAGCATGATATGGTTATAGGATTTCCTTGTATTCTATTTTCTAATGGAGTTTTTCAAGGATGCATTCTTGGAAATTAGCCTAAGGAAAATTTTGATAAAGGAAAAGCATGGAGAACCACATAGCTTTTGGAGCTAACTTACATAGTGATTTGGTAGGACCATTTCCACATCCTTCTTTTAGAAAATCTAAATATGTTTTAACATTCATTGATAATATTTCCCGGTATACTTTTGTATATTTTCTCAAACAAAAGTCTAAAGTATTTGAGTATTTTAAAAAATTCAAAGATTTTGCAAAGAGAAAAATAGGGAAATCCATCAAGGTTTTGCTCACTGATAGGGGGGGGAATATGTTGAAATCAGAGGTTTGAGAAATTTTGTATCTCAGAAGGAATTGATCTTCATCACATAGTTCCCTACACTCCACAACAAAATGGAGTTGCAGAAAGAAAGAATCGATCCTTAAAGGAAATGACCAATTATATGATCCACTCCAAATCATTGGCACCTCAGTATTGGGCAGAGGCTATAAACTGTGCATGTTACATTCAGAATCGGGTTCCTCATCGAGATGTGAAGGGGGTAACTCCTTTTAAAGCTTGAACTAGTTGAAAACCTACAGTCAAACACTTTTGAGTGTTTGGGTCTCCTGCATAGGCCCATATTCCAATAGAGAAATACAAGGCTATGGACCCACAAAGTAGTCTTGTATATTTGTTGGGTATCCAGAGTGTGTCAAAGGATACAGGCTTCTCCATCCTACCACACGTTAATTTTTCATCAAGAGGAGTGTTCATTTTGAGGAAGGTACATCCAATTCCTCTTCTATCACTTATCCATCATCCATTCCTATGGAGACATTGCAACTGCATTATGATAGTTCTTCTGAAGATTACAATCCTCTTGATCCAAATGAGGAGTCTTCTTCTTCCACTTCATATGACAATGATGAGGATCCATCTTCCTCCTCTCTTACTCATCATTCAGAGGATGATGATTCTCCTCCAGATTCTCCACATGCTCCAATTACTGAGCCTTGTTGGGATCATCATACATTGGAATCCGTAGGTGATTGGTTTTGTGATCCTTTAGATGAGATAAGAACAAGGTCACAATTTGAACAATCTCCACATCTCTTCATTTCTATAGCTTTTGATCCACAATCCTTTCAGGAAGCTTTGAGTATCCCTGAGTGGGATATTATTATGCAAGAGTATTTTAGTTCCTTAGAAAGGAACAATACTTGGGATTTAGTCCCTCTTCCTAAAGGAAGAAAACTTGTTCAATTCAAGTGGATCTATCAAACAAAATTTGTTACAAATGGGTCATTTGATAAGCATAAGGCTTGCCTAGTCGCAAAAGGATTCTCCCAGGTTCTTGGAATTGATTTCTCTAAGAACTTTGCGCTAGTTATTAAAATGAATTCTGTTCTACTCGTACTTTCCATTGTCGCATCCTATTTCTAGGAAATTCATCAGATGGATCTGAAGAGTAAATTTCTTCATGGTGACCTTTAAGAGGAGATATATATGGAGCAACCACAAGGGTTCATTTACAATCCTTCACTTGTCTGTCACCTTTGAAAGTCACTCTATGGCCTTAAACAAGCTCCTCGAGCTTGGTATGCAAAGATGGACTCCTTCATTCTATAAATTGGGTTCACTTGGTGTCATTCTAATCTAAACATCTGCATTTTGCAGTAGGATGATAGTCTCACTTTCCTTGTCCTCTATTTTGATGAATTTTTTATCACAGGGAGTCACACATTCCACATCATGGCAGTCAAAACTACCCTTCATGATCGATTGTTGGTGTTTGACTTAGGCCTTCTCCACTAATTCTTAGGGATTGAGATTACACAGTCACCTTATGGTATATTCATTGGATAGCCTAAGTACACTCTTGATATGCTCTCCAAATTTCACATAGATGACTATAAGTCTACACCTACTCTATTTTTTTCAGGGGTCAAATTTGAGGCTTCTTGTTCTTCACCCTTGGTCGATGCTACCTTGTATCATCAATTGGTTGGTAGCCTCATATATTTGACTCATACGAGGCCTGATATTTCATAAGTTGTGGGTATGGTCTCTTGATTTATGCGGGATCCACATGAGCTGCATTAGAAAGAAGCTAAGTGAATTCTTCATTATATCCAAGGTACTCACAGTTATGGCATTCATTGTGCAAAAGGTGTGGATATTGACTTAGTAAGATATACAAATTCAAATTGGGTAGGTGACTATTAGGATCACAATTCTACTTTGGGGTATTTCTCTCTCTTGGTTCAAGTCTAGTTTCTTGGTAGAGAAAGAAGCAGTTTGTTTTTTCTCTTTCATCCATTGAGGTTGAGTATCACAGAGCAGTTAATGCATCTGCTGAGGCCATTTGTCTTCAGAACATCCTCAATGAGTTCGGCATTCCTTTCTGAAATCCAGCAATCATCTTTTTTTATAATCAAAATGTCATTCAGTTTTCTTGCAATCCAATCCATCACCAATGGACCAAGCACATTAAGATTCGTGCATGCACTACATTTGGGAGTTGAGTCATGAGAAGTTCCTTGACCTTTAGTACTGTCAGACATCTAATTAGACTATAGACATCTTCACCAAACCCTTCACTAAGAAAAATTTAATTCACTTTTGTGCTTTTCTTGGGGTGTGACAAGTGTCTCCTTATACTAGAGATTTTTAGCTTCTTATTTACTCTCTTTTGGAGAGCAGTTTTCTCCCACTAGTTTTTTCTCCTTTTCCCTGGTTATGAGAGGATTCTTTTTAGTTGTACATGGGTACCTAGCATGGTTTTTCTATTGGGACCCATATACTATGTATTACATTGTTGTACTCCCTAAGTTGCACATAAGGGAGTATTAGAGTAAATGGATCTTTTTTATTTCACTCTTGACTTAAGTTTACTTAGGCGAACTTATTTATTAGGAGGAATTATTTATTTTGGATATTATTATTAGGATAATATTGTTGGGTCTTACTTTGACTCCAATTACTCCTAAGATGTGGTTGAGTCTAATTACTCCAACTACTTTATTTAGTAGTTTGTTGACTCCAACTACTTTATTTAGTAGTTTGTTGACTCCAACTACTCCTAAGATATGGTTGAATCCAATTACTCCAACTACTTTATTTAGTAGTTAGTTGACTCCAACTACTCTTCTAGAGAGGATGTGGTTGAAGGTTAAGACACTTGTCTCAACCATGTCCAAGCCTCCTAATAGCTCTTGCCTATATAAATAGGCTATCTCCCATGTATTTGATATATTGGAGATATATTGTATATGTTAGGATAGCATAATAGAGATTTCCCTTGATTTCGTTATGCCTTTGAGCATATACATCAAGATTCTCTAACAGTTTTATTCTGCTAATTTTATTTCTAGTTTGGATCTAACACTTTCAATTAGATTCTGGGTTATTTTTGTTTATTAGAAGATTCTAACAGGATGAGCTTAGAAGATTGAAAAATGAGAGAATCCATGGTGAAAAAATTAGAGCTAGGTTGGAGTGGCTAGACCATTGTGATAAGGAGTTTAATTTTTTCTTCCAACTTCTTAAAAGAAAAGAAGCTAGAGAGACGATTAATACTCTATGGGAAGATGGTAATAATCTCATTGAGCACAAATATATTATCAAAGCCTTCACTTAACTTTTTTCTTACCTATTCTCTTCTGAGAATGGTGGACAAGTTACATATAATGTCAGGTGTGATATCAAAACCATCATTCCCAAAAATTTCACTACAGAGGACGTTAGTAAGCTAGAGTTTGAGTTGTCACTTAAGGAAGTCTAGGATTCTATTTGTGCCTTGAGTGATGGTAAATTTATAGGCCCAAATGGCATGCTAGTAGAATTTTATAAGAAAAATATTGATTGGATTATTGTAGACCTTCTTAATGTCTACAAAGAAGCTATAAGTAAAGGGTATCTTGGTAGAAATATTAACAGTGGTCTTATTAGACTCATTCCAAAGAATGGTGACAAATCTTTAATAAATAATTGGATACCTATTACTTTTCTTAATGTGTCTTACAAAAATCTTGCAAAAATTTTGGCTAAGAGGCTAGAAAAGGTCTTCCCCAAGGTGGTGAATCCCACCCAAACTGGATTTTTAAGGGGACATATATCTCAAAGAATATCCTTACTTTTTGGGAGGCCATGAATTGAGTGAAGAATACCAATCAAATAGTGGTCATGCTCTTTATTGATTTTGAAAAGGTGTATAATAGAATTGAGTGGAAATATAGTTTTTTAATGTTGGAGTCTCTTGGCTTTCGCAAACTCTTCTATAATATGGTCAGTACCCTTATGAAGGGTGTTGATCCCCGTGTGCATGTAAATGGGGTAAAATCTAACTTATTTCCCTTGTTTAGGTCTATAAGACAAGGTTATCCCTTAGTCCCTACCCTTTTTGTTCTAGCAGTAGATGCATTGTCCTACTTGTTGAGGGACAACTCCATCTCTAATAGAGTTCAAGGAATTTATCTTCCAAAGGGGGAGGAATTGTCTAATATTTAGTTTGCAGATAACACTGCAATTATGGTGTAGTTGATTGAAGAGAATATTAACAATCTAATGAAGAAAATGGATCTCTTTTGTATTGCCTCTAGTAGTAAAGTATCCCTCTCTAAATTAGTCATGCTTAGTCAGGAAGAGAACCCCCCTATATGGTTCAATAAATACTCCATAGTGTGGAAAGGGCCTAGACACCAAGTTAGATACCTTGGTATCCTTGTTTCTATTTTTCGCAATCTCCACAAGATGTGGGAGTTGGTTAAAGGGAATATAGACAATAAATTAAGAAAATGAAATAAACATTACCTCTCAATGGTTAAGAGGTTTACTTTTGCCAAAAAATCCTCTTGTCATATAACATTTATTATACCTCTTCATGGTTGTTCTTTAATTATCAGTTCCTCCACATTCAAAAGTTAATTAGAGCATTTATATCAGCATATAAAAAGGGGGCTAAGAAAAGGAATGCAATTAGGTGGTAGTGGTGCACCATGAGCAAGGACAAAGGTGGGCTTGGATTGAAAGACTTGAGACTCCAAGGAGTATTCTTGGCCACTAAGTGGATTTTCAAATCTCTTGCGGGGAAGGAACCTTGGAATATTTTGTTAAGACACAACATCTCTAGATTTGTGCCCAAGAAAGGGCCTTACTGAAAGGATCTATCTATTGGTGACTTGATTGTAGATAATTTTAATCTCAACCCAATTGGGTCTTCTATTTTTAATTCTATTTGAGAGGCATGGGACTTAGTGAAGCAGTTGATTACTAATAATGACAACATCAATGACTATGATAGTATATACAGATATATTTGTGCGGTGGAACCTTAGGCACAAGGATAAGACCTTGGCACAGATTGAGGAGTATTCTACTAAAGTGTGGGCCTCTAAAGGCATCCTTGGGTTTCAAGATTTCTTAAAGAAGGGTAGGTGATCTCTTGGCGGGAACTATCCATCAAGTATGACATTCCCCCATCCTAGTGGAGAACCTACTCTATTCTTAGATATGCTTGTGATTGCCTAACTCCTCCCAAAACTTTTGACAGTAAACCAAATTCCTTTAAGTGGTTTAAATGGTCAGATGGCTCCTTGCTACATACTACTAAAGTTAAGCTTATATATAAATCCTTTTCTGATACTGAGGCCATTTTATCCCATCTCATTTTTTGTTGGTAGTTGGATTTTGATGCGTCTTCCTAGAAAAAAGTTTGTAATAATATCTGAGGTAGGCCAGTTGAGTCTAAGAACTTTTTTCCTTTGGCACCTCTTGTTACACAAGTTGAATTTCAGGAAGTTTGATGATGATGTTTGTGTCTACACCTCTTGTAAAGTTCTTAGGTTTGTTAAGCATGTCTTTTTTGAATGTTTGTTTGCTAAGGAGGTATGGGGTTTATTTGGTTTATGCTTTGATGATAATTTGTCAATTCAAGATATTATTTGTGGCTCTATTGTAGGATTGAGGAAACATAGTAATCTCTTTTCGTCTATTTTTTCTTTACAATTAATTTGGATTATAAGGAGATATAAAAATGACAATGTATTTAATGACAAGTGTAGGGAACTTATGGGGTCTCTAAGGAGACTCATTTTCTATAACATTGATATGCACATTACTATGGCTCTAAGGCTCTCTAGAAGGAAATCAAAAGACTTCTTTAAGATGGCATTGTTTGGGTTTTCACATGGGAAATTTTCCATGATTTTATATGGGCAAGGAGAGGTGATGAAAAGACTCTATTCAAGGTGGCCCTAAATGATTTTATTAGGAAGCTTAGAGAATAAAGACAAAGGGAGGCACAACCACAATTTCAACTCTTCTAGTATCTCAGGTCTTCATACACCCATATCTAAGGCATATGCTAGAGGGGGAAGAAATCAGGTGGATGGATGGGCAACATAGATGGATTGTGTAGGAAAAAAAAAGAAAAAAGAAAAGGACTAGCAATTTATCAACAATGATATACTCTTTTTGGCTTAGTTTTTAGTCATACCTTTAGGTGTGCCTTTTTGAAATTTGTATTTAAATGGTCTTTTTTTATGTAAATATACTATAACTCTCATCAAGTCATATTTCTTTGAGTCTTGTTAGCCCCATTTTTTAACTTCCAAATCTCAAAATTTTGTGGCAAAAGGACAAATACTTCAAGAGTGGTGACAATTTTTCCCTTTTGTAATTTATGAGTTCTTTGAGATCTATTTGCAATCATGTCATTGACACTGTAGAAAAGTTTCAAAATATTGTCTTTAGTAGGACAAGCTTACACTAAGAAAGGCTAATGTGTCTTGGCAATATCAATTTTTCAAAATGCACAACATATAACGATTACATGATGTCAAAAGTGACCCCATTTCTGATACAATGCTAAGGTATTCAATTTGTCCATTAAGATAATAATATTCAAAATAACACAGTTTAGAAGTGACTATGAAACTTGGGCTGTAAGTTCTAATTATTTTAAGGATCACTATAATAAGTTCAAGTTTGAACTCCAATGCACATTATGAAAAATAGTAATTGATAAGTCTACTCGGCTTCCTTAAGGAATATGCCAATGTTTGGCAATTAATTAATTTTTCTAATTATTCTCAATTACCAATTTTATGAGATTGTAAGAATTATATAATCTATAACTATAAGTGAGTTGGTATATGCTAAGAACTTTCTGAATTTGTGATATCATCGGCAATGAGGAGTTGGTGAGTCTTGTTTTGATTAGTTGTTCTAATCATCGACAATTAGGAGTTGGTGAGTCTTGTTTTGATTAGTTGTTCTAACATTTCAGAGATTCTTGGAATAAACTTAAATCGCTGATGCTAATGAATCAAGCTTCCATCGAGAGAGTTTAGAAGTTTCAATTTTTTTTATGGAATATCAACAACTAAAGGAATCTGAGGTAGTTATTATAACTACCAAAGTGATCAGCCTTCTTTAACATTTTTGTAACTATATTCCTTCTTGGTACAAAATGCAAGCTTTGAAATAGTGAATGGTCATCTCATGGAATGGAATGGCTTCAAGATTTGCAAAGAATGGCTTCTTCATAAGAGCTTCAGAAACTATTGAATATATGCAATCAACAGGTGTACAGCAGTGTTCTACAACGTTTTCCAACATTCTTTTCACTTCGTAACAGGGTATGGACGTCCATCTAAACATGTCGCTATTAATATTTTCTCAGATATTATCGCTAGAAATTCTCTAGAATATATTAGTTTCTAGATTCGATTGTGTAGAATTTTTTCCATCAACGTTTCGGATTATACGACATGATCCATCATCAAGTCCTCTTGCTCTTGCTCTTTGACATCCTGATGATGGATCATGTAGTATGATCCCAAACGTTGATGGAAAAAATTCTACACAATCGAATCCAGAAATTAATAGATTCATACGTATAGATTGTGGAAACTTAATAGATTTAATTCTCTAAAAGATATGCTTGCAAAATATGAAAGCATGGACAGCACTTGAAGTAGTTGATAGAATTCCTAAAAGAGATTTCATCTTACCAGATTGTATTGATTGCATTAAGTTTTCAAAAATGGATTTATTAAAAAGGATTTTGAACATTAAAGAAAATGAATTGGCACGTATTGTGCCATATTTTGTAACCTCTTTCATCAACCCCACAAACTATAAGTGCATGCGAGATGCAGAGTCTTAGACAATGCGCTTGAACTGTTGAACAAACTGTCTTATAGATCTGGCATCTCATGGAGTGTAATGGAATTTTTGTAGAATATGCACAAAATTGATTTTGTAAGGAAATGCTCAAAATATTTACACTAATGAAGCTTCCTTAAACACATGATAAGATATTATAAGCCTGATTTGTGTTGCAATCAATGGAAGAGGGTTGTACACACTTCAATTAGATTGATTTGCTATTGTTGACATTCATGGCCATGGCGACTTTCTTAAAAACATCCAGAACTTTATTATAATTCGGTTGAGACTTGTGGCGGCTATGTGGATGTATTCTCCAGATCCCTCCTCGCACATAGTAGAATGGAAATGCATCAAAACATATTTTGTTTGGAGATTCTCATCAAATATAATACTTTGTAATGCTCCAGTAAACATGCATTTGAAATGTCGAAACTATCAAGACAATGCATCTGCCAAGCTCAAAGTTGATTCTACTATCTTTATCGACATCCCTTCTATTTCTTTGAATGAGGGTTTTGTTGTAAAAAAGGTTATAGACGATGAAGTTGATCATGTATTATAGTTGAAATTGCCCAGTTTGACAGGCATGTTAAATGCAGAATCATAAGATCATCTCAAAGAACCATCAAGAGAATACACAAGAGAAAATTGAGTTGTTGAAAGACTTTAAAAACATCAAAACTAGTAAATCGACATGCATAAACCCAAATTCAAAAACCTTTACCAATGTACTCATTGTTTCCCCAAAGTGGGGGTTTCAAATAGGTTGTCCACATATTAACAAGGAGATATGTACCGTAGATGATATCATATATATGAAGAAAAAGGTGGAACCATCAGATAGGCACCCGAACTATTTGACATGATGCATCTAGGATGCATTGTTTA
Organism: Chamaecyparis obtusa; assembly: GCA_027943335.1. Lineage (NCBI taxonomy): Eukaryota > Viridiplantae > Streptophyta > Pinopsida > Cupressales > Cupressaceae > Chamaecyparis > Chamaecyparis obtusa. Next base: position 206,846 of record BSBK01001681.1, on the reverse strand, counting down.
CGACATGTCATGATTGTAGGGTATGTACAAAATGGATTTGTTGAGAAGGCTTTAGAGACTTTAAAACAAATACAATTAGAAAAATTAAAGCGGATTTCATAAGTTTTTCCTTCATCCTCTCTCCCATGAAATGAAGGAAGTTCTCAAACCATTCGAGTTAATGAAGCACTGTGGAAGATATCTTGATAGAGAAATGCACAGAATCAGTTGTTGAAGGGGTTTAAGAAACTTTTAAAGCAAATGCAGTTAGTAGGCGTAAAGCCAAATACTATGTTGAAACCTTTGTTGGAATGGTTTATGTTTGTGTCAATAAAGTCAATATTTCAAAATGGCGTATAGACATCCATCAACATGTAGCAAGAAGGAATTTTATTTGGGCTATGAATTTCTCTTTTCGACATGCATGCAAAATTCCAAAGCCAACACCCATGTCAGTATTCTCCATATTCACGACATGTGCAAACCATTTGATGGTACACTTGATTATTTGGATGGAAAGCTTCAAATACATGTCAATCTCATCAAATTCAAGTGCAGCATAGTTCCTGACAAGTGCAGGCAAGGCGGTATGACATAGCTGATTTGAATAGCATTTATATTACACAGGAACAATTGAAATAGAGCTAATCTCGACATAGAATATTGTAAATGTGATATGTATCATTCAGGCAAGCTAAATCAACATCTCTGGCAGCAATCTCCCCACAACCATCCTCAAAAGACTAATGAAACAATTTGAATGCACCCTTAAAAAACTTTGCAAGACTCAGCTTTGTAAGTTTTTAAAGGGCCGTATGACATAGCTGATTTGAATAGCATTTATATTACACAGGAACAAATGAAATAGAGCTAATCTGGACATAGAAAATAGTAAATGTGATATGTATCATTCAGGCATGCTAAATCAACATTTCTGGCAGCAATCTCCCACAACCAGCATAATGAAACAATTTTTAACAAAACTCAAAACTGTAATTCTAAAAGATTCTTTGCAGGCCTTAGCACCATCATTCTTTTATAGTTCAAGATATTTTTGAGACTCGACCTTCTTTAGAAAACTGATCAAACCTAGCCAATTTATTAAACTTTAGCAAAAACGAAGACATAACACACAAAGTGCAATGAGAAAGTACATATACTGAAACATGTTTTATGTACTAGCTACTCAAGTCAGGTATTTTGAAAAAATACAAAATAATTTTGGTCATATATTATTTGAGTAGTCCTTGAAAAATATAAGTGATTTGAAATGGAACAATACAAATTAGACTACAATAAACTATAAAGTAGAAACTAAACACAATTTAGATCTAGTAAACAAGGTGTCTCTAAGAACTCAATCTTTAAAAAAAAAATGTTGAAAGAAACTTAAATTTCTAATGGAACATAAAACATCAGAAGTCCCTTGACATCTCAAACATAAAGTAAATAAAAGCCCAATACCTAAATTATGAAATATTTTATTCTATAGACGAACTAGTATTATATGCATTGATGAAAAGTTAGATAATAACATTACGGCCACCATAACAAACAGACAAACAATAAAACACCATATATTGTACGTATTAAAACTAGAGAATCAAATGTCAATGCAACAGAAGGATAGATGTCTGAATGACAAGGAGAAGGTGTTATAATTGCATCTTGTTCTTTTGATTCCACCATTCTCTACTACCAAGTATGTTAAGCTTCAACAGGACAAACATATTCAGAAGAGTGGGCCTCATTACAATGCCAATAATGCTATGAATGTGGGGATTAGAAAAAGGATTGGCATGAAATGGAAGGAACCAAAGTTCAATTTTGAGACAAATTTCACAAGAGTTTCAACTTTAGTGCAATTAAATATGCAACCACTTGAAGCATTTATTGAAGCCTACCATCCCAAAAACTGCAAGAGAATATATTTTTGCATAAATAGCCTACAACTTATCATCTACCAAACAAATGACTGTACGATTACAAAAGTGGCATAAAATTTGCTAGTTAAAAAAACAATGCTATAGGAACAAATTAAGGAAAACTGAATCAGAAATCAGAATCATGGAGATAAATGGACAGTAAAATTCAAAGACAAACCTCACAAAAACTAGACTTGTGGAACTAGAAACTTTGAATGAATAGCAGGAGATGCTAAAGGTATTCAATGTAGAACACAAAAATGGATGCCAGTTACATTATCCATCAGTTAATGAGGTATTCAACAAAGACACTTTAATTCAAGGTTTATAGCATATGTTCACTCTATGATAGCATACTCTTTTCTATCTGACTCTCTTGGACCATCAATCATCATTCTATTTGCAATACTATGATCTAGAAGTGAAGGTAAATGTACCTAGAAAGGATAATAATAGGTGAAATGAGTGTTGTGTAGTATGTTCTCACATAGAGAACCTACCACAAGAAGGATGCTTTGTCCAGGTTGTGACATCTGAATTGCAAATCAGACTCAGCAATTGTGATCCATATGTATTATCAATTAGAGAAGGATGTCTTGTAAAGAAGGAAAGGTTGCCAATACTTATGTGCTTGATCCAATGGACACAAGAAATTCATGAAAGACATCTCATTCAGTGCCAAATTTTTTGAGTCTGGGTATTTCATTAAATATTGCCCCAGAATTATAAAGAACTTATATAAAAGTTTTAAACAAATATTGAAAAAATCAAAATTTCAGGACTTAATTATGTAATCACTGAAAGCATTAACTCAAATTTGTACCCTCCGAGAGCTAGCCAAAGAATATAAATCAAAGCATAAGAAGCACATTGCTTATCATCCACCAACCAATGGGTAGGTAGAAGCCAGAAAAGGGAAATGGTGAAGCCCTAAAACAGGAAAGAATGGGGTTGCAGGATTACCAAGGAGGCCACACCACAGATAATTTTTTTTAATTTACTCAGACTACAGACATCAGGCTTCACAAACTTTAGAGAAATGCCACAACCAGTTTGCAAATGACTGGTAAGGGACTATGACAATTCGTTGACTAGTCTCTTCATTTAGATTTTAACAAAAAATTACAAATAAAACATGCAACCAGCACTTTTTTCCTGCACTACTGTTCTCTTTTCAGCCTCCCAATCTCTGATCCAAAAAGCCAGAGTTAATCCTCTAGTCTTCCTGCCAATCTGTGTCTTGCACAAAAGCTGAAAAAATACCACAACTCAAATTACGACCTAGAAATAGAAAACACCTTGCCCATTATGGGCTCATCACTCATCATGTCAAATGAAACACCAAAAATTATAACTTTCGACCATTTCTAAAATTCTTCTCCAAGTCCAACAAACAGTTTGATGTATTACAAATTCAGAAATAGATGAGGATAGATGCTCTTGCATCAAAAGAATATTACTTTATTCTGGTAAAGAAAATTAGCAGTAATAGGATACCATGTGAAAATATGAAGGGAACTTACATGGAAATCAAATCAAAGGGAAAATTGACCCACTGAAGTGCTAGTAGTTGAATCTCAAAGAAACCAAACTCAATGAAGTAGGCACTATGAAGTTAAAAAGAGTTCCCAAAAAAAATATTGAGAACATCCAATGGAGAACAGAAACATGCATGTTAATCACATTACCCAGAACATATTCACATGGCAATTATAGAATCATAGGAATATCCATGTAAAACTCATTATTTAAAAATATTACAGAAAATTTAAATGTATGCAATGGTTCCATACAAATTTTGTGATGTCATATACGGTTATAGTTGCTACACCACCACAGTTATACGTAAGAGAAAGGCTATGGTATCTTTCCTGTCCTGCAGAGTCCCATATCTCAAACTTCATTGCGGTCTCATTGACAGCTAATGCCTGAGAGAAATTCAGCCCCTATTTTGGATTCCTAAAATGGTAATGAGGAAAAAATGACATAATGTTAACTCAAATAAATAGGGAAGTCTGCAAAAATGAAAGTCAAGAAATTGTCCTTTGACAAATTGTAGAACTAGACTTGATTTTCCAGTCCCCATATCGCCCAAAGCACCTGACATGCCCAATTCACATTATGAGTAATATGAAAATATAGTGGATTAAAACATGTCACAATTAGCAGTCCACTAGACATAAGATTTGTAACTCCGTAAATACTCATTTTGTTTCATTCTTTCTCTGGTAACTCAATACCCAAGCAGATCATTTGGTGTTAAATACTAAGATTACTTGGCATTATTGATGATTTTTTTTAATCAGTTGTGGGAAAAATTTTACTGCTAACAATTTGAGCTTGACTAATCTTTAGCATACTTCCACTGGTAGGAAGTGGCAAAGGAAGAGAAAGGTTCAATTATAGAGATATAATCTCATGCCACCAAAGGCATATGATCAATGGCTAATGAAATTAAGCATTTTGAGGGTGTAGAAGGAAAGAAAGGTAAGGTGAAAGATGAACCACTCTATTTTTTTCATGACATGATATTACAAACCATAGATTTTGGTCGTATACTCAATTTGTGGCGCATTCATACCAATCAAATACCTTTTCTTTGTTGATGGAATACAATGAAATTAAGACATTTTCTATATACGTTACATAAACTACAAATCCATGCCTAATGGTAATCTTAGTGTGACTAATAACGAAGACTTATACTACATAATTACTAAGGCTTGGTAACAATGTTAGAAGCTTGTTTGGTGATGATCTCAATTTCCATAGCATCATCATGGAGGAAATCATAGGAAGTAAGATTTTCAAGGTTTTAACAATCTTCATGATTTATTCATGCATATAGCCTCCTTGATTAGTAGTAGTACAGACAGTCATATTACTAAATCTAACATATGCGTAAGTCACAAATCTAAAGAAAGAAATTCATATACAAAAAATAAACTTAGGGAATCAGAAATGAATATGATTGATCTTTGGGATTTTTCAATTCAAATTTTGAAATTAATGATGTTTAACTAGTGAAGATTAAAAAGCCAACAAACCCAGAAAGACCTAAAAAATGACACGAATTTAGATATTCCTAAAATAGTAAAACAGCATTCAGGATTTCTGGTTTAGAATTTAAAAGAAAATGCTTATAACTCACAAGATTGGACTGAATATTGTTGGTGCATGTTGTACCCATTGTCCCTCCTTTATTTTGGGCTTCTGAATTACCAAGATCCTTGCATAAACAAATACAATTTTTCCTCTTAACTATTGAAATTGGAGATGGAAATATGCAACAAAATTCTACTTATAAACAGCCTGGGCACTTTTCCCCTTCCCAGAATGTTGCCACATCTTACTTGCATTAAAAATCCTAAAACTTTAATTGTCAAATGTTCATCTCAATCGTTCCCCATGCATTCTCTACAGAGATAGCGAGCTTTAGAACCCATATCCCAAGACCCTATTTTCCTATGTGATTCTACAGAGCTCGGATCAGTGCCTTGAAGGAAGTGCATTACATTGTTGTAACATCTGAGGCTGGAAGAGAACAATTTTGTCAGGCTAGTAACTGTATTTATCCTCACTGTGCGTGAGGTGGGAACTTTGGAACAAGTATATGCACCTCCATTAAAACTTAAGGAAGATATTTTAATTGTGTCAAATTTAATTATGAAGGTATTGTTAAATATGAATGCTCGTAGATGAGTTAAAAGGACTTCAAAATCTTTCAACAAAATGCAAGTGGCAAGTGTAAGCCGAATTCAACAACCTTTGCGAGCACCCTCATTCATCATGAGAAAGAGAACCGAAACTATTTGTAAAGTGTCTCAAAGACTTTTCAAAATTCAACGTTTTGAAACCATGGTGCCAATGTGTGGTTACTGTTCATGCTATACAAAACAATCTGAAAAGTGCCATAATGATGTGTATGGCCCTCCATGAAAATGCAAAGAATAGAGAACGGTTTTCAGATATTTTAGTTGGATGTACTCCGGTTGATATTTTTGTTGTGCAAACATTTGAAGAACCCAATAAAGTTTGATTAGCTTCTCATATATCGATAAAATTCCAAGGCTAAATTTTGGAAGTAAGTCAAATATCGGATGAAACTTGCACTCGGTCAAATGTGAATTGTTCAACTCTTCAAAACAACCGATATACTCAATTAATTAGCAATCATCCATATCTGGTTAGTATAATTCCTTGATCAACAATATAGAGGAGTTAGCCAAATTTCTTAAAATATCAAAGAATAGGTTATTCATCAAAGTTAGCTAACTTCTTATAAACTTTGATGGAAAATGGAGAGGCTATTGAAGAAAAGTTTTGTTGTACAAGTGAAAGTAGACAAGTACAAAAGGAAGTGTTGGTTCTCAACAATCAATTTCGGTCTTTTGGCATAATTTTTCAAGTATATATTGATGTATTAAATGTGGGGAATATATCATATTGTTAAGTTGAAGCATTTTGCCAAAGCACTGATGTAATGTTGATCGACTAATTTATTTAGTTAATGAAGTGATCCAAGATGTGGATGACTCAAAGAAGGTAGTTATTATAATTAACTTGATTCTACAATTTTTTTTGCTACCTTCTCTATCACATAAAATGGAAGCCTAAATAAAGGATCTTTGGAACCGATTATGAATATATATAGAAGAATAAAGAATGACACCGACTAAGTTCTAGACATAATGTACTAAAGACAAAAAAAAATTCAATTTTTTTTTTCAGATTTGCAAATACACAATGATTTTTTTGCAATTTTTTTATTATTTTCAACCACAAAATGTACAGATCATGAAAAACAAATGCTGAAAATTTTACAAAAATTGAAGAATTTTGCAGCTATGGCTGCATAGATCTAGCAAAGGAAAAATAGAAAACAAAGTTGCTTTTACAGAAAAGAAAAAAAAATAGAACATGTTGAACAAGAATTTCAATCTCTCATTAATCAATAATGATATGCCCCATTTACATTGCACACATATTTATACAAATTGAAACCACCACATAAAAATAGTAATTACGGTGAGATTGCAAGAGAAAATAGAATGCATCTAAACTAAATGACAATTATCCCTTTTAGCCTTAACGCGTGACATAGATTTATCATCTATTCACTAAAATAGAGATCCTTGAATTGTGGTAATAATAGATGCAGTAATAGATCAAATCCATAAGTTACGGATATAACAGAAATATAACACCAACACCCCCCCTAAGGCTAACTAAGAAGAACAAGAAACTAATGAGAGAAAAGATGCAGCTGAAAATATTTTGTGAAAAGAAAATTGTGGACATCTGTCAAATGATAACTACCATAGTGCTGAATGAAGAGATTCCTCTAAAACCAAAATGAAGATCAGAATCAATCTGCATGAGTGCCCCTAGCAACACTACTCAAACCATAAACAGATCACAAACAAAGGAAAAACATTTGTCAATCGAAGATACAAAAGACAATAATCTGCATATGTGATCCCAAATAATGAATAGATGGAAAACAAAGGCAAAACATCTATCATTTAAGGATGCAAATGACACATAAATCTATATGAGTGACCCTATCGACACTACTCAACTATGCAAGAATAAAGTGCTGGTTGAAAATACAAGTGTCAATTGTCTATACAACTGATCAACTATGGAAGCAAAGAATCATCAACACGAACAGTAAAAAACCCTTCCATAATGTTGAAAAGAGAGGCATGACAGGTCCACTGACATGATGTCACTAAAGACAAAAAGAAGGCAAGGCCCATGCAAAGACAAAATGACCTTAACCTATCTTTGATGAAGATTTTGGTTCAACCTCTGTTGCCATAACTGTTGGATACAAGCCTCTACTTGTGGGCCAAAGCAGAATTTGTGGCGTACATTCAAAATAGTTGAATGGCACGAGAATGACCGAGGCTGAAAATTTTATTCTTCAAGCTCTGATGTTCTGTACCTACAAAAAAAAATTTGGTTTACTCTTCTTCCTAGCAGCATTAGCTCTGATACCATGAAGAATTTTGCAGCTATGGCTGCATAGATCTAGCTAAGAAAAAATAGAAAAAAAAAGTAGCTTTTACAGAAATGAAAAAAAAAATAGAACATATTCAACAAGAATTTCAATCTCTCATTAATCAATAATGATGTACCCCATTTACATTGCACACATAGTGCAGATTTATACAGATTTATGGTGAGATTACAAGAGAAAATAGAATGCATCTAAACTAAACGATAGTTCTCCTTGTTAGCCTTAACGCGTGACATAGAGTTATCATCCATTCACTGAAATAGAGATCCATGAATTGTGGTGATAATAGATGCAGTAATAGATCAAATCCGTAAGTTACGGACATAACATCTAAATATAATACCAACAAAAATCAATTGTGTTTTCTGTTTTTTTTAAATTTAGTCAATAATGCATTATATTTGGAACTTAGCCTCATCCATAAAGAATAAGGATCAAATGTTGTAGTTACAAGTTCCCTTTGTAGATATGCCAAAAAATGTGAAAGCACAGACAAGTACTCAAAATACAAAGACAATGCCCCAAAAAATGTCATTGCATATAATTCAGTGTGGGATACGCTCCAAATAGAATTGTTTAAAAGGATTTGGCAAATTCATTTGAAATAAAATATTGGTTGCAACTGCACTGTCACACATAAATGTAAAATGTGAAGCCTGGATGTGCCATGCAATTTATTTTACCAGTCGACCAATCAGCCTCAAAATACATTTTCTCAAGGAATGAATGTAATGATTGCGGAATGCGCACAAAGTGAGTTCTACAAAGAATTTCTGAAAATATTTGAATTGACAAAGCACATGCATCTGCAGACCATTTTTTGAGTGGGATTTAGAGTGAACTCAGAGCAATCATTCTTAAGAATCAAAGCAAGTGCACAAAAAAATATTGTTGGCAAAATGGGTGGCTTCAAAGAAACGGTTTATACTAACTGTTCATATCAAATGATTGACAAAGGTGGTGAAGAAGATGTTTTTGATTTGTGCATTTGAAGGACACATGATGCTCTCAACAATAAAATGGTCAAATTTCTCTCTCTACCAAAGTTAAAAACTTTCAAGTTGTTCTTATGTAAAAGTGACTATATCACTCGTTGTAACTAAAAGGTTCAAAGTTGGGCTTAATTTTTGTATACGTTAGGTAAATCCTAACTTGTTCTCAAAAAGGAAATTACTTCAAGGAATTGATAAGGTAGTTATTCTAAGTGACCACCTTAGGTAGTTATTCTAAGTGGTTATCTTGGGTAGTTATCTCAAGTAGTTACCTAAAGTAACCACCTTAGGTAGTTATACTGGGTAGTTATATGAAGTGGTTAGGAAGTTATTCTAAGTGGTTACACCACTCATGTCTATATATATAAGGAAAATTATTATAAAATGGGGACTTTTTGTAACGGGGAAACTATGAAAAAATTTCCAAACAGGCTTTTGGGTTTACACTATGTACAAAAGTATTTTTGAACTTGTATATTTTCAAAGAGATAATACAAAATGTATTTAGTCATATGTCTTGAATGTATTCACAAGTTATTATTAATAATTCTTTGTATATTAAAGTTAGTAATCTCTTTGTGTAATGATGAAATGCAAATGCATTCATTTCTTGGTATCTTGATGTGAATGTGTTGGAATAGCCTATATTTTCATATGTCAAGATTTTTTATCCATATTTTGGAATCATTTCATTTTATTCTTGAAACCCTTTGTAATCATTATCTGCTATGAATCTCAACTAGTATTTGTATGTCAACTATTGGGGTTTCACTAGTAAATTTTGCCCTAAATTTCGATGAGAAAAGGTTGAATTGTCTACAACAATTGGTCGAATAGGCGACTAAAACTGTTGTCGATCTTTTTTCATCGAATTGTCTACGTGGTGATTAATCGTCAAAATTTCGACTAGACTAGTGGTTAAATTATCCACTGCAACAATCCCTTGGAAGTGGAAGAATAAAACCACCGGCTGGGTCAATTGGTGTGAAGGTCGAAATTGAGATGTTCACTAGGAAATTTTAGTGTCGAACTATCCACGGTGGTTCGTGGAAAAGACCGTCGAATGCATAGCATTCTGGTCGAAAATAGCGTCGAACTATCCACAGTTGTTCGTGGAAAAGACTATCGAATGCATAGCATTCTGGTCGAAAATAATAGTGTTGAAAGGTCAAAATTGAGACCAATCCAAAATGTTGTTTAAAAAAAAATTGTGGTGCACCATTTCAATATATTCCTAGTTTTAGTTGAATATATTGGTTGCCTATAATTAGCATTGCAGTGTCAAATGCAGCATGAATTCATAATATGTGTGGGATTTATGGTAACTAAAATATAGCATAAATTACAGTCCAATGAGATGAGATCAAGAGATAAAAATATTAGGGCTTCTTCTATTATAGATATTCAAGTTAAATCCTTAGAAGAAATGACAAAGTGTTGAAATTGGGAAAGATAACACATCCAACTCTTTGGGTATGACATACCCCAACAAACTTGGACTACTGCAAATCCCAATTGAATTCACTAGAAGAGACACCTATCAGTCATGGTATTTAAGCTGGTCATGATGCAAGAGGAACTAACCAATCAAAAAAGAAATTTTACTCAAGTAGATTGGTAAAGGATATGCACAGATCATAAGGAAAGAAGCATCATATAAAATATTCATCACACATTGTGGCGAAGTGCAAGACATATCTGCATGAGGACCAACATTGTGAAATAAAGTGAATAAACAACTAGAATCCTTACTTACAAACTAGAATATGCACATAAGTCCTTAAGGTGCCTCCATGAACTGAAAATAGTAAGTTAGAAACAGGAGGAAACACGGATACCAGAAGTAGAGACAACCAAGGTCCTATTTTAGTTGTGATCAACTAAGTCATAGAACTATAGGATGCGACATAAGATAGGATAGTAGAGTGAGAGAAACAAAGTCAATTCCACTAACAACACCTCTTCGTTGTCTCAAGACAATACAAAACATTCATGGGCTAATGTTAAAAGCCAATGAAGTACTACACTCTCAGACCAAACATTAAATCCTTCAGATTCATCAAAGAATTCTAATGTGTAATATCACAGACCTAATTAAAGGAAACTAAACAAAAACAACTACTTAAGTTGTATCTTGAAAGCACTCTAATACTCCAAATTACTCAAAAGTAGACCATCATGTTAACTATACAGCTAGTATTTTCTACCTATTTTGTAATCAATGCATCCATAACATGAGTAACTTAAACCTCATCATTCCTGTCAACCAACCTTGGCTGCCAAAAAGTTACCACTAGCAACACTAACTCCAACATCATGCTAATGATCATTGTCACCATGATGACGAAGACTTGGTATTGGTGGCCCAGGAGAAAGTTTGGCTTCTATAGCAAACCAGATTGTCCCAGCTGCCTCCATAGCTTCTTCCAATGATTCATTGTCTGTAATCCGATATTGCCCAACATATTTGACCTTGTTTCCTGCAAAATTAAATATTTATGTTAACCTAAAATGTTCCAAGACATTGTGGGCAATTCCCAGTGTTAGCTTTAGTTTGTCAGAAATGTTGTTAAAATCTCAACGATGAATCACTACTTTCGTCATCTTATATTATCCTATAAAGTTCTGACATCTAGATGACAACCATGGCAACATATATGCAAGACCTCATAGAATAATAAATATTTGTCATTAGGTTTATAAGTGTGACCTCATAGAATTCATTATCACTTAGCATTTAGCAACATATCAGGCCATACTTCTAGTTGACATCTTTAAGACAAATGACAATCAGGATCAAACAGCTAAAAAATATATAATAGTATTACTATTGAATATTTATGACACAAGGACAGCTAAAATATATCATCACAATTGCGAAAAAATGGATATGAACAACTTCCCATCTACAATGTGAGACCTTTTTATTTGGAGGCCAACAAGAAATATGTAATTACCAAGCCATTCTTGAAATAATGGAAATAGATTTCATGTTCACATAGATCCCAGATCATATCTCAAAAGCCCCTCCTATTAATAAATACCCCGCATTATGCTTTGAAGTATACAAAAGACAATATATATCAAAATGTCTAAATGCACGTAAAACAATTGAATGGAAACTGAATAAATAACTAGAAAATGCCAGCTGAAGCATGCAGAAATACCCTAGTTCACTTCCAAAAGTATACATCATATAAATAGATGTTCCTAGTTTCCTATCTAAATGCAAGAGAGCTCTTAAGCTTTACTCTTGCTGATCCTCGTTTCAGGATTCACCTTATAAATTGATTGCCTTCTTTGCTATTTGAACTCTATAATTGTTGAATCTATGTTTCCTAGGTTACAAAGAAAGATCTATCAGCCCTTGCTTATGTAGGCTCACTATTCCATTTATAAGGAAGTTGGCTTTCTCATTTCCTTATATAAGTGTGTCAAGGTAATTCTCTTTAAAGTTTTTCAAATTTGGGAAGTGTCCCATTCCTCTATCCAATTGCTTCCACTGTCACTGCATAGAGCCTGAATTGGCATTTTTGAAACACCTTTAGTTGTTGTCCTTTGGGCTCTGCTATTGCACCCTAAATATCCACCTTGACTCCTAATAGAAGAGCATGCACTACTAAATTATCGCAATGGTTAAACACATGTCAAAGCAAGATGAAAGACAATGTCATAATTTAGAAGCAACCCTACTCCACCTTTAGATCAGCGCTAAATCTATAAACAAAAAGCATGATCTACTAACATGGATGATTATAACATATATGCATTGGATAGGACTTGACAGAGGGGGTTGAGGATGTGGTGTAGGAGCACCAAGGTCACAAGCAGGAGGCAGGATGAGCCATAGGGACACTGATGGATCTCGGGGAGGAGTGGAAGACAAATGGCCTTCAAAGGTCATCAAGACATGTAATAAGGCCTATCATGGTCTTGAAATGGTATTTTGATCACATTTTGATCATATTGTAATCAAATCTTTAATGTAAGCCTTAATGGCATTATGAAGTCTCAAAAGTACCTAGGGGTCACTAGGAATGGACTAAGGGTTGATCCTAGGTTAGGTGTTAATGGAATTGACCTATAAGGGTCTTAATAGTTGTAATAAGGCCAATAGAGCCTCAAGATGATGCTAAAAGCACTAAAAGTGCAAGATTTTGTAAATTGCCTCTAATGGCAAAAATGGCCTAAAATGGGCTTAATGGGGTTAGTTGGGTTAGTAAAGGTTATAGGATGATAAAGGTCATCATTAAAACCTTTAGAAGTCTTTAGTTTTGTCATTATATGTTTAGGTTGTTGAGTTGACAACTTTGTTGTCAACTTGACAACAAATCTCTAAGTATTTCATGTTGTGAACAGTCAGTTTTGACTGTTGCAAACAGTTACAAATAGTTAAGAGGTTGCTGTTGGGTTTGAGGGAGAAGATGGAGTCTATTTAGAGGTTATTCCACATGATTAGAGGGGAGAGATCATACTGAATATGAAAAGGAACAAAGTGAAAGGTTTTTGGAATGAATAAAATTTAATTCTCTGCAAATTAGTAACTCATTCTCCCGTGGACAGTCAAGACACTAGTGCGTTGTTCTGAGCGTGATCTCTGCTTTGTGTGGATGTAAAATGATTATTTTTTTGGGATTTTACTTGTTATTATTTCCATTACATTGTTTTTCCCTAAGAACACCAAGAAACTATCTGGTGTAGTGACAAAGACTGGCTCCTTAAGGGTACAATCAGCGGTCTGTTTTGAAGACCTTAACTATGTAAGGGCACTCCCATACTTTGTGAATTGGATGGGAGATGTCTAATTATATTATATGTACATTATGGAAGTTTGATGCAAGGTGGAGCGCAAAGTGAAAGAACAGCGAGTGACCGATGAACACACAGTGAAGGTGCACTTGGAAAGCACCAAATGGTGGACAAGAGTGATCTGATGGCTAGAGTAAGAATGCGATGGTGGAATATGTCTAGGGGGATGTATTAGAGAGTGTTTGAACCATATTTGTACTTGTGTGTTGCTGGGAACAACATTTGCCACAAAGCCCTAGATTTATGACCCTAGGAACAAGGGTTTAATGGTTTGGGAGTTGGGTGAGTAGTGTGACTAAGAAAAGTAGAAAATTGGTGGTTTGGAAACCTAATATAAGACTGTTTAAGGTCATAGAGTCTTGGAGAGTAGTGGAGTATAGGGTTGCTTTGATAAAGGGGGCTAATTAGGCCTAGGAAAGAGAGCAAGCAGCAGTAGAAAGGTTCACCATTCAAGGAATGAAGTCTTGAGGTGGAGATGGGTTTTTTAACTCCCAAAAGGGTACTTGGAAAGATAATTACTTTACCAGGTTGTTTGGAAACATTTCATGGAAATTGCAGATTTCTGTCTGGACGAGGCTACTAGGCAGGCCTAGAAGGGCTATAGTGAAGAATGATGAAAGATGGATTGTTTGGAGTTGGTGAAGAGTTGAAACATGTCAAATGTACCATGATAAGATGATCCAAGGTGTTAGGGTTAGTATGAGAAGCTTGGTTGAGATTTTGGTATGGTGGAGGTGCTAGGTACACTAGGTAACCCAGGAGGGTATTTGAAGTCTGATTAAATTGGATTGAGGAATTGAGATAATGAACTCATAAGTATGGATGTGGAAGTGATCTACCAAGTTAGAGAACTCTATTTGATTATGTCTAATGTATTTTTTCCAAAATTCCAGGGAGGTACCACTACACATGCCAAGAAGGGTATTCGCCATGAAGATTGGCACCAGTACATTGTGCGGAGAGGCATCAATTCAGTCATTTTTATGATTCCATTATTGCCTTCATGAAATTGGAAAACTCAGAAGAAGCTTATGGCAATTCAATGGGACTTGAATTTTTGTGTCCCCGGGAGTATGATGTAGGTGCATCTCACGACTAGCAATATTTTGAAGATTTTGGATTATACGAAGATAATTTATATTGTAACATGGCTTAGTAAGCCATTTTTGTGTCTTCATGATGTAATTGAGTGTGAGACTCAAGTAGGGTTAAATCCTAGTAGTCTAAGACATAATAAATAAAGGGTTTGTAAAATCGCGAAGTTGACAACCTCATTGTCAACTCCATGATACTATTCTAGTGTCTCTCATGTAATTAGGGCTTACTCTAATCAGTGATGAAAACCGTTAGAGAAATCAGTATGTTAGAGAGTTGGTTATATTACAGAGTTAGTTTTCGGTTGAAATCAGTTTTGAAAGTTCTTTATGTTTACACTTTGAAAAACCGATAGAGTAGTGGTAGAGTAGGTGATTGAGAATCTGTGAAAGGAGAAAGAAACTATGTAACGAAGGAAGGAATAATAAAGAAAATGATTGGCTATCCTTTGATCCTTCATCCTCTTGTTTATAGTTTCTATTTTCAAAATTGCCGAATGATTCGAATAATGAGGAATGAATTAATAATGTTTTGTAGCGGTGTTGTATTGAAACTTGTATTATATGAAATTCGGTTTCAAGATCGGTGTGAATGTTTTGATAACAATCTCATTTTGAGAGTTCATTGTTTTATTTGAAGTTTGATAAGATTCTTGGTATCGGGTTTATTGGAGTTTAATGTTTTTTGAATCGGTTATGTTTGTTATTAACAAACAATTTTTCGAAGATCTCTATTTTATGACAATCGTGAAGGGAATGGTGGAAACCGATAGGGAAAGTTTCATAAATTTTCAATAGTCTATATTTCATTTCATCTGAGTTCAGTCTGGTGTCGAATGTGGACATCGGCAAGCCGATGAATTATTAACTATTGCTAGATAATGCAAGGTCGTGGTTATTCAGTGCAAGGTGGTAAATCGGTAGTCAGATGGACTGTGATGACCAATTTGACAGCGATGAATGATTAAAGAATTTGAAGATCCTTAGATGGTGGTGTTCGGTATTTGAATGATGCTAAAGGTGGTGCAAGTTTTCCATATGTTGAACCTGACCCTGACAGTAGTAAAAAGGTGATGAACCCATGAGGAAACTATGTGTCCACTGTCATAGGATAACCAAGAATGGCAAAGAAAAGGTAGAACCCAAGACATCAATTGGTATTATTGATCATAGATTCAGTTGTTACCATTTATCCATGGTTTGAATCGACATTATTATTCTGTCGATATCAGATTTTAGATTGTGTTTGGGCTCATTTATCCTTCCATTGCCGAGCTCTACACCAGGATGGAGGTAGGTTCCTATGGAGGGTGTTTGAGGATAGAGGAAGGTTTATGACCAATTACGACATTCTTAATATTGTTGCATTCTCCCTCAAGAAGGTTCATACCTTAGTCTTTGACCTTTCTAAGCATCATTATTGTAGTTTCCCTGACAATACGTAGTGCATTGTTATTTACTACACAAATACGCTCACTACACACGTACAGTGAAACATGTGTCTAATTTATGGTCAAGTTCTATTGAGCTTGTGTGATTTCAAAAGCACATTCCCATGTACAAAACTAGCATGTCCACAAAACATGAATGAGAACAAGGTGAAAATCCAAAGCCCATTGGTTGGGATTTCCAAAGAGAGAAGGCATGAGACGATTGAGGATTGTAGTCTTCTAACAATATAAATTTCACTTTGAAAACTAATATAAATGCTTTAGTTCTTTTCTTGTCAAGAAAAATGATCTCCTTTTGCTCTCCTAAA
Source organism: Chamaecyparis obtusa (assembly GCA_027943335.1). NCBI lineage: Eukaryota > Viridiplantae > Streptophyta > Pinopsida > Cupressales > Cupressaceae > Chamaecyparis > Chamaecyparis obtusa. Next base: position 190,263 of record BSBK01001681.1, on the reverse strand, counting down.
TTATGGTATGAGTTTTTTGATATTAACGAAAAGGTGCCATCTTCTCTCAATTTTTGGTACGAGGGTATGAGGGCACATAATAAAAGCCTATGAGATTCAATTCCTTTACGATAGGTTAGAACTGAGTGGGCTTTGATATCATGTTAAAACTTATAGAGATAATAGTAGTACAAAGACAAGACACATACAAATAAAACTATCTATATATTTTATTGAAGAAGATTACATGCTACATGTAGTCTTTAAAGGGCACAATTTCTTCAAACCTGGATCTGAACTTGACAACTAACTTAAAATAATTAGCTACCTAATAAAATCCAACTCTAACAAACTACGAAAATTGAAACTAACACTGCCAGCAACATGTTTAAGATTCAGTTTATACATGAAATGACTTATGATTGATTGTGACATAATGGAGACTTACTACAGCATATTTTTCTTTCTAAACTCTGCTGGCAATAATCAACTCGTAGGAGAATGTGATTGCCATTTTTTTTATTTCTCTTGTCCATATATGAAATTTCTAGATGACATTTTTAATGTTATTTCTACGTTCATGTTTTGTTTTGAACATATATGAAATTCAGTATTCCATTTTTGTGTATCTGCAGACTATTAGAACTGTTCAGGATGTTCCATCCTTGGAAAGTAGGAGCAACGAAATCATATTTAAAGATGTATCTTCAAATTACCCTTGACAAAAAACATTGCTCATGAAATAGTTATTTGTAAGAGTCTAGAATAGGTTATTAAGTCTTTAAGAAAGGGCTTATTGTTTAAAATATTCAAATGAAGTCATTTGGTTATTTGAATTTTCAAATATTTAAGTAAACAACAGCTAGTTTAGGGCTTTAGCGGGAAGTTTGAGTTGGTTACTGTTTTAAAGATCAAATCATTCAACTAACTGATGAAAGGTGGTTGAAGTAGTTTTAAGAAGTTCTGTTATTCGTTAAGGAGTCTTATTTAGGGAGTCTCTATCACGGGACAAAGGGCAGATTTTTGTGTAAAGACTGGTGAATACGCAGCAATAAAACCCTCTATTTTGCGAGTCTATTCATTGCCAAGAATCTCAATTTGATTTTTTTTGATGTGTCAGTGAATTAACAAGGTTTTTCATTCAATATCATCATTTGGAATGTGTTTATTATTGCATTGAACTTGCTATCACGCCTGTTGTTTTGAACAGTGTTCTTTTATCTTAACTCTCTGTGCAGCAGGTTTAGAAATAATGTTTAGAGTCATTCCATGAATACACAGGCCTAATTCATGGAATGACCATTTGTTAATTTGTATTATTATGCTTCTAATTTTGCACATGCAAAATCGGGTGGAACAAGTGTGATCACAGTGTGGAATATGGTGAAAAATAGTGTAACAGATGCCAAGTATACCAGTGGAAAATCTAACCAAACAAAGGATGTATTTTAGGTTTGAGAACATTATATGATGTTCACTTGATGGTGAATCCATCTTCAATTCATTACAGGAGTGTGTAGAACCGGAAGCTTGAGGAAGCCCTAGATAACACGGGTTTGAAGGCATAAATTGTGGGTTTTGGTGTTGCAGAGCCCTTGAGGCTAAACCCTTTTAGATTTGATCCATTTGTGACATAAAAAGGCACTGTCTAGGATTTGGGACTGTTAGGAGACCGTTGTGTAGTACTTCCTTTGTTAAACCAGTGAATTTCGGTGCATTGAATCAAGGTAACAGTGTTGAACAGGGGTGTTTGTCCAAAACAATAGTGTAAAAGCTTCTGATATGTTAATGAAATTGGAAAAGGGTATCCCTAAATGTCATCACATTGTCTAGTGTTTTGAGGAAAGGTAGATTTATTCATGTTCCAAGTCTGCTGCAGGATTGGTTGTCAGCCTGTTAGACTTTTGAGTCCAATTTGAGAAAGCTTTGTGAAATAGGAGTATGGAATTGAGATAGAGTCCTAAAAGCCTCTAAATCCAAGTATTAGGGAGTCTATGAGATCAAAATCATCATTTAGGAGTGTTGTAGAAGGCTTTAGCAAGTTAGATCATTGTAGCATTTGTGGTTGATTGATAGTGCCTAAACCCCTGAAATTATCAACTTTCATTGTGTTTTGAATACCACCACCCTTCCCTCTGCATCATTTAGGAACATCATTGATGAGTCATTCATTTCACAACCCACTCATAAATTTTAATTTTTAAAGGTAAGAATTGAGGAACGTAGAATTGTGTGAAATTTAATGTTGATTTGAGGCATATATTATTAATTTTTTTTGGTAAGTTAGTTCAAACATTAGGTTTTTGGTATTATTCAAATAAAAAGATATATTGATAGCAATGTAAGTGTTTATTGTTATACATATTCAAACATATACTCAGACATTTATATATGATAACAATAGCTTATTCTTTTTTGTTAAATTGGTCTGAGTGTGTTGTCCTTCAAGCATAAGTACTTAGCCTCAGGTCAATAGCATCAAAGCACCTCATTATTTTCTATCAAATCCTAGTGGTATTGGAGTTGCTCATCTAAATCCTTCTTCAAATTTTGCATGTCTACTCACACAAGGTCCACATGGAGAAAGTAAGCTCTAGAAGTTCATGAACCTTGATCTTACTTATCTCCATAATCTCAATAGAAGATGGCAGACAAATTGATAGCAAAGATGCAGCAACAAAGGGATGATTTGGAGAAACATTATGAATGGATATAGGCTATAATCATGAATCCAGATTAGAATGTCACATAATATCATATAAAAAACAAAAACACCATAAACTTGTAATCATAGCATCATGATCATACCATCGTATCATCATATGCTTCAAGTTCAACATCAAAATAATAAAATGTCAAATGATAAATCATAACATCAAGTTCAAGTAAAGGAAACAGAGCCTGTATAACCATATTTGTTTGCCATACTCTTTTTGCAAGGAACTCAAAAATTATTCAAATTAAACAAGTATGAACTGTAAGAGACTAAGAAAGAAGGCAAAGGTGTTACCTCACTAGGATGATAGTAATAATGAGACAAAGAACCATGAAGACTAAATCCAAGGAGACCAGATCTGAACATCTAGGTTCATTCAAATTCAAAAATTGGTTTGCCTTCATAGCACTGTCAAGTCAACAGCATGAGCATTATTTTGTGTCTAGAGTGTCATCAATGTTTTTAAATGTAGAATGAAATGGTTGTAAGTATGCATTTCTACCACATGCAAATGATTTTGAGATAGACCTGTGCAATCCAATCTCCCAAGGAATAGACAGCACCACTTATCATCATCTTTGCCAAAACAAGATTTGTCATAAAGCGATGTTAGAATAGTTACTAAAATGGTCATAAATTATGTTCTTATGGTAAAAGAATACTTTGACTTAAGAAAAAAACTACACAATATTAAAACATGACATTGTGCTTTAAAAACTAAAAAGGTACCTATAACAAAGAACTTCATTTCGACTTGCTAATTGGTTGTCACTTCTAACTCTAAGCTTATCTTTAAAGTTTGAGCTTCACTTGGTTTCGAAAATAGTTTAATATTCTCTACTAAACAAGGCCAACCACGTGAAGGTGGAAGCTCATTTGACCCCTCCCCCCCCCCTAACATCACTCTAAATTCCCCATTAACATTTAATAACATTCATTCATTCATCAATTTTTGAAATATAACATTCAATCATTATAATCACATGATAACATTCATTAACACATAAAATTCATTAACACACAACATTCATGAATAATTCATTAACACGCATAATTCATGAATAACTCATTAACACACAACATTCATGAAGAATTCATTAACACATCATTCATCAACATTACTAGTACAAAATTACATCCATTAAGACAACGTTCTTTCATTAGCAAAAAATGTTAATTACAATCATTTTTTTGGGGGTTTCTTGCTGTTTTTTTTAATCATGTAATTTCTAAGAGGAAGATCAATGTCCTCATCATTCCCCTCCTCTACTGGTTCTAATTCCAACGCATGTCTCCTCCTCATCTGTTCAGGAACACGAGGCCGCTGCGCCAAAGGGGGGTCCATTGCAATAACAACTACTTCATGAGTTAAATTCACACCATTTTATATTAGTGAATTATGAGTATTTATTTAAGTAAAAAAACTATAAATCAAAAAATTAATTTAAAAGAACAAAACATAGATTTTCTTTACCTAAATGTGCCACATGATCTACATGGTGATCAGTTTGAACATCCTCCGGCACTCGTTCAGCACGACATGATTCTGTATCCTCTAAAATATACACAAAAAGGTTACACCAAGTTCAATTTAAGATGTTAAATTGTATTAATAATTACATCATTAGTTTTAAATAGAAAATGAGCACCTCCATGGACAGTACGATGCACATCAGGGGATTCATGATGCGGCGTATGATCTGTGTCATGATTAAGAGGCTACATTGCAATGTCATGCACATTATTATCAAATAGATTGTTACTCAAGTATTCAATTTCTAATATATTTTTTGGCATATTTACCTGTGCACATGATGTAGGAGACTCTTCGGTTGGGCCAATGGAAGCTTGCCGTAGGCATTTAGCCATGGCTTCATAGCCTTCCTTGAAGGCAATTTTTTTGTGTTCTTCCGTGGCCTCTAAATTAAAATCAGATTGCTGCATTTTTTTATTAATTAACAAAAGTATTTGCATTTTATAAATAATTTTTCTCTGCAATTCATTTACTGCTACTTACAATTCATGCTTTAATTTTCAAATATCCACCAGAGCCAAGTCTATGATGCCCAATCTTTTCCAACCTGGCCTTTGTTGCCTTTGATGTGTCCTGCAACCTATGAAAAGTTTGAAATATGTTAGATGATATAGATATAAAGATCACTAATTAGTGCATTATTACATTAATGTACTAGTAGTTAATACTATTGCATACCTTCTCGCATTTGCTGGTGTAATTCCTCTTTGAGCATCCCCTTTCTCCTTTGCATCCAAAATGAACTCATTCTAATCCCTCATTGGAATAAAGAGAGGATGCTCATACTTTGGGTTCTGGACGAGACTCTTTCTATATGAGTCCCTCACAGTCTTAAGATGTTTGCAAGCTCTTTCTAACACCATCTTCTGATCAAAAATATTATTACCAAACTCATGCTCTAAATCTTTAATGAGCTGATCTTTTAAATTTTTTTCTTGCAAGTTCCACCTTTTAAGAAAAAACACAAAATTGTTAGATATAGCTAGTAAAAGAAAAGACCTGAATGAAAGGAAAACTATTGTACCAATTAATAATATGAAAAAAAAATAGTGGGATAAAGTTAGTTCACTTATGATGTTCCACCTTGTACATATGGTGGGCCCGAATATTTGCAGTACGAGGTCATAAAGCTTCTTATAAAATGAATCGTTTCCTACAAAAAATGTCATGGGATAATCAATCCAAAGCTTATTATGAATAGGTAAATGCATATTACAATATAAAAAATAATTATTTAAAGTACTTGGAAGCTTAGGACATTTTAAAGGCATCGATTCATCATTGTCAATCAACAATGACATCTGCATAACTCCCGTGCTAGAAACACGGGTAGCTCCAAGAAATGATGGTGAATTATCACCAATACATGTACTCTGATCTTTATCTGGCATACCAGACGGTGCCACCGGTGTATCTCCTACTCCAAAAAAATAATCCACTATGTGATGCACCCAAGATTAAAGTACAAATTATCAACTCATAATTAACACAAAACCAAATATAGAAAAATAAGGATTTACCAGCTGGAATAGATCGTGAAGGCGTCGATGTTTGCATGCCCCTTGTTGCTGACATTGCACTCAAAAATTTTGAATGGACATCTATCGACCTCCTAGGAGGAGTCTCCTACACTTGATGACCTGAACAATACATTGTTAGCAAAGACATCCTGAAATAATAAAAGTAAGAGTTAACTTAAGAAGTTTTTGAATGTTTCAAATAAAAAATTCCTTGTAACTTGTCAACTAAAGGATTATTTTACCAGTGGTGACCGAAGCTCTATTAGTACCAGCCTCACCGCATTGTCCTTGACCAGGTTCTAGATCAGTTGCCAAAAAATCCTATAACAAGAACACATGTTACATATTTTACTTCACAACATAAAAGAGTATAAAATATAAACCTTTATTGAACTTTTGCTATAATTAAAGATTCATTACTACTTACTTCATAATGATGTGCTTGCACTCTCAAATCAGATAGCCTCTTCATCGTCTCCTCGGTTGGAATATTTTCTTCATCCAAAATTCTCATTATTTCTAAATTGATTTTTTTAATTTTTTTCTTCAACATAATTGTTACATTGGGCGTTTCTACAATATCATCATCAGAAGGGGTAGCTATTGCCTCTATACTTATTGCAGGTGCTTTTCCTCTATCCTAAACATCAAATTGTGACATGAATATCAGTAAAACTATCATAAAAAGTCCAAAATCGTAAATAAAATAACGTAATAATATAACATTTTTCAACTATCTAATTTGTACAATTTCAATAAGGTTTACCCTTGTTGAAGAATGGGTGGGAGGAGCATCCTCTTGGCCTCTATCATGTGCAGGATCCATATCATCCTGTGACAAAGATTAAACATAAAAACTTCAGCGAACTGAAAGCAATAGACTTAGCAAAAAAAAACTTATTAATAAAATGGTATATAGTACTTACCACCCTCAAGATAGTAACTTTGTTTGTATCTATGCAATTTAAATGGTAATCTATTAGCAGTTCTTCCCCTGCACTTATTGATTTTATTGCACATACAAAAACTTGATTCCCCTCACGCGCCTCAAATATGCAATTGGGTTGCTTATTAGTTGAGGAAGGTCGCGTACTATTTATAAAACCTATAATATTACCTATTGTTTTTGGTCTCCCATCAATGTACATTGCAAATATTTTACTTTGATCATTTTCTTTCCATTGTATATAATTAGCTGATAGTGCATACGTACGCATACTTTTTTATATTGAACAATCCGCATCCAACCATTGTAATTGTAACACGAACCGACATACTTGAACAATTCAACAACTTTGTTGTAACATACCTTTATCCCATCCATGGAAAATAGGCCCAAACCATGTAATGAGGATGGAGCAATGCGATATATCCTCTCATTAACACAAAAATTAGTGTTAATTGGAGGTAGCTCATTGGGTACTCATTCTTTCTCAATGTGTGTGTACCAAAAAGGCACCTTGATGTTGCCTTTGGTCTCATCATCATAAGAACATGACCCCCCATTAGCAAGGAAAAATTGCATGCATTTATCAAATTTTTTTCTAATCTTTTGACCTCTAGTTGATCTCCTTATTTTAGCCATACTACATGTAGAACTTTCATCTATCATTCCCTCATTTCCCTCATTCGATGTAGATAGATCTGACAAGTACCTATTTGGTGGGTCCTACAATCTATCAAATGAGATATTGTCGCGTCCCCACTTCAAATAAAATTTTGATAATATTTAAATAATATATAGAATAATCAAGTTGTGACCCATATGTACGGTTCTTCTTTGTCTATACGTGAGAGATATAAAATGTACTAAGTTGAAAGTGATTATATAATTATATTTCTATACAGTTCTTCTTTGTCTATATATACATTATATGATTATATAATATGTCTATTTATAACATACGTGCTCAGTGATAAACAAGAAGAATATAAGAAAATTATGTCTATTTATTGACTTATACTTGCTGATCCATGTCACTGTGCACGATCCACACCAAAGGGATCAAATTTCCTGCATATGTTAATCATTTATCTTAAGTTAGCTAAAAATTACATGATATGTATGCTACAAATAACTTAGAAGACAACATGAACAATATGCAACATCGTAAACATGAACAAATTTACCTTATATATGGAATGCAAGATCGTCAACAGAAGGGGTGACGATGTCTATAATCAATTGCCTGTTTGAAAAAAGGGTGATAATCAAACACAATATATACATGTATTAGCAATAATTAATTGAGCATCGTAAGCAAAACATTGGTAATTATAAATCACATATGTTGTAATCATTAGAATTGAACACAATAAATATGTAATCATTACAATTGAAAGCAATAAATTATGTCAATCATTACATTGATCATTTCAATTATGTCATTGATCATCATCATCATCATCATCATCATCATCATCACCATCATCATCACCATCATCACCATCACCATCATCATCATCGCCATGATCACCATCACCATCATCATCATCATTACCATCATCATCACCATCATCATCATCATCATCACCATCATCTTGATCTTCATCATCTGCTTCTTCATCATCTTCAATATCTTCTTCTTCCATAACATTATACTTTATCGGCCTTCCTCTTGGATCATGTCTAAAAACAAATGACCAACCCTGTTTATGTGGAACCTCTGAGTAAAAAACTTTCTCACATTGGCTTGGAAGAACATAGGGCTCATCTCCAACTAGCTCAAACAACCTTGTATTAATCATTGTAAATCCATTATCATGTTGAATAATAGTACTATCTAGATCATTTTGATTTAGTCATAACTTGTACCATTTGATGACGAATAGAACTACTTTGAAGGAGTTAAAGTCACACTCAATTATATCATCCAAGATGTCATAGTATTGATTTTGAGATTGTTGAGGATGTATGTCATTTCTAGATGATATATTGGTGACCTCAAAAACTATAGTTATCCCAGAATCATAAGTTTTCTTTGTGTCATCCAACTTTTTTATGCAAAATTTGTGGCCATGATAGTACATAGCTTTGTGGTGCTTGACCTGCAATTTTTCAAGCGTGTGTAAATTATTTGCATCGTGAGTTGATACGAAACATACATCGAGTCATGATCATTAATAAATTTGTACGTACCTCTCCACCTCTTAAACCATGTGCTAGATCAATTACCATTGGCGTAACATTGGAATCTCCATTACGATGAGCTTCTCTAACCAATGAAGCAACACCTTCCCATGTTAATGGGCAACCATTTTTTTGACATCGTTCAATCTATACCATCATCCAATCAAGATTGTTCGCAATATACAAATGTATTGCATCCCACTCTCGACCAACTATATCAAAAAAAATACACCAATTATAAATAACTTATATTGAAGATTTATAAGAATTAATTAACTATAATAGCATCTTAGATTTACCTCTCACTTTCCTCAATCTACCTTTGCCCATCAAGTACTCCCCTTTGAATTTGTTAATGGAGTTGAGATCCCAATACGATCTACATAGATCTTTGCTGCAAACTTAGGAAGATATTCACTAATGTACACCATAGTCTGGTATACCATATATCCCTCCACCATAGAACCCTCAGGACGTGCTCTCTGTCGAACCAAGCCTTTCAAAAATTTCAAGTGCCTCTCAACCATCCACATTGACCTAGTTGGTACAAGTCCACACAATTCAATCTCCTCAACTTGATGTATGAAGTAGTGTTCTTGTGCATTGAAAAAAGTTGAAGGTAGACACTTTTGCATTTCACACATAAGAAGAAAAAATTTTCTCTTCTAATATTTTATATCTTCTTTATTGATTTCTTTAGATGACAACCACCTCATGTATTTTTTAAGATCATATATAATTTGTTTGACATTGTTGGTGAAGTGGTGTGGGAGAGATAGAGGTAGAACGTGCTGCAATATTTGTAAAATGATCTTGTCAATATTTTATAAAAGAATGCAATGAAAATTACATGCAGTATACAAATATATAGTGAATATAAAATAACATGAATTACTTTAATAAATGTATGTCAATCGTGTGTTTTCATCCCTGACCCAAATTCACTTTTCTTTGATATGAGATCGTTTATGTTCACAACAAATCCTGTGGGAAATCATATTTTTTTTATGACTTCTTTTATAGCATTGCTCTTCTGCTCTGACAATAACCAACTAAGGGCCACTTGTATCAATCTGGTCTCCATTGTTATTTGATCGAATGCCATTTTTCATTGCATGGTTGGATTCTTCAATGTCACTACAAATTTTGACAATTTGGTCTTTGTCACGCCTTCCATCCAAGATTTTCCATAATGTCTCTGTTACATTCTTTCCAATATGCATAGGATCAAACAAATGCACAATTGGTAGTTGCTCGTAGTACATCAACCTAGTAAATTGTGTAGGATAATTTTTTAGTCCTTTTGGAAGTTGGTCATTGATGCCTTAATGACCTTCACAAGCATCAATTACATCATCAGTAAACAAAACACAATATCAAAATATAAATTTGAAACAAAAACCATCAGATGGAATGACATTACCTCAACAATTTATTTATTGTATGCCAACTTCCATAGGCGAGGTGTCATTCTCCATGGCTTTGATGTAGTCTCTTCTTTCCCATTGAAAAGATGTTTTTTGGTAATTCAATACTTATGATTTATGTGGAGAAAGTGTCTATTCTCATCGAACACCTTCTTTCTTAAACTTTTTGAATGATGAGATTTCATCTTTGGACCACAAACTGGACATACAAATTTTCCCTTTGTCTGAAGACCTACAAGATCATGTATAATTGGATTAAATGTGTTAACTTTGTGTTGGCACTATAACATACCAAAAAAGGGGTGTTAAAAAGAGAACATACCACAAAAATGTGTTAGCCCAGGGGCATCATGTATTGTCCATACAAGCATTGCATGAAATTGAAATTGTCTTTGACCTATTGGTCTAGAGATGTCATACATAGTAACCCCATTCCATAACACCATCAACTCGTCAATAAGGGGCTCAATATATACATTGATATCTTTAACTTGGTACTTACCTAGTTGAATGAACAAAAATATTACATAATTATTATGACCATTTTGATGGATTATTAATAATAAATTAATTTAGATGACCATTAAATCAAAAAATACCTGGAACAATCAGTGCCAACATTATGTGCTCCCTCTTTATGGACAACCAAGAGGTATGTTATTGTTGATAACAAAAATAGGCCACACCGAGTAAGTAGATCTCATCTCTCCAAAAGGATTGACACCATCTGCTGCCAATGAAAGCTTGAGATTACGAGGTTCTTCTTTAAAGTGTGGCCATTTTTCCTCTATTTTCTTAAATGCCAACCATCCGCAGGCATTTGCATAATGTCATCTTGACTTCTATTGTGTGCATGATAATCCATAAATTGTGCCAAGCTATTGCACCTGAATAATCGTTGCAAATGTGGAATAATGGGAATATGCCGAAGAACCTTGCGAGGCACCTTTTTTGTTATTTGATCTGATTGATATCTACTAATATGACAAATAGGGCATTATATTGTAAATTCATGTTGTTTATGATATATAATACGATCATTCGGACATGCATGTATTGTTTGATACTCCATTCCAATATATTTCATAATGGTAGATAATTCTCAGTACGAGTGAGGTAGAATGTTTGATGGTGGTAACAAACACTCACCTATCAACCTACGACCAAAAATATAATTTGTTAATTTAAAGAATATTAATTGCTACACTATTCACCCAATGTTAATTATAATGGAATTACGACTAAAATAATGAAAAAAGATGGCATACCTTAACATACATGGCATTGCTACATTGGATAAACCATTCATAACCTTCAAGTTCACCAACAACAATACAGCAACAAGAAGAGTTGTTTCAGAGCCTTCATATAGGGGCTCGTGTGCCTTCTCAAGTATAGGTACATCAAGCTCTGCGTCAACATCATCATCATCATCATCTTGATCATCGTGATCTTCTTCATCATCGTGGTCTTCTTCCATGGTATCATTACCTTCTACTTCTATATTCACACCTCCATGTTCCCTCATTTGGAAATCCACATTCTCAGGATTGTCATGGTCCATAACATGAAACTCAGGGACGTTGACCTATATGAAAATGATGACCTTATATTAACCATGACCATTATGTCATCATCAAATCATGTCTTATGTATTTTATAAATTATTAAAATACATACCAATGGAAGAAATTTGTTTCCCCCTTCAATGTGACCATGTTGCCTACAATGTTCCTTTGCTGTTTTGATTAGATATCTTCGAGTCTTTAAGCCCTTACAAACTTTGCAAGTACAATAACATTTTCTATCACCTTTTCTTTTTAAGTTAGACCACAGTCTAGCAATTGTCTCCCTATTTTTTTGTGCGTTGATATCGTCAGACATGGTCTTTCTTGAATAGAATGACTCGTTGCTGGAAGAAGGATGATTTGTTTGCAACCTGCAAATACAAATCGTTACTGAACAACCATTTTCTCAACTATAATTTTCTCAATGCAAAGGGACATTTATCATACCAAATTACAATAGCAATAGAGGGTGTATAGATAGAAAAATAGTTGTAAAGAGTAGATTTAAATAAATAAGATCAGGTAAATAACTAGGGAAACTAAATAACATTGTAGGACTCCTTACCTCCATATATAGGCTGCTCTTAAGTAATGAAAACACAAAGAAAGCTCTCCTAATCATATGAATACAAACATGGATTTTTTTATTTCATTGTTAACTTGAGCACCCTATTTCAAATAGAACATTATCATAAAATCTCGTAGGCCTTAAATTTTTGTATTTTTTTAATGACATTAACATGGTAACTTTCCAAAGTTAAGCACCTCCAATAATACTCCCAAGACCATTCTTGTGGCTTACCATAATGACAACTCATTTCTTAGTTTCTTGAACTGTTAAATTGCCTCTACAAGTCCATAGTACTTCCAATACTAGTAATCTATCTACTTGTGAGATTTTCATATCTGATCTCTTAACATATTTGCTAGAAGCCCTCATATTTCTCTCAGTAAGAATAGTTGTGGCATAGGATCTTTCAACTATTTGTGGACCCTTTGTCTTGTAAACAATGACCAATCTTTCAATCAAATGCACCTTATGTTTGACGTGTGGTGGTAACTTTCTCATTATAGTGACAAACCTATTGTTTAAATCAACTACACATGAATATGAGATAGACAATGAGGACGCACAAACAGGAATGATTCATATGTTTCAAGGTACAAAAATCTCCTAGATAGACAAAGGGTCCACAAATAGTTGAAGGATCCTATGCCACAACTATTCTTACTGAGAGAAATATGATATGAAAATCTCACAACTAGATACAGCTGCCCAGGCAAGGCAGTTTGCATAATTGGACAAGTTGAAAGGTGCTATGAAGAACCTATAATATAAAGTTGTGATTCTCTAGTTGGGACAGTCATCACACTATTTAGAAGAAATATGAAGAAATATGAATATGAAGAAATAGTACTACTGTCTAGGATATTTTTGTACCATTTTTTGGCACTTTCTTTTAAGGAATTCACAAACAATTTTATCATGGCATACTCATTATCTGTCTCATATTCATGTGTAGTATTGTCAAACATATTGAGCACTTTAAATAAAGAATACAATGGAAAAGAAAGAGAAAATAGCTTTAAATCAAATTTTTAATTCAGTATTTTTTTTAAATGCCCAGTTACCAGCTAATTCTTTTAACCAAAACCAAATCCAAATCCAAGTGTAAGTCAAAAATCAGCTTGCCAAGTACTCATCAAATCAATATATCTTTTTATTTGAATGCCAATTTTTACTGTCTAAAAAAACTATACATGCACACCTATGATTCTCTATCAAAAAAATATGAATAATAGTCTTACGTTCTCAATTATCTCCACCAAAGTGAATGGTCACATGTTTGTTGGTTTCAATATAACGCTATGAAGCTACCTTTATAATAGCTATTTATAAATGCTACAAAGCTACCTTTATAATAGGTATTTATAATATTATGTGTCATGAAGTCTCTTTATCATGTAAAAATTAACTCTCCATATTGCTAGCTGTTGAAATGTCAATGCCTGTGTGTGTGCATTTACAGTCACACATTGCTCATCATGTATAATACTAAAAACCTAATGTTTGAACTAACTTACCAAAAAAAATTAATAATAGATGCCTCAAATCAACATTAAATTTCACACAATTCTACGTTCCTCAATTCTTACCTTTAAAAATTAAAATTTATGAGTGGGTTGTGAAATGAATGTCTCATCAATGATGTTCCTAAAATACGGTAGCAAGAACTTTGGTATCCAATCACTTAATAGCATAATAATGTATAAACATGTACAAAGAAGGTAGATGAAAATTATTATATTGCATGATTGGTATTAGTACTGTGGAAGGTGCGAGAATTGGTTTTGGATTGCACCGAGACCTTTATAGTGCAATATGAACTGCTAATATGAAAATCTCACAACTAGATACAGCTGCCCCAGGCAAGGTAGTTTACATAATTGGACAAGTTGAAAGGTGCCATGAAGAACCTACAATATAAAGTTGTGATTCTCTAGTTGGGACAGTCATCACACTATTTAGAAGAAATATGAAGAAATATGAATATGAAGAAATAGTACTACTGTCTAGGATATTTTTGTACCATTCTTTGGCAATTTCTTTTAAGAAATTCACAAACAATTTTATCAAGGCATACTCATTTTCTATCTCATATTCATGTGGAATGGATATGGGATAGTCATCACACTATTCCAATCCATTGATCCGGCCAATCCATTCATACTTCTACACAAACAAATTAACTCACCAAAATGTTGTCACTCTAGGACAGTCATTATAGGGACAATGACAAATCTTTCAATCAAATGGTCCTTATGTTTGATGTGTGGTGGTAACTTTCTCTATTGTTTAAATCAACTACACATGAATATGAGACAGACAATGAGGATGCACAAACAAGAATGATTCATATGTTTCAAGGTACATTAGGAACAATAGATTCCAAGTGGAGATGCATTAGGAACCTTATTATCGTTCACTGAGATGTAACACTGAGGGAATGATGATAGTTGGTTGGAATGGTTATGTTAGGAAGTTATGGGATGGTTATGTTCCTCAACCGTGTATCTATGCTCCACCCAATGATCTTGAGACCAAGTGTCATGTAATAAACCTTTTATTTATCGTTATATCTTTGGTTTGACTATTTAAACTATGGCTAGATCTGATGGTCGACACAAGATCAATGGCCAGGGGCAAGATGGCCAAACCCAACTTGCAACAATACTATATTTTCCATTTCACTGAGCAACGTCTTGTGGCATATTTTAGGCCATGCAACTATTTGTTTGTTCTAACATGACCAATTAAAGATTGCCACCTGTTTAGTCCCATGCCACATCCCTACTGCTACCATAGCTCACCTTGGATGCGTATGTAATTGATGATGTTTACCATTGCAGCCCTCCTGCAAATCAAGAGAAGATCAGCTGGGTTGATTATCTGGGAACACAAATTCTTTATAAAACTGGTAACTAGCCTTTGTGGAGACAATAAAATCACTTAATCTGTGGGCAATTTCCTATATGAAGCCAATGTACATTTAGACAAAAAGCACAAAGGCAAATTTGCAGGCTAAAGCTAAGAATAGGTATTTCACATAAGTTTGAAAGAGTCAGATCTCAGATCATGTAGTGCACTGTGAGAGGATCGTTATTGATGTAGAATGATGGTCCTTTTTCCTTGTGAACTTTCAACCATCAACATATCATTGAATCCATCTTGTGCAAGGACAATAGATGGAGCATATGTGTGAGACAATTATATTAAATGGGAGGACTGAAGTTTAGTATGGCCTGTGATCTGGAAATTGATAAAGAAGTTTTATGAGACTCATTTGAGTTATATGATTATATGGCAAGGCTTTGTTTTCTTCATTTTATTTAGAAAAATAAAATTCAATTTGGCACGCTGCCTTGTTAGGTTTAAAAATCAAACCTAGTATGAAGTACAAATGACAGTTCTTGTGTGCTTATGTGAGAAATCAGAAAACTGTTTGGACAAATAACTTTATACTAAAAATCTTAACCATGACTAGGAGTAGCTTTTAGAATAAGATTCACTTAACTTCCCAGTATTATTATGTTCTTGTATACACTCTTATTGTTTTGGTAATGCCTGCATTTCTGAAGCTCTAATATTCTTTTGCATTTAAACTTTAAGCATTCTGAGCATTTTTATGCTATTGTATATCTATTATTGTACGATGGTGAATGCATTTTCACAATGATTGAATTTTGTATTTTGTAACTTATTTTCTACTTTTTTGATGGATCTATTGAAGTGTGTAAACATTATGAACAAGAAATGAATTTGTACTCTGTAGTACATTGATCTATTCAGGCTAGTGATTTTCTCTTTTTTGCCAATTCCCTTGTTGATTCTTTAATGCAAGCCATTAGAATTTGAACTCCCTAAGCATGAACATTGGTTTTTTATATTATAGTGTAAGCATGACTCAAATTGTTTGATAGAAAACCTGTGTGAAGGAACATAATATGTTTCATTTAGTTCCATGGATTTTAAAGAAGTATAATTGTTAACACCTCATTGTTATTTGTATAACATAGGATAGGAGATGATATCCAGCAGTATATATTTTAATCTCCCTGAATCTTTTTCCTTTTCCACAGGGTTTGAATTGCCTATCAAACACTCACAACCCAAGTTTTCACATGAATGGTATGGGGAATAATGTTGTATATAGAAGCATTCATACTCATAGAGGAAGTGGCCATGCTAGCACAACCACAAACATAGAGGAATATTATACGCAGGAAGAAATTATTGAGTGGTTGCATATGGCATTCAACAATTTTGATAGTGCTAATGGCTTACGAGGGAATAAAGGATTGAAGAGAAACTACTATGGCAGGAGAAATCTACAAAGAAATGGAAATAGGCGATGGTAATGTTTTAGACATGAGTGATTGAATCAGTTGCATTGTATCTAAGCACATCCATGTAAAAGTTTAACTGTAAATAATTGTTTTCACTTGTCTGTATCTAATTCAAGTGAAGGCAATCCAATGAACGTATAATAGTAACATTAAAAGAATGTTGTTATGGATAAAATCATATATCATTTTAATATTCTATTGAAGAGCATACTTAGGAACCGCAATCATGTGTTTTAACAAGTTCTTCTATACTTCCCCAATTTCCATTTAGTTTCCAAAAGAATTGTATAAACCTTGGTACTATTGTGTTAAGAATCCTAACACAGAACTGCTTCTTTAGAGATTCCAAGTTCGTATTTCATGGAATCAATACAAATTTTTTGTATGCAATATTTGAATGCCAAGAAACTTGCTCTAGTGCATGAATTGTTTCTGTTATTTGATTTGATGAAGTAAGATTACAAAATAGTTTTGTGGAGCTTAAAGTCTAAAACTAGGACTCCTTAACTTACAAAATGCTAATAATTCAAAGCAATAATGCTTGTTAAGCTGGGGTAACATGAACTTTGGAGGCTCCCAATTCATGCCTTTATTTATAGAAGTATTCACTTCAGTGTGAATGGGATTAGTAAGTTCGCTATTCCCATCCTCTAGATGAAGACAAAGTAAAACTTATCCTTTTGAAGTGTTAAATTTTGAAAAGCTCTAATTACTAATTTTGAATGACGGAAAAATGCATTTTATACTATTTTTGAACAAAGTGTTGCATCAATCTAATTTCCTTTTGAAGAAAGCTAGAAGAGCTGGCATCAATTTTTGTTCATGATTGTGAAAGGATTTAATTTCTCTATAGACACATGAATTTAGTTTTGACATATTGGAAATCCCAAACTCAGTGAACATTTATTCTCATTGGTATATATTAGCAAAGGCTATCATACTTTTAAGACTTTCCAATTCATTAATGTAAGCCTTGTGAAATTGTTTTTACATGGTGCTAATGAATTCTATTTATTCATAATTATGAATGAGACCTGATTCAGCCACAATCCAAAAAGGGATTAGCCTCAAAGCATTGAGGTTATTGACTGAAAATGGTTCATGGATCACTCACATGTTATCCAAGTGAGAAATTTATGCAGTATTTGCACTATGCAACTAAATAAAATTGTTAATTTTCTTAAAACTAAACTGCCTTATTACTCCTTATTGTGATTTTTGACTCAAATGCTATTGCAAAGTATTTGTTGAGAAAACCTAGATTTTGATTAAAAGATGTGAAATGGTAACACAACTTAAATAAAACTGACCAGAAGTAAATGCATGTAACGTCAAGATTACAGTCCATGAAAACATCTAAATTTATCAAGATCACAATTTTGTCAAGTGTTACAAAACATACATAATGTAGAACCAACACAAGAATACCAAAAAACTTACGAAAACAAAAAAGATAAATTTGACAACTCAATGCACTTGTTTGCTGCAAATAATTTAGTAACATTACACAACAAAATAATGTTAAAACTACTAAATCATTCAATTGCAATTAGTACTACAAGAAATACTAGAAGCCAACCTTATATTGAAGCAGTCTACTTTATTTGTAACAGACACCAGTAAAAACATACACCAGTCTGTTCTCACTATTTTGTAATAGAGACTCCCTATGACCATTCATAACATAACCATTCCAACAAATAGGGAACATAACCATCCCATAACTTCCTAACATAACCATTCCAACCAACTATCTTCATTCCCTCAGTGTTAAAAGAATTAGCCTCATAACCAACTATCATCGTTCCCTTCCTAACATAACCATTCCATAACTGAGATGTAACAAAACCCTCACTGTTCCATAACAGTCAATCAATGCTGCATTGTTTCTGCATTTCAGGAGTTAGTAGGCTATTATACAGGTTAGAATAACACATCCCATGAAGCCAGGGCCCTTGGATTTTCATGGGATGGTCATATTATGAAAAGAACCTAGACTATTGCAAGAAAACTCAAAACTTATAATATTCTGTCAACTGATACCAGGCATCTAACTTTCATCACAGTGTGTACCAATCTTGTTCAAACAAATAATGAATGAAAAGGAACTTCTATTACATCTCAGTGAATGGCAATAAGGTTCCTAATGCATCTCCACTTGGAATCTATTGTTTCTATGGAACAGTTTGCTTAAACGAGCACTAGTGTTTTGGAACTATATGCAATCCCTGTTATTATAGAAACCCATAATTTACATTTGTGGGTTCTGCTAGACTACTATGTATTTGATGTGACTGTTGTTCATTGTGTGGTTAAATGTTTTGTTAAGACATAGTCTGCCACTAGTTAGAAACTTACACTTTGGATAACGCACCCCAAATTCATACTCATGCATTTTTAAGTTTGATTGTGTAGTATTATTTACATTTTTTCCAGAGAGTTCCATTCTCCAACAAACTGTGTTCGAAGGTATTCCGATTGGCTTTGTTATGGGACTCAACCCTTAACTTGTATCTCCTCCACGGGAATCCAATGCTGTTGGAAGGGGAGCAAGTTAAGCTAATGTATGCAAGTAATCAGAAGGCTTAGAATTTGGGGAGACCGATTTAATGCTTCAAGGCCGAAGCCCTAAATTGGGTACATTTCATATATGTAACTAACGAAATGATAAATGCTATAATGGAATGAGTTGGGAACCTGTTAACTTCAGGATAGAAATCCATCAAAGATATCAAGCAACATTACCAGAGATGAGTACAAGAAAATGAGAATGCAGTGCATAGTAATGAAATATAGCAAACATGGATTAACATTCCTCAAACTCCATGAAAGATAGTAATGAAATGAACTATTAACCTTGGGTGTAGGCACACTCTTCAGGAATAAGCTCCGCTCCACTTCTTAGCTTAGCAATGACAATCCTAATTCGCATGCTCGCTGCAACCATTAAAAGTGAAAATGAGAATTGAAATGTTCTTTTTAAGTAATATGCCCATATTCATTGAAAATTTGACCGTCATGATAGTGGTCGAAAGTTTGACGAACACGGGCATGGTTTTTTTTTATTTTAAAAATTTCCTTCTATACCCCGACCAACCTAAACCATTTTCATTAATGGTCAAAAATAACGGTCGAAAAATGATGTCAGATGTACTAGTGTTTGTATTACCTACTTTCTTTAGTTCTATTTTGTCTCCTTTTGTACTTTTAGGTAAAAAGTACACAAAAAAACATACCCCCACCATATGAGGGAGTTTCCCCTCTCAAATATAGAGGAAGATTTTTATTTGTTTGTGATCAAATTTCAATCTCTCTAACTATTGGTGTGGTTGTCACTGCTCTTTGGGTGAACAGTGTCAGTTTCAAAGAAACATCTACAGTGACAAATCTATTTTGTAACCTAATTTTGGCAACTCCTTTAGGGATCAAAAAATGTTAATGCATATTATTCCTGAGAAATATGAAGGTACCTTATTTTGAGTAAAGGTTGGAAACTCTATCTAAAAGGAAGAATTCAAAACAATGGTTTAGTACAAAGGAAAATTGGAAAGTGATAGTGAAAGTGATGATGAAGACTTTTCATATCAAAAGAATTAGATTCTTTATGAACCAATACAAGTTGAATTTTTGAATAACTTCTATAGTGGAATGCAATTCCTTCTTCATAAGATTCATCCTTTTTAATTCCAAATTTTACAAAGCATTGAAGAAATAGATGGGGTAGAAAGTCATCTCCTTGCTCACATTTAGATATTTTTATCAAAGAGAGGTTGCATGCACAAAGATGAATAAGATTTGAAATCAATAATGAGAAACAATAATACTGCCTATCCTTCATTTTTTGCTCAAAAAAATTAGACTCTCGATGATCCTAAATAAATTCAATTCTTGAAAAGTTGCTATGGTAACACCTAGCTTGATCCTGATAAAATGCATCCTTCTTTGCTCCAATTATTGCAAAAGATTGAACAAAGAGATAACATCGAGAGTTATTTTCTTGTTGACAAGATTCCTTGCATAAAAAATCTTGAAAGAGATTTATCACAACCTGCATGTGTCCAGGAATATGAAGTTGCATTTACTCATAAGAGTGCATGGAAAGAAAAACATCAAAAGGAGGTGAGAGAGATAGGAAAATAAATTTGCATTGAAACTTGTCATAAGCATTATGAAGATTGTAAGAGAAAAGAAGGAACCTTCCATCAACCTGAAAATAAGGAGCTTGAAGAGACATCAAATGCTTTCCATAAATGCATGCGGCCCAAGCTTGAAGAGAATGATCAAGAAAAAACACATCAAGATGAATCTCATCTATTTTTTATTCCAACTTGGTGTTTGGAGGCTGTAGATGATGACTTTCTATGTTTAGAGAATATCCCTATTCATCCTTTACTGGTCATTGAAGATGATATCTCTATTGACAAAATCAATGCTTTAGAATCTAGTGCACAATCTTGTACCACTATCTCTAATGGAGAAACACCTAAAATTCAACCTTTGTAGGTACCTTCTTGTCCTCTAGAAATGGAAACCTTCAATTTTGAAGATATCAGAAGACTCTCGTTGAGTCATACAATTGGTGAAAGATTTAAAGATCAACTTCAAGGAAAGGTAGATGAATATTTAAGTAATCTTATTCAACCTTTCTTGTAACCAGAATATGAAGATTTCACATTTCATGAAGAGTAACATGAAGAAGAATTAGTGGGCCAAAATGATATAAATGACCATATTAATATTTGAGAACGGGTTGAAGATGAAATCTTTGAAGATATGTCAATGAATGATGGAAGTGCAATCTATATCTTATAGAGTATTCAAGGTTCAAAGTAATCCTCTTTTTTAATATCATGATCAAGTGGACACCCCTATATTGGATGGTGTTTTGGAGAATTATACAAACAATGAAGAAATTAATGAAGTGATTCATGATTCATTCATGATGTCCAATGAAGCTAACTCTCATTATTTATATATCCTATATTGGTGTACAAAAAATTCAAATGATCATTTCCTCTTTGAAGAAATTTTCCACCTCAATCCTTTATTTTCATATGAATGTACTTATACAAGTGACTCCAAAGAAGCTACGGCTCAAAGATCAAATTAAATTTTTGAATTGGCATGAGTCCCTTTGCATCACAAGTTATATGAAGGTTGTCTAATTTGTGGGCTAGTTTCTTCCAATTCAAATAATCAAAATAATATTCAGGTGGAGATATGCATGATGAGATTCTAGAAGTTATGATCAACAATAATCAAGATGGTGCTGATGTGATTCAAGAGAGATAGAAGATTTATGAGGAGATATGGTTGTTTGGTCTTTTATTCATAAATCTTTATCATTTCATGTACATCATTTTAGTCAACCTATTGATCTTGGTGGTGTTTCATATGTGCACATATCTTTTCTGCACAGGTTCCTATTTCTTTGAACTTGTAAATGGATTTGTATGAATATCGTGGAATTGGTTGAGGTAGAGATACCTACCTAATTATGCATATCATAGGTAGAATTTTTTGTTGTATGTCTTATTTTTGGCTTGCCTCTAGTCTCTCCAATTAGTCCTTATGTTGTTTATTCCTCTTGACTCTATTGCCCAATTGATAAAGCACTGATTCTTTGAATGATACTTTGGGTTCATGCTATGTCCCTTATTGTCCTTGACCCCAGTTAGAGTCAGTTGTTAGCCCCATTTTTTAACTTTCAAATTTAAAAATTTTATGGAAAAAGGATAGATAGTTCAAGAGTTGTGACAATTTTTCCCTCTTGTAGACTATGAGTTCACTAAGATCTATATGCAATCATGTCAATGACACTATAGAAATTTTTTGAAATATTGTCTTTAGTAGGGTAATCTTATTACACTAAGACATGCTAATGTGTCTTGGCAATATCAAATTTTCAAAATGCACAACATAAAGCAATTGTATGATGTCAGAATTGACTCCATTTGTGATACAATGCAAAGGTATTCAATTTTTCCATTAGGATAATAATGTTCAAAATAAAAGAGAGTTTAGAAGTGACTATGAAGATTGGGTTGTGAGTTCTAATTGGTTTGAGGATCCTTAAAATATGTTTGAGATTAAACTCTAATGTGCATTATAAAAATACTAATTAACAATTCTACTCATCTTCATTTTAAGGAATATGCCAATGTTTGCCAATTAATTAATTTTGTGGACAAGTTTTTGCTTATTCTCAACTACTAATATTATGAGATTGTGGAAATTATATAAATATCTATAACTAATATTGGTGAGTTTGTACATGCTAAGAATTTATAAAGTTATGATAATTGTTACCAATTTTTGTATCCAGCTCAATTGGAAGAGTTGAGTATCTATTAACTAGGTGAAAGGTACATTTGAATCATTTTAAACTTTAAAGTTTCAAGATTTTTGTTTAAACTGGAAGTAAAAGATGCAATGCAAAAAAGAGCATTTCATTCATGAAATAATTTTGTTACATCAATATGAAAAGTGCTTCAAAAAGAGTATTTACATATACATTTTCAATACCAATCTTTTATCTCTATTTACAAATGAAGAGAAACATAGCAATTCCACACAAGCTCTAGAGCTCTCTAAACAAGGCAGAAAAGAAATAGGCACGAACAAAATTCAAGATAAGAGAAAAGATATAGATTTGTCATTTCCTGAGCATGATGACCAACCAAGGTTGGATCTGAAAGAGAGCTTCAGTTGACTGGCTTTCCAAGAGTTATCCTATGTCTTCAAGGATCTTGCAAAATTGTGGTAGAGATGACGTCAGTATCAAGACTGAGCAATGAATGGTCTAATCCTTATCGCCATAATAGACTCTTATACACAATGAAATGTAAGCATACTTAGAATAGGAAAGAGAGCAGAGGAAACAAAAATATCAGAGAAACATATTTTGACTAATATTTTGTTTCATATGTGTAGCTATAAAAGAAATAAAAACAAGCAATGTACTTATATACTAATTGCATGATTCAAGGTATGGACATCATCTTTATTAAGAAGCCAAAATATATATTGCAAGGAGTAAAAGGATATAAAACAAGAGCTGTGTTACAGCATAAGTCCCACCTAATGAAAAAAATAATTAAAATTGAGAGGAAATTAGCTTTGGAGGAGAGTCAAGTAACTCACTCATATACTTGCTTCACAAGGTTTTGTTGAGTTAATGAATAAGCATAATTTTGATTTGTTGAGTTTTAAAACTTTTCCATAAGCCGCTGGTAAATGTTTAGAGATTACCTCATAGCTATAAGCTTTTAGTGATTTGGAGTTGTGTCAGTATGATGCCTAAGATAATGATTAATATAATGCTTAAGATAATGATCAATATGATGCTTAAGATAATAATCAACAATTACCATTTTGTAAACTTTTGAGTTTGCGAGCATTTTATTAAACAGTTGAAAACATCTCAATTTCATATATTATCTCTCTAACCATTAGCACTATAAAGGTTCCCTTCAACTCCAATAATTACTTAATTGCCTTTTTCATTTTGAATTCTTTTAAATTTTGATTTATAAGGAGATGTTTCAATTGAATGAACAAGGTGTGATAGCATGCGATGGAGTGAATTCTTTATTTATAGAGAGTGCTCTGCATTAAAAAAAATTAAATACTTAGGAAAATTTGCCTACAAATAATTCATAATACCCATTTGACGACACAAGTCAAATAACATAGTAGTAAAGAATTTTAACCTAATCTTCAACCCCAACTAAGAAAGCAACCCTAAAAAGAAAATTCTAACCAACATGCTAGACAAAGACTTCAATCCTCAAGCACTGACAAAATTTTGAAAAATCTAAGAAATAATGTAAATTTTTTTAGTCAATAAGAATTGGCCATAAGATTTAGCTTACATCAAGCTAAACTTGTTTAGAACTCCATTGCTAGTGACTCGACAAATAATTGGTGGTCGATGCAGGCCCAAGCTGTAGAGGATTGCATTTTCCTTTATAGCCTCACGACAAATTACTTGAATTTGAGTTTAGTAAAATTGACAAACTCGACAAACACGACAGTAGAATACAAGAGCGCAGTGTATATTCAAAGTTTCCTGAGTACAGCTCTCACCAATCAGGCCACCTGTCTGGAAGGCCTCAGCCAAGGAAATGTAAACCTTTTTTGGTTGTCCTTTGCCAAATACATAGCTAATGCTTCAGATTCCATAGGCACTAATCTTTCTTTGAATAAGAAATACTTTATTGCGGGAAAGGGTCCTGCAAAGGGAAATGGCAACAATCAACGGTTGTTATCCAACAATGATTATCTGTCACAATATGGATCGCTCGATGATGGGTTCCCGTCGTGGTGTTCCCACGTGGACAGAAGGCAGCTTCTGCAAAGCTCGGGTGGGGAAGGCATTTTAATCGGTTCCTATG
The DNA here is from genome assembly GCA_027943335.1 of Chamaecyparis obtusa. Taxonomy (NCBI): domain Eukaryota; kingdom Viridiplantae; phylum Streptophyta; class Pinopsida; order Cupressales; family Cupressaceae; genus Chamaecyparis; species Chamaecyparis obtusa. The sequence goes on along the minus strand of BSBK01001681.1, from coordinate 165,085 downwards.
TAACAGTGGCACAAGACGGTAGTAGAATTATACCAATACGTCATCTTTGTTACCGCAGGTATATACTATTAAAACGTGGACATTCCCAAGAACAAATACAACCTTATGCTGATCGGAGATGGAATAGATGTCACTGTGATTACTGGGAATAGAAGTGTTGCGTTTAATTGGACTACATTCAACTCTGCAACATTCAGTAAGCTTATAACAACCGATTTCAATTTGTCTTGTTTATGATTATTTTCCTAAGGTATTGTTCTTTTAATTATGAATTTTAATTCTTGTGAAGGAGACTTTAAAAGGATCTGATCGTGTAAGTTGATCTAAATTTGTGCAGGTGTGGTTGGGATAGGTTTCCTTGCACAGGATATCACATTCGAGAACACGGGGGGAGCAGTGAACCAACAAGAAGTGGCTCTACTAGTTGGATATGATCAATCGGCTTTTTACCGTTGTAGTTTCAAGGGCTACCAAGACAAATAAAGACCATGGAATGAAAAACATTCATGTTGAAATTAATCACGTATTGCAGAAATGAGAAATTACCAATGCACAGAAGTCATTTGACTACATAGAGAAAATCATGCGGTGATACAGGAAACTAACCTAGTTTTGAGCACGGAAATATTAAAAAAAAAACTGCAATACAAAATAGAAAATAAAAATTCCTAGAATCAGAGAGAAAGCGAACAAGCATACCCAAGAGCATAGCATAAACAATTTCTTGCCTGTTATTTTGATAAACCCACAAAAATCTTCTCTTAACAATAAATAATTTTAGATGTGCAATATATAATGTCGAGGAGGAAGAGCACTAGCATGGGCTAAATGTGATCAATAAGTTAAATTCTAAAATTATATAATAAATTATGAAATTAAAATTAATATTAATATAATATAATTAGTTCAAATCTAAAATTAATTATAGTCGATTATAAATATCTAATAATGAAAAGCCAAAATCTAATACATTTGATCATAAATATCAATTAATTAAAATTCAAAATCTAATATATTTATTAGAAATAATAATTAATCAAAATTTAAAATTCAATAAATTTATATTATAAATATTGATTAAACAAAATTCAAAAACCAATAATTTGACTTATAATTTGAAATTTGAAACCTCATACATATTTTTTTCTCCAATATTAATAACACTTGAATATACAAAGGATATATAGGATAAATTTTAGAAGAAAGTGACACGTTAATTAAAAGTTTAATAGTAATTAATGTTTATAATTTAGTAATTAATGTCTATGAAAATGACGAATACCAAATAAATAATTTACGTGTTTACAAATTAATTCCGCTTTCAATGTGTGATGTTGCTTCTTCTTGTCATATCGGAGAACAACTATCTTGCATTTTGCAAACAAAACATGTTTTAGTCGTGCTATAACTGGCGCTGAGGAGAATGAACAAACTAAAGGAGTGTAGGAGGCAAATATTTTCTTCAGTTACCTAGGTAGTGCAGTGTTTGTGTTAACAAGAAAAGTGAGAATAAATGGACAGACATGCCATGTGATAAATTGTCAGAAACTGCTGAAAAAGAAGGTGAGAACAATGAATGGACAAGATCTGTTCAATCGTCTTGCATTCCTATGAATGAAAAAGACATCGTGGATGTTTTTTGTAGCTCATCTTGTCCATATAGGAAACACCTTCGTTATAATTATATTAAATCATCATCTAGCTTTCATCAAAATAGACGCAAAACTAAATATGATTAAATATATGTATTTCATATTATTCACATGTAACCAACTATATTATATAAAAATAAATTTTGAAACAATAAATTTGAAGTTAATTTTACTTTAAATTTCAATTCAAATATATAATTTTATAAGCTGATAGACTATAATAGACTATTTTAGATGGGGAACTCCAACTTGATTGTCTAATTATCAAGTCAAAATTTTCCTAACATTATGACACTATTTCTTTTCATGTCAACTACATTTATCAAAGCTCATCATTATTTCACAAATGATAATGAGAAAAATATGCTTTTGGCAAAAAGCTATTGAAGTTTCCATGGGCTACCTAGTCACCTCTAAACCTTCAAAATTTAAATCAAAGCACTCTACCTACCATAACAACCCATTATCATATTATTTGTACTAAATTAAGACTAATTACTTGTACCAAATTATTTGCACTTAATAAACGTCAAAATCTTATATCTCATGCGAAGGGGAAAACATTGAGATTCCCACTAAAGCTCTAAAGTCCCTAAAATGAAGGGGACATGTACATTCATTTTTACGTACTCAATAAACTGAGACCACCTATTCTATTCGATAGGGTTGTATCCCTTTGACCAGATATAATACTAAATGTGGTATTATTGAATCATGTTAAAAATAATCGTGCTGGCTGGGGTTGAAGGGAGTAACAGAAAATATTTGCCATGGCAACTGAGCATCAACAACTCAGGGGAGGATCAATCTTGACGCGTTCAATGCTAATGTAAAGCATTCAAGGATGTCTCAACAACTCAGTAGAAGAACTGAGAAACCCAGCTTTAGAGAAGTTCTCATCTACACTACAGCTGGAGGGGAAAACACTCTTCTCCATTTGGCTGCCAGTGTAGGAAATCTACCATTCATTCTTGACCTTCTGAAGGCTGGCAACCCCGAAGTGAAGCCTTGGCTTTTGAATGCTACGAACATCGAAGGAAACACTGCATCTTGGCTCTCAGAGAGGTTTCTCTAAGGTTGCCCCAATACAAGCTCTCTGGTCTAGTTTGTAAGAAAAATAAAATTAACCACAATTCACAGATGCTTCTAGAAGGAGCAAAAAAAACATTAAAATAAAAAAAATATTTATTTTTTTGTGCTACTTTTTTATTGATTGGACAATTTTTTTGAGTTTGTGAATGGAAAAATAATTTAACCTCCAACAAAAATCTGAACAGCCAATCAAAAAAGAAATATTCTAAAAAAATAAAATAAAAATCAAACACCTTACAAAAACATTACAAATGATATTTAATTTATATGTAATGCACAAGTTTCAAGGCAAATTAATAGGAAGTAATCTGGCGAAAACATAAGTCTCCGCCTATATATAGGTGGGATTAATAATTGTGATATCTATCATTAATGCATGAAAGGTGAACATGAAATTTGTACAGACATCATGGTATCAATTCAAAAAATTGAATGTTAGCAAGGTAGTGCGACCTTCACAATAAAGAATAATGCTATCTTTTTCTTAGAGAAAAGTACAAAAATGAGAATTGGCAAGAATCGATAATGGATAAGGTTGATCAAAGACATCGAATGTCAATGAATTCTACATGAAGTGATAAAATTATAGTAGTGAGGAAGAAATCATAGAATGGTATGCCAAATCTGGTCATAATCAAATAGATATCAATATAAGCATCTATAGGAAATTTCGTTAGATATATTGGCAAGATAAAGGATTAACAGAATGGTATTCAAAACTTCAAGCCTGAGTAGTAGTTAGGTTACCAAAGAGAAGTTGTGTTTTATGGCAGTCAAAGCAACAAATCTAAACATTTTGTTTTTATGTGCATGATCATAAAGAAATAGAAGTACACAACATTAATGATCAACATAATGGCATATTCTATGATGCAAATAAGACAATTAAGAGTTATAATTAACATCAACATTTAAATATTAAAGTACACTTGAGAGATTACTACCAAAGTAGCTCTGAGCTATAAAAGTCAAAGAAACATATCACTTTCATACAATTATGAGATTATTTGGTACAAGTATGAGATACAAATCTGAATTTGTAACATTAGAACAACTATATGTTTTCATGAAAGAGAGAAACTACATAATTTCATATCAAGTTCTATAATGCTAATCAGTAAAATGAGTAGTTGATATCACAAGGTAAAAACAATGTTTGTGTCCATATAACAATAAAAATTAAGAGAAGAAATAATGTTATAGAAATGAACAACACTACTTCTTTAAGATCTAATGTGTCATATGAAAAGACAATTATGCTACAGTGACAATTATGCTATAGGAAAATACACAACAACAGTAAACCTCTCACTATTCAAAGTGTCACTAAGAATAACATGTTCAAGCATAAAGGCAATAGCTCAACATTCTTACAAAGCAAAAGCTGGAATTCCATTTTACTAAAGTTCATAGGCTATCTTGGAGATGAATGAATGTCAGAGGTCTTTAGAACATAATAAATAAACTGAAGGTCATAGGTGACCATGTATGTTTTCTTTTAAAAGACTCCATAAATAGAGGAGGCTCTCATTCTCAGATACCAGATAGCGACAACATACAAAGTATATCATGATACATTAGAGATTTTGAGATTTATAAAGATCTTTGGCTTTTGTGGACAGTCATGAAGTCTACAATGAGCTCATATATATCAAGATTAGACCAAGTCAAATTCCAAAGGTATACGACAACATATTTTGTATTTAGAGGACAATCCCTCAAATAACATTGTAGTTGTTCTAACATCCAAATACATATGTTTCTTGAGAACAAAATACTAGATGATATTAAAGTGCAAGGTCTGTAAGTGGAAAAGAGTGGTTTGTAAGTGGAAAAGAGTGGTCTAGTAATATATCATGAGTTGTATGGTCATCAAGAATCCATATTTCTAGCTCAGTAAGAGGAGCCTAATGATTTCACAAAGATGATTATTATAAGGTTTTTAATGACAAGTTCACTTTTTAATGACATATTTGCTTTATATTTTTTAAATAGACTTTTCAGACTATTTATTAAATAAAGATCAAAATGTTAAAAAGAGGGGTAAAACATACTTTATTTATTATTATATATTTTTTATTCTAATATATTTAATAATTATTAAATAGTGATATTTATTATTTAATAAGTATTCAATATATTAGAAATGTAATAATTAATAAAAAGAGAAGTATGTTTACATATCTTAATTGTAAATAATATTTACTACGTTGTCAAAATTATGAGTCAACTAATTACTAGTTATTTTTATAGATGCAAATAAGATGGGGTTGAATTTAGAGATCTCATTTTCAATGCATGGAGGGCAAATTGGAACTTCTAGAGGAGTTCCATATTATCAAACTTTGAGTTTATTTTCTGAGTTACCGCGATGTTGAGTTGAAGGAGATGTTCTTCTCAGACTTGGAGTGGAGAGTTTGTTTTCCATGCATGAAAGGTTTTTCCTTTTTAGTCTTTGAGGAGTTTTTTGTGCATATATTTGAGTTCATTTTATAGTGGTTGGAAGCAGTTTCATTTTTGCATGACTTTTAGAAGTCAATGAGGATTTTTTCTTGACTTAGCAGGATAGTTGGAGATGTGTTTGAGGTGAATTTCAATTACCATCAGTTGGAGGTGTTGGAAGTTGGATAGAAATTGTTGCATTCCAATATGCTTAGGAGATTGTTGGAAGACTGTCTAGATGTTGGCACTTGGTGTTTTTCATTGATGACACCATATGTTATTGAGTGGCTATTCAGAGAAGCTTGCAAACATGTTGCAGAGAATTATATGGACACAATACAACAAAATAGCATGTGCGAACTTAGATGGGGAATCTACATGATGTCTTGGGTCACTAGTTGTGATCACACATGCTCATGAATTCATCCGATAGAGTTATGGTTGTTTTACTGATGACTATTTTTCAAGAGACAGAAACTGTGATTTTCATAGAGTTGATTGCAGAACTTTGTGGATAGCATTCATGGTTGTTTAAGTTATGATGAGTGAATATAGTTTGTGTTGGACACTGGCTGGAGAGCTTATTATGATCATATGGGGTTTTGGTTGTATAGGTGACATTCGTTATGGCATGTTTATTGGCAAAGACCTATTTGGAGGATGACTTGGAACATGTTTCAAGTAATTTGATGAGAGAGATTGATTTATGGATCTGGATGAATAATTGATGTAATTTTTATGTTGTAACATTATAAGAGGTGTCGTGTGCATCTTCACATGGGTCTATTTGTATTTTTTAAATAGGATTTATCCTATGTAAGTCGGCCCAGCTTTAATTTTTGTAACTTGTATATAAGGATTGAGATCCTTGGAAAATTAGTAAGAAAATGCATATGAGAATTGCAGAGGTGAATGAGAGCTTGAGGATGCTTTGGTTACTATTTGGAGAATAGTAGTTGTTCATTTGGGCACAAGGTGGAGCTTTCTTGAAAGTGGTTGAATGCTAGAAGTAGTTTCAGATCAAAATTGTCTCTCTTGAAGTTGTGAGGTTTGGAGAACTTGAGGGTGGCCTTAACTCTCAAATCTCTTGATTAGTTTGATCTTTTTTTCACCCCTAATAGGTTTATCACCTCTAGTATGGTTGGACTCTTAGCATGGTTGATTCCTTAATAGGGATCACATTGCAAAAGACTCCTAATAGGGTCTGTCCTTTCACCAAGACCTGCCTATTGTAATACTCGGCTCCTAACAGGGTCAAAAATTTTAATAGGGTTAATATACCCATAGACTAGATATTTGTGGGTACCATCCCCACTAGGTTTTTTCCCTTAATTATAGGGTTTTCCTTGAGAAAAAATCTTGGCATTCATGTGTATGTGTATTATTGTTGAATTTACTTCTTAGTTTAGTATTTTTCTTTCAGCAATAAGTTTAAAGTATTAAATATTGGCATCAACTGATTCACCCCCCCCCCCCCCCCCCTCCTCATTTTATTAGGATATTTTTATCCTAACAATTGGTATCAGATCTTTTGGTCCTCAACTAGGAATCTTAAAAACTTGAGGTAAAGATCAAGATGGCCTTATTCAAGATGGAGAGTCCTAAGTTTGATGCAGATAATTTTGACACATGGAAGGAGAAGATGAAGAATCTTTTGATGTGCATGGGATTAGAATATTGGCTCATTACCTAGAAAGATGTGCCTATCATAAAGGAGGAAGACCTTGAGACACTTACTACTATTGAAGAAGAAAGAAAAAGGTGTGTGTAATGTTTTTGTATTAAAGGAAGCTTTAGTAAATGCATTATCCGAAGATGAATTTATAGAGGTCAAAGATCTAACAAAGGGAAGTGAGATCTGAAAAAGACTAATTTCACTTTATGAAGGAGATGAATACACTAAGTGAGAAAAGTTGCAAAATTGGAGAACAAAGATGGAGATAGTGCAGATGAAGGATGATGAAATACTAAGGATGTACATTCAAAGAGTATCTAAATGTGTGATTGGAATCATAAACAATGGAGGTACTTATACAAAAGATGAAATCATAGAAAATATTTTGAGATTTGTGACTCCTTCCTATAAATCCAAAATTCTTTCTTTGGAGGAGACAATACCACAATACAAGGATTTCACAAGAGAAATATTAGTGGCTAAGTTGACTACATTTGAGACCATGGAGCTAAAGGATGCACTACCTAAGGTGGAGACAACATTTAAGGCTAATTCAGAGAACTGGATCTGTTGGTGCTAGATCTAGTAGAGAAAATAAGCATAGTGAATATCTTGGAGAATATGTTGAAGAATGGGAAGAGATTAAAAGGCTAGACAACCAAGTGGATGATTAAATCATGGCCCTAATTGCTAGGAGAGAAAGAAAAGGAAAAGGTAAGTTTGAATGGAAATTACCTTTAAAATGTTTGAACTATAATAAGGTTGGTCATTTTGCATCTTGATGTCCAACTAGAGTACCTAAGAATAAGCCTAAATATGGAAAGTACAAGAATGATAAGGAATGCTACTATGCTAGTGATGGATCTAAATCTTTAGATGATGAATTCAATGATCTTTTGGGTTTTGTTTCTATCAAAGAAGAGGATCCTATTCATGAAGAAAAAACTTTAATTTCTCATGTTGATAGGAAAACTGATTGGATAATTGATAGTAGATTTTCACACCATATGACTAGTGACAAGGATATATTTATTCAGCTGAAGAATATTGATGGTAGAGTTGTAAGGTTCAGTGATAATACTCCTAGGATGATTGTTGGTAAAGGATCAATTACTTTGGATGGAAAGACTAACACTGATGATGTACTATTTGTGGATGGTTTAAAGCATAACTTGTTGAGTGTTTAAAAGCTTGTGAATAAGGCTTATCATTTGTCATTCAAGGATGGTCATTTCTCTATTAGAGGAGCTAATAGAGAGTTGATCACATCTAGTACTAAGACCAGGGGCAATATATTTCAGTTGAACACTACTGAGATCTAATGTTTTATTGCAAACATTGATGACAATTGGTTATGGCATAGAAGCTTTTATCATATCAATTTTAATAACATGGTAAATTTATCTAACAATAATGCTATCAAAGATCTACCTAAGATTGTGAAACTTGCTAACATTACATGTAGAGAATGTGTTTTGGGAAAGCAAAAAAGAAGCAGTTTTGCAAGCAAAGGATATTCAACAAATGGAAAGTTAGAGCTAATTCATACATATCTTTTTGAACCTACTCAGACTAGGTCATACTTTAGAGATGGGTATTTTATCATATTCATTGATGATTACTCTAGAATGATGTGGGTTGGATTTCTTAGAGAAAAATCAGAAGTATTTGAGACTCTTAAGTTTTATAAGGTAAAAGTTGAGAATGAGACACGCTTGAAGATAAAGTGTTTGAGATCAGACAAAGGTGGAGAGTTCACTTCACATGAATTCAATACCTTATGTGAGAAGCATGGTATTATGAGGCTGGATTTTTCATCTAGGACACCACAACAAAATAGAGTTTTTGAAAAAAGAAATAGAATAGTTCTTGATGCTAAAAGAACCGTGTTGATAGAAGGAAAAGTTCCACATATGCATTGGAGAGAAGTAGTCAATACAGTTGTATACACAATGATTAGAGTACAAATCAAAGAAGGTACATGCAAGACACCATTTGAGCTATGGTATGGTAAGACACCTACTATTAGTTATTTCAAAATATTTGGAAGTAAATGCTACATTAAGAGAGATGAATGCATAGGAAAATTTGATGCTAGACATGATGAAGGTATATTCCTTGGCTACTCTACAAGGAGTAAAGCTTATAGATACTACAATCTAAGAACTACGAATTTGATTGAAAGTGCTAATGTGAGAGTTGATGAAAACTTTTAGGTTATAAAAAGGTATTGTGACTTTAATCCCTATGAGATTACATTTGAAAATGTGAATGCAAATCAGGACAATATGTAGACAATGGAGAATAATGATGAAAATAAAGAGAAAGAAGCATCTCAGGATGTTTTGATGATTGAAAATGGCATAAGTGTGGAGTTGGAGCATACCACACACAAATATGTTCAGATAAATCATCCTAAGGATCAAATCAGTGGTGATAGCAGTAAGGGAACTAGAACAAGATCATATAATAGAGAGGAGAGGTTGCAAACTACAAATGGCATTTTATTGATCTCGCAAGTAGAACCACAATCCATAGATGAGGCATGCAAAGATGAATCATGGATCAAAGCCATGAAGGAAGAACTGGAACAAATTCAGAAGAAGAACACTTGGGAGTTGGTTCCAAGACCTAAAGACAAAAATGTGATTGGTAATAAGTGGGTATTCAAAAACAAGATAAATGAAGAAGGATATTTTGTTAGAAACAAAGTCAGATTAGTATGTAAACGGTATTCACAACAAGAAGAAATTGATTTTGAAGAAAACTTTTCACCTATTTCTATGATTGAGGTAGTAAGGTTATTCTTAGCTTATGCTTCTTATAAGAATTTTAAAGTATGTTAGATGGATGTGAAATCAGCTTTTCTTAATGGAGACTTGGAAGAGGAAGTGTACATTGAGAAACCTGATGGATTTCCTTTATCTGGAAATACAGAACTAGTTTGCAAATTGAAGAAGGCTTTGTATGGTTTGAAACAAGCACCAAGAGATTGGTATGAAAGATTGGATAAGTATCTAATTCATTTTGGATTCAAGAAAGGTAATGATGACAACAATTTGTAATTAAGGATCAATGAAGAAGGTATCTTGATTGTTGAAGTTTTTTTTTATGATATTATATTTGGAGGAAATGATGAAATGAGTAATAAGTTTAGAGATGAGATGAAAAGTAAATTTGAAATGTCTATGATTGGGGAGATGAAATTCTTCCTTGGATTATAGATCAATCAAATTAAAAAAGGGATATTCATATCTCAAACCAAATATCTTAAAGAACTATTGAAAATTTTTGGTATGGATGATAGTAAACTTGTTGGAACTCCTATGATAATTGGGAATAACTTATCTTTAGAGGATGAAGAAAAGAATGTACCATAGACAAAGTAAAGATCAATTATTGGAGGTCTTAAGTATCTAACACATAATAGACATGATATTTCTAATACAGTTGGAATTGTTGCAAGATTTCAAGCAGATCCTAAAGAGTCTAACTTTATGGAAGTAAAAAGGATATTTAGATATCTAAAGGGTATAGCTGAGTTTGGTATATGGTATGATAGATCAAAGGACTTTACATTTCATACCTTAAAAGGGAATGTAGATGATAGAAAAAATACAAGTGGAGGAGCATTCTTCCTTGGTAAAAGGTTGGTTTCTTAGCTTAGCAAGAAGCAGGACTGTATTGCTCAGTCTATAGCAGAATCAGAGTATGTTGCAGCACCAATCAATTGTACACATATCATATAGATGAAGAAAATGTTGAAATACATTGGATTATGTCTTGGGGATTTAGTTACTATCCATTGTGACAATACTAGCATGGTAAATATGTCAAATAATCATGTTATGCATTCTAAGACAAAACATATAGCAATAAAGTATCATTTCTTGAGAGATAAGGTAGCAAAGAAAGAAGTGAAGTTAGAGTATGTGAATAATAAGGAGCAGATTGTAGATATCTTCACTAAGCCACTAAACAAAGAGACCTTTGAGTATCTCAAAGGTAGACTTGGGGTTAGAGACCTTCCTAATGACAACTAAAGGAAATTCAGAGATGCATTAGTCCTCATATATTCAGAGCATTATTTTCAGGACTGAATGCAGTAATTTACTCCTATGGGGGAGTCACTATTTGAGCACATAGAAGATACCTAGGTGGTTTGGCACCTATTGCACTACTTTGAGGAGACATTATGGCACCCTTTTCCATTGATGTCAAAGGGGGAGAGATATACTAATAAAAACCCTTTAGTTTGTCTAGGAGAGAGATGTAACAACCCTCTAGCTTGACAAGGGGAGTACATGAAAGGGGAATTCAATAACCCTCTTGTAGTTGAAAAGGAGACAATAGTTGATATCAAGCTGAATGCGAAGGCAAAATACAAGAAGCAGGAAGAGTATGCACATTGGACCTTTGTGTTGATGGTTTTTATCATATGGTGTCATCAATGCCAAAGGAGAAGATTGTTGAAAGTTGGATTGGAATTATTGCATTCCAATATGCTTCAGAGATTGTTGGAAGACTATCTAGATGTTGGAACTTATTATTTTTCATTAATGACAATATATGTTACTAACTAGTTATTCATAGAATCTTGCAAAGAGGTTGCAAAGAATTATACAGACACAATACACTGAAATAGCATGTGTGAACTTAGATGGGGAATCTACATGATGTCTTGGGTCACTGGCTATGATTGCACATACTTATGAATTTATTTGACAGAGTTATGGTTGTTTTACTAATGACTATTTTTCAGGAGACAGAAACTGTGATTTTCATAGAGTTGATTATAGAACTTTGTGGATATCATTCATGGTTGTTTAGTTATGGCGTGACCCCACAATAGTGGGTTACACTTTTTTAGACCTATTGATTTTTGCTGAAATGACACATTTTTAATAAAATATGATTATTTAAGCCTTGAGAAGTTCAATTTGAAGGAATTAATTAGAAATGGTTAGCTCAAAGCCTCCTAGATTAAAAAATCATTGATATAACATATATACTCTTCATTCATACCTATAATGGAGTCTCCTTCACACCTATTAAAATGCTGATAAAAAATCACTTCAACTTTATCTTTTGGCAGATCAAATGAATCCATTCAAAAAACCTATCTATGTAGTAAGGTACTACTGAGCAAACTTTTTCCAATTATTATAATGTTAATATATATTAATTTTATTATGACTTTGTATTTTTAGTTTTACTAAACATAGATATTTCATTGTATCTCCACCTCTATGTTCGATGCTTATGGAAAAATAGTAAATAAGAGAAAAAAAATTCTAAAAAATATATATGCCCTAGGTATTGAAGTTATCTTTCTATTAAAAAAATTTTTAAAAAAAATTGGACAAATACACAAAAAGTTATAAGCTATGTAGTCAAGGTATGTCAAAATTATGGCTTAGTCAACTTCAAACATTAATAAAATATGAAATAATCATGATAATGTCAAAAACCAATTGCATGCCCTCCATATGGACATTAAAAAACTAAATTTGAAAGAATCACATTGATATCTATTTTAGAAAAAGAGTTATGCTCTACGAAAATAATATAACTCTTTGAAAATGACGTTTTTAGCAACATACCAATTTTTGTGGGAGAAAGAAAAAACCAATCAAATCAATTCAAAAATAAAAATAAAAAACATATTTAGAATCTAGATAAAAAATCCTAAAAGACTCTAATTTACTTCATCTTTTGATTCTTAACAGTTTAACGACAATATGCATTCGAATCTAAAATTTTTATTCAAAATTTAGAGTACAATGTCCGTTCAGGCAAAAAAGTGTAACCCACTATTGTGGGTTCACCCTAATATTAATATGATGAGAGAACATAGTTTCATGTTGGACATTGGTTGGAGATCTTATTGTGATCATATGGAGTTCTTATTGTACAGGTGACATCAACTATGGCATGTGTATTGGCGAAGATCTATTTGGAGGATGACTTGGAACACGTTTCAAGTAACTCAATGAGCGGGCTTGATTTATGGATCTGTATGATTAATTGATGTAATTTTTATGTTGTAACATTATAAGAGGCTATGTGTGCATCTTCATATGTGGGTCTATTTGTATTTTGTAAATAGGATTTATCCTATGTAAGCCTATCCAGCTTTAATTGTTGTAACTTGTATATAAGGATTGAGATCCTTGGAAAATTAGTAAGAAACTACATATGTGAATTTTAGAGGTGAATGTGATCTTTAGGTTGCATTGGTTACTATTTGGAGAACATTAGTTGTGCATTTGGGCACAAGGTGGAGCTTGCATGCCAGTGGTTGAATGGTGGAAGCAATTTTAGATTAGAATTGTCTCACTCTTGAAGTTGTGAGGTTTGGAGAACCCGGGGGTGGTCTTAACTCTCGAATCTCTTAATCAAGTTGATCTATTATGCACCCCTAATAGGGTTTTTGCCTCTAGTAGGACTAGACTCTTAGGAGGGTTGATTCCTTAACAAGGATCATATTGTAAAAGACTCATAACAAGGTATGTCCTTTCACTAGGACCTACTTATTGTAATACTCAGCTCCTAATAGGGTCAGAAATCTTAACATGGTTATTATACTCATAGTGCAGATATTTGTGGGTACCGTCCCCACCGGGGTTTTTCCCTTAACAAGGTTTTCCTTGAGAAAAAATCTTGGTGTTCATGTGTATGTGTATTATTGTTGCATTTACTTTTCAGTTTAGTATTTTTCTTTTAGCAATAAGTTTGAAGTTAAAGTTTAAAGTATTAAATAGTGGCATCAACTGATTCACCCCCCCCCCCCCCCCCCCCCCCCGCTCTCTCAATTGATTAGGACATTGTTATCCTAACATGAGGGACAGTTTAGAGCATTTATTTATCTGTTATTCATAGTTACACCCTTTTTTGTATGGGTTTACTTCATGCATCTGACCCCCACATATTTTACATGGTTTTGAGTAGTTTTAAGGTTGATTCGAGTTGAGTATTAGTTACACATGGCTTGGAGGATTCCTTGGCTCAATTAGCATCCAGTTTCTTGTAGTTTGATCCCTAATTTTTAGGGATTTTCAGATCTATTCGACCCTTCATGATTCTTGGCCTATATTTGTAATCACCCAATTTTGGTCTAGTAAACTATAAGCCCCCTTTATGAAAAATTAAATTAAATTATTAGACCATTTCTTTGCATCAAATCAATTATGCTTAATTAATTAATCATTTATTTGATTATATCCTAAAGTTTGACCACTTTATTCTATATTTATTTAATTAAAAGAACATTATCATGCCCAAAAGTTGGGCAAAACACAACTACGAAAATTTTTCTAAAAGTCCAATGTTATCTACAGAAGCACTAACACTCATCTCTAAGTTGACTATGGTTCACACTAACTGTTATAAGTCTAGTAAATTGGTTAGGTGAAAATAGGTCTCACTTGACTAGGTTTGACCAAGAGAACCACAAATCACAAAACGGGGTTGTAACCCTATCGTCAACTTATAATGTTAACTAGGTTGTTATATACCAGATAACAAGGGTCGACAAGTTTAAAAGGATATTATGATGGTAATTTATAGGTTACCATGATTACTTAATTAATAACATTAATTGACTCTTAACTAATGTGTTAACTTAATCTCTAATAATTTTATCAAATTATGACCATTGATATGAGACTAATGTTTAAAACTCATTAACTCGATTTAAAGAGTAACTCAAATTTATCATAAACTAAATAGATTTAATTATAATACTCTAATGTATTTATTTCCTAAAACAACTTAATTTAACCTTCTTTTAAATTAATAAAAATAATCCCAAATTTGATAATTAATAATGCTAATGTAATAGAATTTACTAACAAAAGAATATTCAATCCATAATTAAATACTAATAAAAATCCCTACTAAAGGAAATTTAAATTATCTAATTATATTAAAATAAAATATGTTTTACTCCCTAGATCAAAGATTAAATATTAACCTTACTTTAATAATCACTAACCCATCAAATAATCTAACCCTCATACATTACTATTAAACTTAATAAATTTAAATAATGAGTTAAATAAAACTTCTAGAATTATCTACCCATAAGTCAACATTTGCAACTAATTAATTTTAAAAAAAATTGAAATCTAATTTAAAAATCTTCTACATAATTCTATTTCTCAAGTCAAACTTTGCAACTATAAACTAAAACTCAATCCTATTTGAAATCCATAAGCTAAAATATTATCTAAATATGATCTAATCCAATATACCTAATAATTGGAAAAGTTTATACATATGCCCTCAAAGACTTAAACTCGAGAAATAACCATAAGGTTATTTTGGTATATTATATATATTTTTTATTTATCTTAAGCTTTGTGCTTTATTATTATTATTTTTATGTTATAATATTTTTTTCATACTAACCCTGTGTACATTTTTAGGGATGCAGGACCGAGCCAAACTATGGATTTCACTCGTGAGTGGTGACGAAAACAGGGCAAAAGCCTTCAGTGGTGGCCGCAGTAAGCGGTGCCACCGTAAGTGTTATGGTTGTGCGGGGTTACGACGGTGCCTCTGCAACCACTGCTGGCACGGAGGTGAGGAGGGGGTCGGGTGGAGCGGTGCAACACAATGCCCTCCCCACTGTGGTAACACAGTGGGAGGACAAGACAGTCACGGTCGTAGCCTGCCCTCCCCACTGTACTACGATAGTGGGGCAGTGTCACCTTCGTACAGACACCTACAGAGAAGGGTGAATTGGGAAGACCTTCAACCCTCCCAATTTTTTTTATTGAACATATTTCTTTGTTAGTTTTATTTTTATCTTTTGCTTTGTTAAAAGAAAAGCAACTTGCGGATTTCGTTGGAAATTATTTAAAAGGATTTGTTAGCCCCTATATATATAAAAACCAAACTAACCAAACAAATTTAAAATGAATGTGAAGTTAATATTTCTCATTGCATTTTTATATAAACTGGGATGAATAGTTGTCTTATTTTTAAAAAAAACCACACACACACACACACACACAGATATATATATATATATATATATATATATATATATATATATATATATATATATATATATATATATATATATATATAAAGTTAGGTAGGATTAATTTAAATTAAAAAATTTATATTTATTGCTTGATACACTACTCTAATAATAATAAATATATATATTTATTGTAAAAATATAATTTTATAAAAGACAACTTGTATTTATACATAAACTTTACACAATCTAATTTTTAAACTATTTAGTTTTATATCAAAAAATAAATCTTTCCTAATTTAAGTTCTATTTAAAACACAACTTGTATTTGTAAATTTCTTTAATCATAACCTTACTTTTAACATTTAATCAGTTTATCTATTAAATATAAAAGAATAAATCTTTCTTTTATTCTAGCTTTAGTTAAGATTTTATTTTCAGATATTTAAATTTTACTAAAGTGATAAAAATAGAACTTTCCTTTGAATGTTTCTAATATAGTTATAAGGGTAACTTTCTAATTAAAATTTCTATAAAGAACGTTTAACCCAAATTAATAAGGTAAAATTTAGTTAAAACTAAATACAAGTAAGATAATGTTCGAATGAATAAATCAACAAAAGAATAGAGTGAAACTTTTTATTTCTTTATTCATCAAATAGAAAATTTACAAGAGTACAAC
Organism: Chamaecyparis obtusa; assembly: GCA_027943335.1. Lineage (NCBI taxonomy): Eukaryota > Viridiplantae > Streptophyta > Pinopsida > Cupressales > Cupressaceae > Chamaecyparis > Chamaecyparis obtusa. Next base: position 148,553 of record BSBK01001681.1, on the reverse strand, counting down.
TTTCCTCCTTCAATGTTTGCATAGAACAACTAAATCCATAAGAACTTGAACCAACTCTGAAAATACAAAACCATCAAGTGGTTGTTCCACCAAACTCCAACCGAACTTTCCAAGGGCTCCAACTAAACCTGCATGAAGATCAAAGGTTGACCATGGAGGCTCACCTCCCAACCTAAGCCTTTACAAGGCCACCCCCAAGCTTGGAGATCTAGGAATGTGACAGGTAACAAAGGAGTCAAACAACAATGAATCTGCAAACATACACACTAAAAGAAAGTTCCCAAAAAAATCCCAAGGTTTTACAAGGCCTTAAAAAGACCTGAAACTATAGGGGTGAAGAGGACTTGCCACATGAGGAGAAGCCAATCAAAACATAGAAACAAGAGGAATAGGCCAAACATGGGCTCAACATTCCCTTACAAAAAAATCTCCGCAAAATCATAACCATGGCTTCAAGCCATCAAATTCCCCTTACGACCCCCAAATGCCCTTGGGCATGGTTGGCATCATGGGGACTCACATACCCATGTACATCCCTCCACATATGGGAGACTATGCACTACACGGGTAGTCTCTAAACCCTCACCCCTTCAAGTTTACTCTGCCCTCCCAAGGGTGGGTGTGCCTTGAAGAACCCCATAAATTCATTAAGCACAAAGGAAACAAAAACAAGATTCTACAAGAACCTCCATGGAAACCCATGGAGTTGAAAAGAAATTACACATAGCCTCCATTAATGGATTCCTTAATCTATCTACATGCATAAGAAAATACTACTCTAAGCTATACTGAAAAGAAACTAACATCAAGTCCAAGATTAAGGTAAACTGATGAGGTTTGAGATGAGATTTTTCCTTTATGCCTTTTTCCTTCTCCAAATTCCCTTCTAAAACTAGGAGTCTCTAATAATAGAGAGTGGATGAACAACCCTTAATTTTCTCTGAAATTCCACTAAAAAGGCTCCATGCTAAGAATATATGATTTTCTCATTAATGAGGAAGCCTCTAAAGTCTTCCTTTTTCCCTACTAGTAAAACCCCTCATAAATGGAGTTTAAGGCTTACATGGGAAGGATAAGATACCTTGTCCAAATTTCCCAAACTTTGATTTTCGCCACATTCAAAAGGAAATATTTTAGGGGTGTCTTTAATGAGTTTGGGGGCTCTTAATGAGCTGAAAGTGATCCCTAACCCCTAGAGTAGCAAGTGGGGTGGTCAAATCTAACCCTAACTACCTTCTAGAAGCCTATTTGACCCTCGTAAACCCCACCTAAATTTAACTCACAAAATTCAACTCTCATGACCCAATCTGATCTCCCTAAACCTTAGGATAACCATGGATTCTATACTAGGCAACCATTGGCTTAAAACTAAGCCTATACTAGTTACATTTACTAGACATGCCAACTCACAAGTGACACAACATAGTTGCATTAGCCATGACTTATTTACACATTTACAAAATTAAATTAAATACAACCATTCTTATACTTTCATGAATAAAAAAACATAATACAATGAGGTCCATGTCTCTTTATAGACAAACCTTAGCATTACAGTATATAAATAGGTCCATTCCTAAAACTCCGTTTAGTACCATGGTCAATTTTCCTACACACTCATTACACACATCAGTAGGTTCAATAAATCAACACATAACATAGCAAGATACATAATGAAATTTAAATACATACTCACTCACATTTGCATAAATGAATCATTGGTATTTTAGACAATGTCTGCATCTAATCCATATGCATAAACTTAATTTTCAACCAATTTGCATCTTGATATTTTCTAACATATATATCCATCATAATGAATTATTAAAATCTAACCATGTAAATAATCTGCATTAACTAACATAGGGTATCACCTTATTAGGTACACATCAAGATCATAATGTATAAATAACATAGTATGGGATCTTACAAATCCTCAAAAATAACATGTGTTCAAAGAGTCCAAGTGTCTCAAAATAGTGTCAACTTAATAGCATATAATAAGGGGGAAATGGTGCTAAGCTATGATGGGTTTGGGTAGGCCTCACAATCATGCTCCCCTTTAATTAAATAATAAAAGACCCCTTTATCCGAAGTGCACATGAAAATCACTTTTTAAAAATTAAAATAAAAAATAAAAAATAAAAAGAAAATCCATCCACTTAAAGTGCACTTTCCAATGAGATGGAATCTTGTGACTTTTCAATTAGGCATTTGCCTCTTTATCTCAACCCCTCATTATTTTGCATCTTAATTTTAGCCTTTTCTTTTTTCCTCTTAAAGACATCAGCACATGGATCAACCAAGACTTAATCGCTACTGTTGCTCATTCTTTTGCCTCTTAATCTTGATCGTCCGCTCATTTCTAATTTCTTTAAAAGGAGACTCTGTCCTCATTCTTGCAATCTTGGTGCTTTGAAAATCTTCTTGACATCTTCTTGAGATATTTGCATCTTGGCTCATTCTTTCATCTTAGCTTATGTTACATCTTGAATCATTGCATTATCATTTAGCTTAGATTTGTTAATTACTTTCTTGCATTTAGCTTAGTTAATCTAGTCCAATTAGCATGGATAGTAACATTTCATCTTGTTAGCTTAGATTTACTTTCTTTACACTCTTGCATTTCATCTTAGCTTAATCTTGCATCTCATCTTAGATTACTTTTCATTTTCACTCATCATGGAGATCTTGGATACTTTCACTCTCATTGCTCGATATCTACTTGAATCTTCCATTCTATAGTGCACCTTGAAGGGATCTTTCTTATTGGGTTCATTTGAGATCCACCATCTTTATCTACATGATTCTTGCATGCTATGGGTAGGAAGCTATAAGTACCCTTCTAAGACTCCAAATTCATTGGATCTCTTGGATATAAGGGTTTATAGAAATGACCAAACTTTTTAGCTCATAATATCCTGTCTTTTTCACCTCATTATTGAGGGTTCTCTTTCCTTTCCAGAGGCATGTGTTGCAAATTTGGCATAGCTCTTTCATGTTCAATATTTGTATTTGGGCCCATTTTTTCTAAGTTTTGTAGAAAATGGTTCCTAAATTCTGATTCTTGCACACTATGGATAAGAAGTTATAAGCCACCTCCTAAGACTCCAAATTCTTTTGATCTCTTGGATATAAGGGTTTATAGAAGTGACCACACTTTTTGGCTCACATTTTTGGCACCCACCATGGGGCTAACCCATGAATTTTGGATACTCACTTTGGTTTTTAAGGCTAACCCTTGTCAAGGTTGAGTTGAAGGTAAAAACCTTAGGTTTTTGAAAGATTTGGTCATATCTTCCAAACAGCTTTGTCTTTTCATCTAAAATTGGTTTTGCAGGTTGGGAATGGATCAGAGGTGTCTCAATCCAAAAATTAGATTTTTCTAATCATTTTTTTGTGAGTTATAATTTTTTATTGATTTTTCATGAAAATTTGTTTATGGTCTCAAATCAAAAGAATTTTTGGGAAAATTTATAGTTTTGGAAAGTTCTAAGAATTCTATAGGGGACTTCTTTGTGTTTTTAATTTAGATGCAATAACATGGCTCAAATAGTCAATTTATAAAAAATGGTCTATTTTGGTAAAATAGATCTATAGGGCACAAATTAAGGGATATCTCTAAACAATTTGCATTTTTGGAAAGCTCTCATATTTTTAATAGGGGTCTCTTCTTTGTATTTCTATTTTTGGGGCCAAAATTATAGCAAACAAATCAGATCTTGTTGACTAGGTCAAAAGGAAAAAGAAATTGTGGCGAGCTTGCACTTTAATTTGCACATAGTTGAATGCATGATTGAGTTTTCTTGCAAGTCTTTTATATTTCATATCTTCTAATAGTGATTTTTCTGAATGGTTGACCAAGAATAAATCATTTTGAGACTACTTATCAATTTGTTTTGTAGGATGTTGTTTGAAGATCTTGAAAAGATTTGAGACTACTAATTCATTGGTTTTGTAGGTTGACTTGGAGACATAACTAAACATTTTAATTTCATAGATTTGGTTTTCTAGGCACCTAGTTTTAATTAGAAAGGCTTATTTTCTTTTGATTAGTTGAGTAGTAGGAGAGTATGCTCTTCACCTCCTAGAGGATGAATCAGAAATCTTGACCTACTTAGTTTGTCGCTTGTAAAAGGAATCTTGGGTACATGAACATGTGCTTTAGGTGTTTAGGAGAAACTATGGAGTAGGAGAGCATGCTCTTTTCCTTGTGTAAAATCATAAATCTTGACCTACATTAGCTATCCATTTTACTTTATTGCATTTACCTTAAGAGGGCTTGCCAAGAGAGCAATCTTTCGAGAATGACCCAAGTGGGGAACAAGCGAACCCGACTACTCCATCCCACTATAATTAAAAGCTTTCTTCAATCCAAAGAGAGGGAAGACTTGGTTATTATCTACTTCTAATGCTTCTTCATGTGTAGGGCCTAGTCGCCTCAATCTTGCTAAGCAAGACTACACTTGTTTAGGCGCTTGTAGGGTCATCTTGGTCTCAATCTTGTTTACAAGACTACAAGGGGAATAAATCCAACTTGTATAGGGTTGAGAGGTCTCAATATTTATTGCAAGGCTATACTTTTTGGGTTCTTTTAGGGCTATAGACCCCAATTCCTATTGTGGAACCACAAGGGGTAGTCATGAACGAAGGTCCTTACTAAATACCTTAAGTTAGAGGTTTCCCTATTTACTTCTAAAAGTATGATAATATTTGTGCAAGGATTGATCCAAGTGGACTTACCAAAATTACCTAAAGATTACTCACCATATGTATTCCCTTGGATGTAAATCCATGACTAAGACAACATCACTCTGTGTGAGGTGAAGGAGTATCGAGTTGTGAGCAAATTTTTTATAATAGCCATTTCCTTAGGTAGTTCTTTCTTGATGTGTTTTCTATTTGTGTTGAGACCCGTGGGAATCTTTGTGAACATACACTTGATTCTCTTGGAACATTGCAAACAAACTTTAGACCTCACAAGTTCTTGTATCTACAAGTTTTCTTTGTCCCTTTTTGGATTGTTTGGAGACTATTTATTGTTCACGTCATTTTCTTTCAACACAAACAATCAAACTTGGTCTAGAAAATTCTCTAAACTTGTCAGTCAACCATCACAATCCTTTGGAGTCAAACTTTCAAGTTAATCTTAAACATTGTTAACATAGCTTCTCCATTGTTATCCTTAGCTCTTCCCGTTATTTGGTAAATTCCAGCAAGTTGGGAGTCGCCTTTAGATGAAAAATATTACTTGGATCTCTTGACTACACTCCTGGTTAGTAGTTTTTTCACTTGTCCATCATCTCTTTTGGATCCTTTATCTCATCTTTGCTTGTTCACAAGTGTCATACAAAGGGAATCTACCCACAGCTTGGACATCTTGTGGCAAGTTATCTTTTCTCCTTTTTTATGCTTTTTCACTTTGGACAAGTGGACACTTTGCTTACCTAGTTTGAAAATCAAGTCATTCTAAGTCATCCTATTTAGATCTTGGCAATCTTCTTTCATGTCGATTACAACTAGATATCAGATCCACCAATGGAAGCAACCCAAAGAAAACTTTGACAAATCACCTAAAGGAGATACTGAACCTTGGGGTTTTAATCCCTTTGTTAATACCTTTAGTGATTCTATGCTATCCTCACCTAGGTCAGAAAATGATGTTTCTTACGCTCTAACTATGGAAGAGCAAAATAGGAGGATTGATGAATTTTTGAAATAATTAGGAAAAAAACACTTTGGACAAGGAAATAAAGAATATTTGAACAAAGACTTTGATCATCACACCTCTAGACATGGCTCACAACATGCCTCTCAACACACTAGACATATTTCACATGGTTCACAAAGTGATGATTCGGACGCTAAGATAACTGAGGAAGACATCCTACAATTCCAACAAAACAAACATTTGTAAAAACTCATTAAATTGACCTTAAATCAAGACAAAGATAGGTACTTCATGCACTTAGTCTCACAAGGAGTTAAGTTACCTCACAACTTTGATGTTGACAACTTGAATAAAAAAAGAGGAACCATGTGAAGAGGTTATGAAGAAATAAATGGAAGAGATGAAGAAAGAAATGTTGCACTTGGAAAAGGAGAAGGAACAACTGACATCCTTTTTACTTGAGTATATATGTTCATTTCCTTTTGATAAAGATTTATACATGCCTCATTTTCCTCGTAAGGTTTAATTTCCAAAATATGACAAGTATGATGGTAGTGGAGATCATCATGACCATGTTAGGGATTTTTGCGCACTAAGTATGGAATTCTTACACAAACCCACTTATCTTATGAGACTATTTCCTAGGAATATTAGTGGTCAAGATATGGAGTGGTTCACTAAATTATCTCCTCCACTTAAGTCATTTGACCAACTAGTGAAAAGATTCATTCAACATTTACTCTTACAAAATTCAACATGTTTTCACCATTCTAGATCTATGCAATATCAAACAATTCCAAGGGGAATCCTTTGTGGCTTTCCTTCAGTGATGGAGGAAGCTTTATTCACATTACCCTAGAAAAATTCCTAAAACTGAGAAGATTGACATTTTTGTCAATAACCTTGTTCCTAAATTACACTATGAGCTTAGAAAGAAACTCTTTTCCACATTTAACATGATTATAGAAAGTTCCCTACGAATTGAAGATGTTCTAATCAAGAAGGGTGAACTTAGTTTGGAAAAGGACAAGTCTAACAACAACTACTACTACAATCACAACAATAAATATGGAAAAGACAAGGGTAAATCACAATCATGGAACAAAAATAAGCATGTAGTGAATGATGGTATAGTTGACACACCTACAAAAAAGCCCAAAGAACCTATCTTCAATTTGACTAGTGGCATCCAAGCTACCAAACAATAGGAGGCTTCCAAACCTTATGATTTAAACATGTCCAATGACTTTAGCAAGGGTAAATCATCATGGACGCCCAAACCTAAGCGCACTTTTACACCTCTAGAAGACTCACTTGAAGTGGTGTTGAAAGCTTTGGTATCAAACAAGATCATCACATTACTAGACAATTCAAAACCTTAGGAACATGAAGTTAAGCCTAAGTGGTGGAATGATGACCATTATTGCAACTATCATAGAAACAAAGGTTATAAAACTGACAATTGTATGAAACTTAAACACCTCATTCAAGACCTTATTGATAATAAGAAAGTTGGGATGGATGGACACATGACTAATATTGATCACAAGGTTTGTACTGAACCACTATCCAAGTACGAACAAGGAGAAGGATCTAAAACAAAGAATGAGGGAACTAAGATCAACTTCACTTACATGGATAATGAAAATTTCAAACACATGCTTGAACCAACTTATGAGACCATAAATATGATTAAGGGTAAGAAGGAAGAATACAACGCAGATATTGATGAATCACCTTAGATTATCCTTAGGGGTATTGGTTCTTCTTACACACGATCATGGTCTTAAGACTTTGAAACTAAGAACACACAAGCGCAATAGCCTATGATTATCATCAAAGGAGTCAAATACCCAATACATACACATACTGGAAACTTGAATGTTGTGACTCGAAGTCAATCAAAAATTGTTCTTAATGGGCCTCATTCTTCCAAGCAATCAGCACCTAGACAATCATGTGCCTCATCTTCTAAGCACACATCCACATCAATAAAGTCAAACTACAATCTAGTGGACCAATTTCAATGTACTCGTAAAATATCTATATTTAAGTTTTTACAACTTTCCCTTGTTCATAAGGAGATCCTAGAGAAAACTTTACTCAAGGAGAATGTTCCTAAGGACATTGATGTTGATCGATTCTATACCATGGTTAACCATCTCATTGCGCCTCATTGCCTCTCCTTTTTTGAGGAGGATGACAAGTCACTCAAACATCCACACAATCTATCTTTACACATTAAGGTCAAAATCCATAAAACTCATGTCAAGCACGTGTTGATAGATGGAGGCACAGGGTTGAACATTTGGCTTGCCTCTCCAATTAGTCCCTATGTTGTTTATTAACCTTGACTCTATTTCCCAATTGATAAAGAATTGATTCTTTGACTGAGACTCTGAGGTCATGCTATGTCCCTAATGGTCCTTGTCCCCTATTAGAATCAACTGTTAGCCCCATTTTTTAACTTTCAAATTTCAAAATATTATGGAAAAAAGACACATAGTTCAAGGGTTATGACAACTTTTCCCTATTGTAGCCTATGAGTTCTCTAAGATCTATATGCAATCATGTCAATGACACTATATAAAAGTTTTAAAATATTATCTTTAGTAGGATAAGATTATTACACTGAGAAATGCTAAGGTCTCTTGGCGATATCAATTTTTTAAAATACACAATATAAAGTGATAGTATGATGTCATAAGTGACTCCATTGGTGATACAATGCAAAGGTATTCAATTTGTCCATTAGGATAATAATGTTCAAAATAAAAGAGATTTTTGAAGTGACTATGAAGCTTGGGTTGTGAGTTATAATTGGTTTCAGGATCCTTATAATAAGTTTGAGTTTAAACTTTAATGCACATTATAAAAATATTAATTGACAATTATACTCGTCTTCCTTAAGGAATATGCCAATGTTTGGCAATTAATTAATTTTGTGGATAAATTTTTTCTTACTCTCAATTACTATTATTATGAGATTGTGAAAATTATATAATCTATAACTATTTGTTAGTTTGTATATGCTAAGAATTTATAAAGTTATGATAATTGTTACCAATTTTGCATCCAACTCATTTGGAAGAGTTGACTATCTATTAACTAGGTGAAAGGTACATTTGATTCATTTTAAACTTTTAAAGTTTCAAGAGTTTTGTTTAAACTATAATTAAAAGATGCAATGAAAAATATAATATTTCATTCATGAAATAATTTTGTTACATTGATATGAAAAGTGTTTCAAAAAGAGTATTTACATATACATTTGCAATAAAAATCTTTCATCTCTATTTACAAATGAAGAGAAACATAGTAATTTCACTCAAGCTCTAGAGCTCTCTAAACAAGGTAGAAAAGAAATAGGCATGAAAAAAATTCAAGCTAAGAGAAAAGGTTTAGATCTGTCATTTCCTGAGCATGATGAGTGACCAAGGTTGGATCTGAAAGAGCTTCAGTCAACTAGCTTTCCAAGCGTTATCCTATCTCTTCAAGGCTCCTACAAAAATGTGGTAGAAATGATGTCAGTCTCAAGACTGAGCAGTGAATGATCTAACCATTATCACCATAATAGAATCCCATACATAGTGAAATGTAAGCATGCTTAGAGTAGGAAAGAGAGCATAGGAAACAAAAATATAAGAGCAGCATATTTTAACTAATAGTTTGTTTCATATGTGCAGCTATAGAAGAAATAAAAAAAAGTAGTGTACTTATATACTAATTGCATGATTCAAGGTATGGACATCATCTTCATTAAGGATCCAAAATATATATTGCAAGGCATAAAATGATATAAAATAATTGTGATATCTATCATTATTACATGAGAGATGAACATGAAAGTTGTACAGACATCATGGTATCAATTCAAAAAATTGAATGTTAGCAAGGTAGTGTGACCTTCACAATAAAGAACAATGTTATCTTTTTCTCAGAGCAAAGTACAAAAATGAGAATTAGCAAGAATCAGTAATGGATAAGGTTGATCAAAGACATCAAATATCATTGAAATCTACATGAAGCAATAAAATTATAGCAGTGAAGAGGAAATCATGGAATGGTATGCCAAATCTAGTCATAATCAAATAGATATAAATATAAGCATCTATTGGAAATTGTATTAGATGTAGTGGCAAGATAAAAGATTAACATAATGGTATTCAAAACTTCAATCCTGGGTAGTAGTTATATTATTGTGTACCTGAAATACCTTCATAGGATTAGTTTGTCAATTATATCAATCAATTATGTAAAAATATGACAATTAAAGAAGATATTGAATGAAAATAAAGACAATGAGCATCATATGGCTCTCTAATTAAAGATGCTAATGATAGGCTCTTAGCAAGCATCCATTAGTGACAGCTCTAAAATGAGAAATATGCTAAATGATCAAGAATTAAGCCTATCTTTACTCAATTATGCTAAAGTATGCTTTCTAAATCAATTTCACTATAATAAGGATGCAAATTCTAAATGCTCTTGGGATCCTTTTGTTCTAATTTTTTCCTTCTATTTATATATTTCTCCATGCATAGGGAGTGGAGTGAGTTTGATCATGGTTGAGTTTGAGTTAAGTCCATGGTTTCAAATATGGATACTATAATGCTGTGCCAGGAAACCCAGGAGAACTTAACCTAAACAAGCGACTAAGTTTGCAGAATAATTTTATTTTTCTAAAGTTAACATACAAGATAAACATCAATGTGAAAGCAATTGCCAATTACTCACATTAATACAACAACCAACACAAGTTACAACTCTCAAGGATTCCTTGACGAAGATTACATAAGTATTAATTAATTAATTAGATTAGGTACAATTACAAAACTCATATAAACAAATGAAAGATAAATGAAACATCACATATAAGATAACATAAATACAACTGGTACCTTAAGGTATCCATAATAACCTACATCCACTGCACATGTCACTGGGTGTGTAATACAATAACCGAAAAGAAGTACACATGATATCTCTGAATATGATGCAGGAGCATCTCGGGTCATTCACAATCATGTGTCACCAAAAACAATTAGGAGTTTTGTCTGTGTTGCTCGGTTTCTTCTTTAACCGAGTTGGTTGGTTTCCTTTGGTTACCCAGGGTGGTCGGTTATTTCACTGGCGCTCGGCATTGTCTTTCTGCTGCTCAATTATCTTGCTTACCAATGGGTTCAGTTTTGTTTCATGTTGTGGTCGACTTGTGCATTTATATTCGATCATGAAATTAATGTTGGAATCCATCATTGGGAAGCGTGTGGTCCTAGATTTGACCGTTACTTCCGTTAATTGTGGATCTAAAGGCCAACTCAGCTTGGTAGCTTCTTGTATAAATTTAGGTGTTTGGTGGTAGTTTAGGGAGTCAGTTTTTGATAGAAGATAGAAGGCATTAGATTAGAGATTGGGAACAGATCCTTGCATGTTTGAGGACTTCTGTATTCATTGTAATACCAGGCTATAACTGGGAAGGCCTTACAGCTCGACATGTATGATTCAAATTGATGATAATAATTGAAAGGATTTGGCATTCTCTCTCTCACTCTTGTTGTTTGTTGCTTCCGCATGTGTTTTGCAAGCTTGGATCATTAGGGTGCACCATCCTTTGGCCCCTCTTACATCCCTGCCTTGCGTCAGGTGGTATCAGTGTTGCAGGCTTGGATCATTAGGGTGTGCCATCCTTTGGCCCCTCTTGCATCCCTACCTTGTGTCAAGTGGTATCAGAGCAAGGTGAGATCTTGATCTAGGTCCACGGATCTAGGTTTGCAAGTTCCTCTTGAAGCCCTAGTGAATTTTTGTGGGGTAGAAGATTGTGATCTCACCTACAATTGTAGAGGGTTGTCAAGATGGTTCATGGGAGGCGAGATGCAGATCCAAGATTGGTTGATATGCTAAGATAGATTGTTGCTAGGTTAGAAGCAGTGGAGACAACCCAAAGAAGAGGTAGACATCTTGAAGATGTTAGTGATGATGAAATTGAAGAAGAATAGGAAAATATAGAACCTGCTCCTATTATGGATCAAGGTGAAGAAATATTTTTGAAGGATTTGACAAGTATATTTTTGAAGGATTTGACATGTCTAAAGTCAACACCACATTTCAATCCCCCTGAGTATGGTAGAAAGCTTGATTCTGATGAATTGGTGGACTGGATCACTGAGATGGAAAAGTATTTTGAATATGAAAATATCCCTAAGGATAAGAAGGTGAAGATTGCAAGCACAAAGTTGAAAAGTCACGCATCCTTATGGTGGGAACATCTACAATTGGATCAGAAGAGGAAAGGCAAAGACAAAATCAAGGTATGGAGTAAAATGGTCAATAAGTTGAAAGGAAATTTCTTACCCTGTGATTATCAGATTAACCTAGTTCGGTGAATGCAAAGTTTGAGACAAAAAGCTAGCTCGGTAAAAGAGTATACTGAGGAATTCTATAGATTAGATATCAGATCTGGACATGATGAAGATGATGTGGAAAGAATTGGCAGATACTTGAATGGTTTGAGAGTTTCCATCCAAGAGGAGATTAGCATGGTCAAATTGGAGAACATTGAAGAGGCTTATCAATTTACTTCGAAAGCCGACGATAAATTGAACAAAAGACATGAGAAAAGGAAGAGAGGTCAAGGTGGTAGATTCCCTATGAGAAGAGGTAGATCAAATGGTGAAAATGGTAGATCTAAACCAGAAAAGACAAATCTGGACAAAGGCAAGACCAAGTGGAAAGGTGAAAGTTCTAGAGGCAGAGGCAGTAACTATCGAGGTGGTTATGGTACAAGAACTTTTTGAGGAACTTTTTATAACTATGGAGAAGAAGGACATAGATATTTTGAATGTACACAAGCTAGTAAGAAGGCTAGTAGTAGTAGAAATGCTTTGGTGCAAGAAGAGTCACTGAATGAACCTGAGAAAGAAAATAACTTGATGGTAAGGAGAGCACTGCGAAATGAAAGCAAGAAGGAAGATCCGATAAGGAAAAGTGTGTTCAAGACTAGATGTAGAGTTTCTGACAAAGTTTGGAAGGTTATCATTGATAGTGGTAGCTCGGAGAATCTGGCATCCAAAGAGATGGTCACAAAAACTTACAGTTGGAAAGGTTGGTACATCCGAAGCCCTATCATATTTCATGGATGAAAGATGAGCATACACTCCTGGTAAGTGAACAATGTTATGTGAATTTGAAGATTGGAAAGTACTATAATAAGGTGTTATGTGATATCATACCTATGGATTGTTGTCATATTTTATTGGGTAGACCTTGGCAATATGATAGACATGCTATATATGATGGGAGATTGCATAAGTATACTACTGTGGCTGATGGAAAGAAAAAAATATTGTTACCATTGATGGAAGAACCTAATAGTAATGTTTGCACATCTGTGAAAGTTTGTTTGATGGAAGGAAGGAAGTTTGTTAACTCATTGAAGAAGAATGATGTATTTTTTGATGTGATTCCTAATAAACCGAGTAAGAAAATAGAGGATAATATCCTTGAAGAGATTGATAAGTTACTCACCGAGTACAGTGATATCATTTCTGATAATGTACCTAATGCTTTGCCACCAAAAAGAAGCATTGATCATTGTATGGATCTAATCTATGGAGCTAGTTTACTGAATAAGGCACCTCATCGGTTGACACCTACTAAGAATCAGGAATTGAACTGATAGATTCAAGAGTTGCTGGAGAAAGGTTTGATCAAAGAAAGTTTGAGTCCTTGTGCAGTACCTACTGTATTGGCACTAAAGAAGAATGGAGAATGGAGAATGTGTACTGATTCTAGAGCAATCAATAAGATAACAGTGAAGTATAGGTTTCCTATATCGAGAATGCATGACATAATGGACAGTTTGACTGGAGCAAAGTATTTCACAAAGATTGATTTGAAAAGTGGGTATCATCAGATCAGAAATAGAGAAGGTGATGAATGGAAGACTGCTTTCAAGACAAAGGAAGGTTTGTATGAGTGGTTGGTTATGCCTTTTGGTTTAACTAATGCACCGAGTACTTTTATGAGACAAATGAATGAAGTTTTGAAGAAATTCTTGGGTAAATTTGTGATTGTATATCTTGATGATATTCTGATATTCAGTAAGACCAAAGAAGAACATTTGTTGCATGTTAGACAAGTTTTGCAGAGTTTGAAAGAGGAAAAGTTGCTGATAAATCTGAAAAAGTGTTCATTCATGAAAGAAGAGATTGTGTATTTGGGATTTGTTATTTTAGCTGATAGTTTGAAGATGGATCCTGAAAAGGTTGAAGCTATTTTGAATTGGCCTACACCTATGAGTGCTACTGAGGTAAGATCATTTCATGGTTTGGCAAGTTTTTACCGAAAGTTCATAAGAAATTTCAGTTCAATTTGTAATGTTATGACTGAGACTATGAGAGGAGACAAAAGAGAATTCAATTGGACACATGGAGCTGACATAATTTTTGAGACTCTAAAGTAGATTATTGCTGAATAACCTATTTTGGCATTACCTGATTTTAGTAAGGTATTTCAAGTAGAATGTGATGCAAGTGGAAGTGCAATTGGAGTTGTGTTGAGTCAAGAAGGTAAACCTGTTGCTTTCTTTAGTGAAAAGTTGAATGATGCTAGAAGGAAATATTCTGTGTATGATCAAGAATTCTATGCTATTGTTCAAGCACTAAAGAAATGGAGACATTATTTGATACCAAGTGAATTTGTGTTGTATACTGATCATAAGGCTTTACAATATTTGGGTAGTTAGAATAAGTTGAATCAGAGACATATGAAATGGGTTGAGTATTTGCAGAGTTATACATTTGTGATAAAGCATAAGAGTGGAGTCACTAACCAAATTGTTGATGCATTGAGTAGAAGAAGATCTTTGATGACCGAGATGAAAATTGAAGTTCTTGGTTTTGATGAGATGAGAGGTTTGTATGAAAATGACCCTGATTTTTCTTAGCCATGGAGAAAGTGCAAAGCACCTATTCAAGATCAACAAGATACTAAATGGGATGAATATTTCATTAAGGAAGGTATGTTATTTAAAGGTATTTAGTTGTGTATACCGAGAGGAGTGATGAGATCTAATTTGATAAAAGAGAAACATAGTATTGGTTTGGATGGACATTTTGGCATTGATAAAACATGGAATTTGCTTAAGGAGAAGTACTATTGGCCGTAGTTGTATAGAGATGTTCAGAAATTTGTGAAAAGTTGTGGAATTTGTCAAGTTGAAAAAGGAGTAAGTCAGAATATTGGATTGTATACACCGATTGTTGTTCCTAAGAAACCTTGGATTAACATCAGTATGGACTTTGTTCTTGGCTTACTGAAGATAGTAAGAGGTAATGATTCAATATTTGTTGTTGTGGATAGATTTTCTAAAATGGCACATTTTATACCATGTAGAAAGACATCAGATGCAGTACATGTAGCAGATCTTTTCTTTAAGGAAATTGTCAGATTGCATGGATTACCGAGGAGTATTATCTCTGACCGAGACAATAAATTTGTTAGATATTTTTGGAAAACACTCTGGAAGAAATTTGGCACTGAGTTGAAATATAGTTATACATTTCACCCACAAACCGATGGATGGACTAAAGTTGTGAACAGAAGTTTGGGAAATCTGTTGAGATGTTTAGTTGGAGACACACCAAGCAATTGGGATTCTATGTTAGCACAAGCATAGTTTGCATATAACAATTCAATGAATAGGAGTACTGGAAAGATAGCATTTGAGATTGTGAATGGCACACAACCGAGAGGAATATCTAATTTGAGAGACATTGATGATGAGAATAAGAGAAGTGCTGAAGGAGTAAAGTTTGCTGAATACATGAACATGTGAAGCTAAAGCTAGAAGATAGTAATAAGAAATACAAAGACAAAGCTGATAGATCAAGAAGACATAAAACTTTTGATGTTGGTGATGAAGTGATGGTTCATTCTAAGAAAGGTCAGTTTCCTATTGGCACATATGGAAAGCTGAAGATGAAGAAGTTTGGACCTTGCAAAATTCTAAAGAAATTTGACAGTGGAAATGCATATGAGATTCAGTTACCTAATGACATGGACATATCACCGATTTTCAACATTGCTGATCTATATGAGTATCATGAACCTAATGAAGAAGTGACAGTACCAACAGAATATCCTAAGAAGCAAAATGATGAAGTTGAACAGATTTTGAAGGAAAGAGTTGGCAAGAGTACAAGAGGAAAATAGTACATAGAATATCTAGTTAAGTGGAAGAATAGACCAATGGAAGATAGTTCATGGATTTCACAGTCTAATTTGGATGTAACTCGGACCAAACCTACCAAAATATTCAGAGAATCATTCCAAAATAACCTCAGGTGTCTGATGCAGGAGCATCTCGGGTCCTTGGCAATCTTATGTCACCAAAAACAATTTGGATTTTTGTTTGTGTTGCTTGGTTTCTGCTTTAACTGAGTTGGTCGATAGTTGGTCAATTTCCTTTGGTTACCGAGGGTGGTTGGTTATCTCTTGGGTGGTCGATTATTTCACTGGTGCTCGGCATTGTCTATCTGCTGCTCGGTTATCTTGCTTACCGATGGGTTTAGTTTTGTTTCTTGTTGTGGCTGACTTGTGCATTTATATTGGATCATGGAATTAATGTTGGAATCCATCATTGGGAAGTGTGTGGTCCCATATTTAACTATTACTTCCATTAATTATGGATTTGAAGGCCGACTCAGCTTGGTAGCTTCTTATATAAATGTAGGTGTTTGGTGGTAGTTTAGGGAGTCAGTTTTTGATAGAAGATAGAAGGCATTAGATTAGAGATTGGGAATAGATCCTCGCATGTTTGAGGACTTCTATATTCATTGTAATATCATGCCATAATCAGGAAGGCCTTACAGCCCAGCATGTATGATTCAAATTGATGATAATAATTGAAAGGATCTGGCATTCTCTCTCTCACTCTTGTTGTTTGTTGCTTCCGCATGTGTGTTGGAGGCTTGGATCATTAGGGTGCACCATCCTTTGGCCCCTCTTACATCCCTGCCTTGCATTAGAATAACTGATAAAAAGATACATGATCATAAGGAGGAAGAAGAAGAAGAAGAAGAAGAATAGGAACACAACTCCATCAATGAAGATCAGGAGGGAACAACTACCACAGGGATCATCCAGCACTAGTACAGGAATGTCAGAATCTCAAATGGTGAAAGAATCACTACCACCCAACCTCGTGAACCTAAATGGTCCACTCCCACCATGTTGAGAAGATAAAAATAGATCCCACTTAGGTAACAAACAAAAATAGAACAAGCTAAGGAAATGATCTTGAAAGCTCTCTAACTCAAGGTGTACAAAAGATAGCAAGGCAAGATTCACTAATCCAAAGGCAACTGACACTTGTAGAATAACTAGACTATGCATAGGAAGGTGTCATCATGTACATCTAACCCTTGAGTTTTGTCCTGGTAATCTCTCTGGATCCTGACACCCAAGTGACCATACATGGTATCAATGACCTCTCGTACAGATGAAGCCATTCACTATACCAGACACACACCTTAAAAGGCAGCAAGCATCATCTCATCCTCCATCTTATTCTGTACTAGCACTAACGCCTGGGTGAGGAAGCATATCTCATTAGGTTCATTTTAAATCTCTCAATGTTATATTAAGTTATCACTTTATTACCAATACTTACAATAAGTGATCCTGGTAGCCACTTGTGGGCCCCAGCCCTTATTGCATGCCGCCTCCTACTACATATCTAGGTAAACTACCTTAGGCTCATAGATCTCACATAGATCAAATCAAGTATACAACCAGGTAATCCCAAATCCAGTTTCACACACAAGAATTAGAAATGATTACAAAGATACTATAAATAGAATACAAAGCATCATGAGCCCATATGGTCAAGTCAGGGTATAATCGGATCTCACACACACATCAAAACATAATACTAAAAATATGAAAAACTGACACACCCCGGCCTCTGTCTTCCCCCAGGTCTTCTAGTATCTCGATATCATAATAAACACAAGAAGACACTTCAGGAATGAATAATACAACACTCACATCATAGAAGGTTAAAATCTAACCTTAAGCATTTAAACTCCATAATGATCATAATTGAATCCACATGCAGAAACACATAAATTTGTTAAGAGATACTTAACATAAACATTATAGTAATGCAAAAATTAAACAACGTTCTCTATATTCATCCTATAGGTTCAACAAAACAAAAATGTCCAATTTCAATAAAAACATAACACTTGTAAAATACATGTTGCAATTTAGAACATTTGTGAACAACTCTCAAATTTAATATACATGCAAAAGAACATATTGTCTTCCAATTACTCCATGTAGATGTAAAACTATTTCATAAACAAACATACATTATTTTACCTATATGTTATAATTAAATATAAAATATAAGCCTTCTACAATGAATGCACATGCAAAAGTTTACTAAACTATTCAACCCAAGTTCAAAAAAATTGAAACAACTTTATCATATAAATTCCTAATTATTCAATAATAATTTGGTACACAAAATGAATATAATTCTCTTAATTAAAATTAATCCAAAAATATCTAAATTACTTAAAATCAATAAGAGATATAAGTATTTACCATTATTAATATCAATTAATAAAATAATGATTAATTACTAAATAATTATTGATTAATACAAATTAAATTACAATATAAAATAATCTATATTTTAAAATAAATTAACAAATGAAATTTACCACCATTAAAAATATATTAATCTAAACAAAAAAAGAAAATAATAAATAAGAAAAGAAAAACAATATTTTGTCCTCAAAGCTTGGGACAATGAGACAAAACAAGTGGTCAAGATTCTTTCTCCAAGTAAGTGATTGAGATTGAATGTGGCTTTGATCCATGTGAGTTACATTCTCAATTCCTATTGGTTGAGGTAATTCCCTCCCATGTGGTAGGTGAGAAATATTAGGAATTAATTAATTGATTTTATTTAATTTTTTAGCCATGTGTACCATTTGAATGGGTTAAATTTGATTTAATTCAATAATATAATTGAATAGGGTTCAAATGGATTGAACTCTACTCAAATGTAAAGGGAAGGGGGGAAATATGAGATCTATTCCCAAACCCAAATTCTCAAAGAAGAGATCCAATTTGATCAACCAAGAGGTTAATACATAATTGAATCAATTTATGGAGAATATGGGAGAGAGAGAGAGAGAGAGAGAGAGTAAATCCAATATTTCCCTATGAATGAAAATTATGTTTGGAATATGAAATAATTGAAATACAAATACTAACCTCAAATTAGGGTAGATCTAGAAAATGTCAATTTCTGATGTCCGTGTGTACTTTCAAACAATTCTAAAACCTATTCTGGACTAGAAATGTCGAGACAGAGAAAACCCAGAAATCTTTCTCCAAGATGAGCTCAGGTCAGGTTTGACCCTCATAAAAGGTCAAATACTACATTCTTTATTTGAAGTCCGATTCAAATTCTATTTGCAGATCTCAGAAGTTTACCAAAAAGGGTATCCAAATTCACTCTTAGATCCAAAATTTGCACCTATACCTGCAAGAAAATGGAGATTTTTTTTGTATGGGGGGTTTGCCTTGGTCAAACCCCAATTTAAGAATTAACCTTGAAATTGAATTGAAATATAGTGTGCATAAATAAAGTAATTGAAACAAATCACCTCGCTTATGTTGAAGTCCTTGTAGAGGATTCGAATCCTCAAATCCACAAGTAGGAATGCTTCAATGGATGTAGGATGAATGTAGGATGTCTCCAATCAATGGCATTTGATCTTCAACACCAATCTTGACTTGATCTTTGCATATGAGAAAGCTTGAATGAATGTGGAAGGATGGATCATCAAAGGGGGATCCAAAGAGATTGAATCCTTCAATAGCTAATAATGGATCTCCTTGATGGATGAATGCTTGAACACTTGAATGCTTGAAGACTTGCTTGAATGCTTGAGAGCTTGCAATTGCTTAATTGTGGATGAGATGTGAATAATGGATGAGAAAATGAGAGAGGAAGGCCTCCTTTTATAGTGAACTAGGGCACAATCCTCTAGAGGGGCCACCTTGGAGAATTAAATCTCAATTAGGTCCTAACCTTTAGAAAATATACATAGATTAAATGCAATTAAAGGATTTACCATCCCAAAACTTGAAATGGCTAACACGGAGGTGAGAAAATAAATATCTCGAAAGCTTGATGCCCAAAAATCCAGGATTTTGGAAATTTGAATGAGGGGAGAAAAATCAAGGTTGGACCTGACCTAGTCAAGTTTGAGCTCGATCCTGACCTAGTCAAGTTTGAGCTCAATCCTAACCTAGTCAGGATCAACCTTGAATTTGACCCTGGGCCTAGATTTAGTTAGAGCCAGGTCAGGAGGTCTGGGGATGCCCAGAAACCTAGAAATGATATCAAACAGGGACAGAATGCCAAGGATA
Organism: Chamaecyparis obtusa; assembly: GCA_027943335.1. Taxonomy (NCBI): domain Eukaryota; kingdom Viridiplantae; phylum Streptophyta; class Pinopsida; order Cupressales; family Cupressaceae; genus Chamaecyparis; species Chamaecyparis obtusa. The sequence continues at coordinate 128,428 of BSBK01001681.1, read as the reverse complement.
GACATAAAATCCTATGATTACTATGATGAAAGCTAGGAGGACCTATTTGTAAATCCTACCTAGAAAATAGAGCCATGGAAGAGGGAAATTAGGGAGAATCCTCGAGATCCTAACCTTAATTTCACCTAGAATAAAGAAATCAAGTGCAAGGAAGAAGTGGAAAGCAGGGAAAAAGCCAAATACATGCAAAGACCTGATCAAGGTGCTTAACATGACCCCAAACCACTTACTCGGAGGGATAAATGCTCTTATCATGGAAGTTCTTCCATTTTAAGATGATACAATAATTAATTAGATTAATTGCATAATGAAATGATTTATTTAATCCTTTTTGGCTTTGATTTTAATTAACTCTTGATTTTGCCTCAGTTATTCACTTGGATCAGTTTGACAATTTTTAGGTGTCTATAAATGCCCCTCTTTGAGTCAATGTGTGAAGCACATTGGTTCAAATAATGTTTGATGTCTGATTACTTATTTGATCTTGATGATTGATGCAGATTCCCTAGTGAAACCTTGATTGATCGATATTATCGTTGGTCATTATGATGATGGATTTTGGATACGATGCATGATCTAAAAAACATTTGCTCATTTCGATGCCCCACTAATAATTTGAAAATTTTCACGATCAATGATCTTGAAATAGATTTTGATTGAATTGGTGATGATATGACTACTTTCCCCCTCAAAAATGAAATGGAATGCATTTTGATGAACAATTATGTATTTTTTATCATTTTCCTTCAATAATTTTGATTTTGTGTTCACTTCGATTTTATTTTTGATAATGATGTGACTGATTAATAGATAAGAATACTCCTGATTTGGTCAATTTGGTGATTAAATTCCATCCTTGGCCAATTTCTTGCTAAAATAGATCCCTTTTAGGTCAAATGGCTATATATAGGGGTAAAAAGTAAATTTTACTATTCATTTTCACTTGTCTCTTTTGACTTTTACCCTTTGACCCTTCTGACTTTTTCATGATGGTTGTGTTGATTCAAGAGCATAGGTTCAAGCGTGGGTGACGATACCAGCGTCCTTGAGACTACAGACCTCTGATGAGTATCCCAATGAAATTTCCTTGTTTATTTTGTTCATTTATTACAAAAAAATTGATTTTTAGGAGTCAAAACTTTTTTCTTTTGCCAAAAAAATTTAGTAGCGCATATAAGAAATTTAGTAGCACGTACACTTTAGTTTTAGCGCATCTGAACTGTGAAATAGCACTTAGGATAGTTTTAATAGCATGTACACCCATTTGTAAGTGTTTTCATGATTTTGAAAGAGTCATCTAGTTCAAATGATTCACATGATCGATCAATGAATTAAAATGATTGATCATGTGATGAAACAAGTGGTTTAGTGTCAGTTCTGATCATTTTTTATGAATGTTGATTGTCAATCCTAGTTGGTTGATTTGATTAGGTTGATTATTTTTCATCTTCTCTGAGTAGAATTAGGAAAATTGATGATGATATTGATAGGATAGGATGTCGATTGACTTGTGATAATTCATTTTTACTTGATTCTATGGGTTCACCTTTGGAATTTATATGTCTGAGGATTGTACCCATAGTCATTGGACATCGTAGATGTTTTGAGCTCTCATGAGCAACGGTTGATTGGGTCATGTTGTTTTTCCTTTCTACTAGACATACCTCGATTCTGAGTGAATCAAGGTTTACTCACTACTATCGCAAAACATTGGAACTATGACCATAATACCCTTTACTTTCTACTTGGGGAGATTTCTATCACTCCCGAGGATGTTTAATGGCTTCTCTGCATTCCTACACATGGAGAGATTATATATTACAATCAGGTTTATGATGAATATGTGTACAAACATGTCTTTGGCGATTCTACCATTGGCGATGAGAGCATCCCTTGGGCTCAGTTTGTTTCATTTCTAGTGCTTCCTGTTGTGTTGGGTTTTTTGATTGGTGGGCTCCTTCTACCAGATCGACGAGGTCATGGTTTTGTTGTCAGTTGGGGTTGTGACTTGGAGGATATGATAGGACATCCTCATCATTTTGATTGGGGCTCTTGCATACTAGTGTAGCTCTACCATGAGTTTCATGATATTGCTTACAGACGCAGTGCATCCTTATATATTGGGGCTATATTGTTACAGTTGTGTACCTAAGAGTACATCCTGATTAGTAGACCAGTTGCAGTGTGGCAAAGAGATCTTGGGTGGACATTTTCCTATATTTATGAGGGTATAGTTATCCAGTCTCATCTAGGCAAGGTTAACTTTTGGTTTCGTATCATTGCTGATCTGGATTATGTGACTTGGTGACCATATCTAGGTTTTGAGTCATGGGTAGAGGATGCTACAAAGATACCTTTCATATTTATGCCACGATGGATGATAGGTCGAACCCCTCTAGTTATTGAGTGTTTTTTATTTTATAGGGTACTCCGTCAGTTTGGTTGGATACAGGGTTTGGCACTATATGTTTGAGTCTAGGTAGAGAGATCCTTATGGGGTCCTTAGATTGATTTCCATGTATCTCATGATGGACTCATGGACCTTCCACACTTAGCCTGGGATATGAGAGATCATATTGTAGATGCAGGTATAACTAATGACTATGCTCAGTGGTTCAGTCAGAACTCATTTCCTTGATTTATAGACCCAGTTGAGCCTATTCCCAATATTGATGATTGATCAGATGATGATGATGGTGGTGGTGGTGAGAGAGGTGAGAGATGAAGGCAGAGGTCTAGGAGAGCTAGATGAGGTGGTAGAGATGTTATACCTTTTATTTCCCCTATGCCTCCTAGAGGTGGTGTTCATATGAGAGGTGGCAGGGTATAGATGAGAGGAGGACCTTTGAGAGCCATTCATCGTATCAGATTTGTTGGTTGGGGTCAGCATATACCTTGAGTTGTCAAGGTTTCCCCATAGGTATCTCCATAGGTGTCCCCTATAGCGCCTCTTGTTCCACCATCATAGACTGTTGCGGTGTCATAGGCTCCTGATACTCTAGCTCAGGATGTTAGATCATTACAGGAAGATATGTCACATATGAGATAACAGATGATGTAGTTTAGTTCCATGATGAAGATATTCATGGCTGCTATGGCTTAGCATAGTTCCTAGCCTAGTTCCAGCAAGGGTCTAGGTACAGATCCAGATGGCCCTGGTACATATGGTGCAAGTGTAGGTACAGGTGGAGGTTCTAGTGGTACCATTTGATTTAATGTGCCCACTTTTGATGTACCATGTATCATTATATTTGATTGACATTTTGTATACTGTTGTACTCTTGATAGATTTTGATTCGGTTGATGGACATTTGATGATATGGACTTTGATTTATACTATGGACTTTGTTTTATATGATGTCATTATGTGTTGGACTTTGATTTTATGATGATATATAGCTCTATATGATTTATATCTATATTCTCCTTTTTATTATGTTTTTTTGATGCAAAGATGATATGAATGCCTTTACTCTACTTACTTTTTATAGATGGATGTCTTATTTATGACATACTTTAGATCGATGCATTTTGATATGTTTTAATGATTAATGCTTAAATGGATATTGCTTATATGTATATTTAATGAAATTGATGAGTTTAATATGATGTAATGTATGTAATGAATGTTTCTAAATGCAGTTTTATTACTAAATGGATAATGATTAATGATTGAATGCTATGTTCTACGCTTAATTAATGAGTAATGATTAATGATCTTTATGGACTTAATGCAATTTAGTGGTAAATGAACCTAATGAACTTAATGCACTTATACTTTAATGAATAATGAATGCAAGCTAATGGATCTAATGGATAATGAACTTAATCTAATGTAATCTAACTTAATGATTAATGATTATGATGCAATCTAATTTAATGATTAATGAATTAACCTAATGGATGCAACTTAATGATTAATTATTCTAATCTATAATGATTAATTGGTATAATACATGCACTTATGTGAATAATGATTAATGAGTTTGATAAATGCCCTTATGCTGATGCAATCTACCTATCATGCAAATTTAACTAAGATACAAATTTGATTTTTTTTATATCTAACACATTTGATTACATAAAGTAATGATGAATTTTCCAATTTTATCTTAACTCCACCCCTTTCATCTTTCATGAAATTTTTTGAGAAAAGGACCCCTATGCAATTTAATATGCACTTAATCTATTATGGATGTAGCTAGTTGTCTCTATTCAAAATAAGGATGCTTATTTTCATCATCGAGCTTTTTGAAACTGAAATTAGTATAATCCCCACTGGTTCAACCATGATGATATGAATATCTCTTTCCTTCCGAGTTACCTACCTAAAGCTAGTACAATTGTCACTGGTTATATTTTCAACCATGATAGTTTGAATACCGTTTTCATCGGATTCAATGTTGCAAGTGGATTTTGGCATTATGATATGGAAGATCAAATTTTCCAAGGTATCATGTTGCGTAAATAGATAGAGATTTCAAATTTTCCATATGTACATGTCCTTGATGATTCTTTGATTATCATGTCATTAGATAGATGATACATATCTTAAAACCTTAATTATAGAATAGTCATGTAGAAATCAAGAAAATATCATGCTTTTAGCATCGCTTATCTAGTCCAAGACTTCATCAATTTGCTAAAAGGACATGATTTCATGAATCAAGTAAACACTTAATTTTTCCATTGTTTTTCAAATCCATATTTCAAGTAGAACTTCATCCATTTCATATTTTATTATTCTTTTTAATCTTGATAAAATAAGGTCATTGTGAAATCAAGGATCAAAGTTATTCATTGTCAAATCAAAATTTGGATTAGGATTTGAATTGATTATCTAGGTGTTATGCTTGTGGTTGGATGCATTGATTTGTGTCAATTGGTGTTTGTTTGATGAATCTCTCTGATTTAGGATAAATTGACCCTAGTTTGATTCCATTGTGATATTAGACTTGGAAAAATTTTATATTTATGACGAAAGCCTTGGGCATTTACAAATGCAACTCTGGGCTTTATTATGCAATATTTACAAATGCTGGTGAATGCAATATATATAAGGATGGCTACCAATGTGGAATGAGACTTTGACTTGACTTTCAATGATGCTTGTTTACCAGGTTTTCACCAATTGAATTTATATCTCTTTTTCTTTCTAATATTCTTTTTTTTCTACCAAGGTGCCTATTTACTAGATTTTCACCAAGGCACTTTTTCTTTTTCAATTTTTATTTTTGTATTTTTCTCTTTTTTTTCTTTTTTTTATTATCATCAAGGCACCTATTTGCTAGGTTTTCACCAAGATAACAATTTTTTTTAGGATCCATATCTGAATGTTTTTGGATTTCTCAATGCTCACTTTTCCATTGTTTTTTATTTCTTCATGAACTCTTTTTACTATTTTTAGACTTTTCTGCTTCTCTAGTTTTTTTCTTTCTTTTTCTCAAGATCATTTTCCATTATTTTATTTTTTTAGGATCACTTTTAACTATACAAAATAAATAAGATGCTCTCTCATCTGATATTCTAATATTATTTCCCCTTATACTATTTCATCTGCCTTAGGTGTAAAAAACCTCTTCAAGTGTATGTTTTTAATGGGTTCTTGTAATTCCTCTCCATCACAATCAGCTAGCTTGTATGTACCCATTCCAAAGGAAGAAGTAATGAAAAAAGGCCCTAACCAATTTTCTTTCCATTTTCTTTTCTTCTCTTTTTTTGCCTATTTTTTAGCGTTTTCTCTCAATACCAAGTCACCTATTTGAAATTCTTTTGGCTTAATGTGTTTATTGTACTTTCTTGACATTCTATTTTGGTACACTTTGAGATGATCAAAGACTTTTTTTTTCATTCATCAAGTAACTCTAACTCCTGAAGTCTCAGAACCCTATAATCCTCTTTAGTTAATAGTCCATGTAATGACACTCATAAAGATGGAATCTCTACTTCCAGTGATAGCATTGCTTCAGCTCCATATACTAAGGAAAATGGTGTAGATCTTGTTGGTGTTCTCAGACTAGTTCTATATGCCCATAGAGTTGAATTTATTTGGATGTACCAATCTCTCCCTGAATTATCCACCATTCTCTTCAATATTTTTAGGATATTCTTATTAGTGGCTTCTACTTGTTTGTTCCCTTGTGGATAATATATTGAAGATGAATGATGTATCATATGAAACTTCTCACATAACTCTTTTAGGTCCTTGTTCTTGAAGTGTTTAGCATTTTCTATTATGATGGCTTGAGGGATGACATATCTGCAAGTTATATGGTTTGATATAAACATTGAGATTTTTTTCCCATTGTGGTAGACAAAGGAACAGCTCCAACCCATTTGGATGAAGGTGGTTAAATCATCCTGATTAGATCCAACCTCCATTGATAGAAGGGCTAAGGAGTAGTCATTGAATGTAGTTCCTGAGCTGGTACATGAATTAAGTTCCCATGATATTGGCATTTTTTACATGTCTTTGAAAAATGGCATGCATCTTTCTCCATGGAAGACCAATAATATCCTATCCTTAGAAGTTTCTTCAGTAAGGTTAACCCATTCAAATGTGACACACATATTCCTTTGTGGATTTCTTGCAAGGCTAATTTTGATTCCTCCTTCTCTAGACATCTTAAAAGCATTTCGTCAAGACTCTTGTGATACAATGTGTTGGATACAAGGGTGTAACGAGAGGCTTGTCTTATGAAGTTTCTTTTATGGTTTCAAGTTTGGTCCAAGGGTAGGGTTTAGTCTTTAAAATAAGTATAGATGGATTCGTACCAGGGGGAGTCATATCCCACTAATAGGAAAATGATGTGGGAATTGGAAGGGTCAAATGCGGCTTGTTCCATTTCTTCTACCATAAATTCATATCTTGTGCTTTGATTTGGCATTTGTAATAGTGAAGCCAATGTCGCCATGGAATCTATTGCTTTATTATTTTCCCTAGGAACTTGCTCAAATGTGATCAAAATAAATTATTTATTGAGATCATCTATCATTCTTTTATAGGGTATCAACTTGTCATCTTATGTCTGATATTCATCATTAATCTGATTTATGACTAGTTGAGATTCTCCATATACTTGCAATTCTGTCACTTTCCATTCTAAGGCCAATTTAATTCCAATAACAAGTGCTTCGTATTCATATATATTATTGGTGCATGGAAATAGTATCTTATATTATTTTTGGATTGTGGATCCTTGTGGTGTAATCAATAATATGCCTACTCTTGAGCCATGTTGGGTATAGGAACCATCAAAGTAACGTTTCCATGCTTTTGTTTCAATGTTGATGATTTCTGAATCTGTAAATTCCACCTGAATAGGGTATTCATCTTTTAAAGGTGCCTCCGCTAGTTGATCCACTATGACTTGGCATTTTATTACCTTTCTTCCCACATATTATTTATTAAATTCTCTTAGTACCATGACCCATTTGGCCAACCTTCCTGTTAAGATTGTTTTGCTTAATAGATATTTTAATGGATGAATCTTTTCTATGAGTTTGATTTTATGAGCTATCATATAATGTTATAGTTTTTGGGAAGCAAAAACTACCACCAAACATGTTCTTTCTATGAAACTATAATTTAACTCATACTTCACCTAAAAATTTCTTATGTACTAGATTGCCTTTTCTTTTCCATTATCATCTTCTTGAGCCAAGAGTGTGCCTAAAGAATGTGTTGTTGCTGAAATAGACAATATCAAAGGCTTTCTTCTTATTGGTGGCATCAATATTGGAGGATTCATGAGGTACTTTTTAAGGAGTGTTAAAGCTTCTTCACATTTTTCATCCCACTTGAATACTATGTCCTTATGAAGGAGTTGAGTAAAAGAGTGACATTTTTCTACTAGTTGTGAAATGAAATTTCTTATAGATTGGAGTCTTCCTTGGAGAGATATCATCTAGCTCATGTTTCTAGGTGCCCCCATCTCCATTATTTCTTTGGCTTTCATGTGGTCTACCTCTATTCCTTTTGTCGAGACAATGTACCCTAGCAATTTACCAGATTGTACCCCAAAGGCACACTTTTTTGGATTTAGTCTCACCTTGAATTGTTCAATCCTTCTTAATATTTTCTCTAAGATTGGAAAATGTTACTCTCTTGATTGATACTTTTCAAGTATATGATCCACATAATCTTCTAAAAACTTATGCATCATATCATTGAATATAGTGGTCATGGCTCTTTGGTAAGTCGCTCCTGCATTCTTAAGACCAAAGGGCACAACATTCCAACAAAATATCCCCCAAGAACATGTAAAAGTTTTTTTTCTTGTTCTTCAGGAGCAATTTTGATTTGATTATAGCCACTAAATCTATCCATAAGAGAGAACATTGAGTGACCCGCTGTCAAATCCACTATGGTGTTTATGCTTGGTAAAGGAAAGTCATCCTTTGGACATGTTAGATTGAGATCTTGGAAATCTGTACAAATTATAATGGATTCATCTACTTTAGAAATAGGCACAATATTGGATATCCACTCAACATAGTCAATAGCTCTTATGAATCCCACTTTTAGTAATTTTTCTAATTCCACTTTGATAAGAAATGCAATGTGTTGGTGCATTTTTCTTAACTTTTTCTTGACTGGCTTAACTCCTGATTTGATATTCAAATGGTGCATAATTAGGTTTGGGTCCAATCTTGGCATATCATCATTGGACCATGCAAAGTTTATTTTCTTTTCTTTAAATTTTTTTATAAATTCTTCTCTCTCTTCATTTGATAATGATGCTACAAGATTTATGACTTTTGGCTCTAATTCAGTCCCAATGTTGATCTTCTATGTTGGCTTTATCAAAATAGGTGATCTATCCTCATAATGTTTGGTAAAAGTATCCAACCTCTCTTCCTTAGGTGCCATAATTGAGTTTTCACCTTTGGAAATGTCTTTTTTTTCTTTCTCTTTTTGGTCTAATATTGCCACCTTGTGGTTTTCACCATTAGACTCTTTCATTTTTTTGTTTTTTTTGTTTTTTTCTTTTATTTCTTGACTAAGAGATTGGATACTTTCCTCCATCATTTCATCTTGATACAATTAATTTTTATAAGAAGGTTCAACCACATTTAGGAAGAAGGACAAATAATTGTCATTTAGGAACGTGGGGATGTCATTAGGCTCTGTGGAATCCCATTCAATGAGTTCTAGATATATGAGGTATAATGGGTAATTATCTTGGTTTAAGTTGGTAGGGTTTAGGGACATGAATTTTTTATATGGTTCATACATTATACCACTCAATTCTATGACATGTGCTTGTTCTAAGTGTTCCATAGAACTTGGATCAAAATCTTTCTCACTAGAATCCTCTTGAGTTTCTTGTGGGTAAAAATATCATGGGTTAAACCTATACTTATATTTTTCCATTTTTGGTTCCCATGCGGGTACATAGGGTTCTCGTACCCATGGATATTATTCTTCTTCTTGATTTGGATTTTTCTCTTGAATTTCTTAATTAGAACTTGAAGCTTGGTTTTCATTTGATCCTAGATTTAACTCTTGTCTTTTACCTTGGTTAGACATAGGAGCATAAGTGTGGATGACATCCACCTCTTTGTCTTCACAAGATTTACTAGATAAGGAATCTCATTCCCATTCATTTTAGTCTTCGTCACTTTGAGCGTTCAATTGTAGGATTTATTCATAAACTATGGGATAGTTCTTTTGAATGTATCCTTGTTCAAGATATCCTAATCCTAATTTCTCCTTGTATCCCTCCAAGCCATTTCTATGGGTTCAACCAACCCTTCATTCCTCCTTCCCAAAGGTCATTGTCCTTTGTAACCCATCTTTTGCATAATCTTGAAACCGTTGCCATATTGGTGGGTAGGAATGCTAATATTTTGGATTCTTTTTTCATTAGCATTTGAATCATCATATTCCTTATAGAACCACTTTAAAATTTCTTTGTCATCTTCTTCCATGATTAAGAATTTCTAGCTCTTACAAAATGGTTATTGTATTTTTGAGGAGGATTAGAGGTATAAGTTCTACCATGAGACCTAGGAGATAGTGGCAAATCCATCATGGATAAGGAATATTCCCCTACACCATTTTGCTTAATATTGCATTGTTTTTCAAAAAAAATCATCATGGTGTCCATCTTTTGATAATGGGCCTCTTTAGCTTGTATTTGGGAAGAATTTGGATTATTTTCTTCTTCTTTTTCTTTGTAAATTTTCTCACTAACTTTCTCCTTTCCCTTAGTTGATGTAGCTAAGTTAGTAGGATTTTGGCTTTCTCTAACAAGACTGTCTTCTTCCTCCATCTTCTCTTTTCCTTTCACTAAGGAAAGGTCCTCAGAACCTTGACCTTGTTCTATTTGCCTTTATGTAGTGTCTTTAATATTGTGTGGAACTAATGAGTCATTTATGGGTTTGATATTATTACAATATTGAAATGGATTTAAATCTCCACTCACCATAATTTCTTGACCCATATATGGAAATTTCAATCATTGATGGTACGTTGAGGGTACCGCTTTCATTTCATGTATCCATGGTCTTCCCAAAAAAAATTTATAGGTCAGCTTCAAATCAATCACTTAACAAATAGTTTCCTTTTGAATAGGGCCCACTCAGATAGGAAGAACTATTATCCCTTTGGATGATCTTTCTTCATCATCATAAGCCTTTATGGTTATCTTTATTTTAGGGTCTATAGCTTTTTCAAAATACCCTAGGGCTTTCACAAGATTCAAAGAACAAATGTTTAGACCATATCCTCCATCAATGAGTACCCTTTTGACATGATGTTTATGTATCAAGACTTCAATATGTAATGGGAGGTTTTGGGGATGGTTTAAAGACATATTCTCTTGTTCAGAAAAAGATAAGAAATGAAGTGAAACAAGGTGTCCTACCATATTTTGAAACTTATCAAAATCCAAGTTTAGAGGAATGTTGGTTTCAACGAAAGCCTTCTCCAAGATTTCCTTGTGGGTGGGTGAAATTTTTAACAACTCCAAGATTGAAATTTGTGTGGGAGTTCTTTGGAGTTGATCCACAAGGTTGTATTTCTTTGATGAAGTGGATACTTGATTTGGTAGAAAAAATTTAGGGGTACCTCCTAGCAAGGTAATTTTGGATCTTGACCCCTAGTCACAACATTAGAGGTTCCCTCTTTTTTATTTTCCTTCACCACTATGATGTTGATGGGGTATGGGGTATTTTCATACCCCATTAAAGAGTTTATCATGTTGTCATATGTGTGAGAAAGATTAACTTTCTCATTCCCTCTCTTGTTATTTTGGTTCAAATTTAAGGTTTCTCCTTTCTCATGGTTCAAAAAAGGATTCTTAAATGTCATATGATCTTCATTGTTTTGAGGACCCTCAACTTTTATTGTGTCATCATCTATCAAATCTTGGACAAAATGCTCAAGTTCCATGCATTCGTTGGTTTTATGCCCTTTATTTTGATGATATTAATAATGATGGTCATCATTCCACCAAGATGGTTTAACTTGGGGTTTGTATGGTCTAGATTCTAGTAAGACAGTGATTTTTTTGGCAACGAGGGTCCTTAAGGCATTTTTCAATGGTTCTCCCAAAAATGTGAACTGTCTCCTTTGGGTTGGAGCAAAGAAAGGCCTTGGTTTATTTACACCTTGGTTGTTTAAAGAGTTATTATTTTTGTTGAGAAGGGTCTTATTTGTTTGATTAACATTATTCATTTGGTTAGACCCACTTGATAAGTTAAAAGGGGTAGCTTTTAGGTTGTTGGCTTCTACAACCCCATCATTTACAAGATTGTTGTTAGTATTTTTCAACCAAAATCTTGATTTATCATTATTGTTGTTAGCTCCCCTATTATTATTATTATTAAAGTTATTGTTGGTGTTAGGATATCCTTTATTCTCTTTAAAGAGTTTGATTTCCCCTTTATTTACTAACACATCTTCAATCTTTATCCCATTTTCAATGATCCTTTAAAATGTTGGGGGACATTGAAGTTGTAGTCTATAGTTCATTTTCATGTTCAAATTTTTCATGAAAATCTCCATTTTCTCCTTTTCAAGTATGCTTCTTCGATATCTTGCAAAAATAGTTCTCCATCTTTGGAAGAAGCATAGAAAAGGTTTACCATATTTTTTCTTGGTATCACATAAGTTTATCATGGTGATCTCATTCTCAATATTATAGGAATAATGAGTCACAAATTTGGAGGCTAATTCCTCAAAAGTCTTTATTCCTAGGGTCAATTTCAAAAACCACTCCATGGCTTTCCCTCCAAGGCTTCGCGGGAATAATCTCATTAGGTAGGTAGTATCGTGCATGAACTTAATACTCAAATCACAAAACTCCCTCAAGTGGTCTTGTGGGTCAGATTTACCCATGTATGTTTCGTATCTTGGAAAAACCATGTTGGGAGGGAAAGGCACCATAACCAAATTTGTATCAAAGGGAAAATGCATAATGCTTCTATAGAGAATGGTTTTGGTTTGGCCACCTTTTTCATACTATCAATCTGTGCTTGGAATAACTTAGGTTTTTTGTTCATGACCCATAATGGATTCTCTTCTTCCTCATCCTTCTTTAAGGTCATTGTATTGTAGTCATGAGGAAGCTTAACCCCTGATTGACCTAAGTTAAGGAAATATCTCTATTTATTCCTTTCCAAAAAAATTTCCTTTATTTCAAGGACTTCAGGTTCTTGATCTTCCCTATTGGCTTTTTCTTTGGTTGTTTCTTCTTTCCCTTGGTTTCTTTGTTGGTTTGTATCTTTGTTTTCATGATTTTCTCCTTGGGTAAAATTATAGAAATCATTATTTCTTGCCGTTGAATTAACCCTTTCTTTGACTAGGTTTGGAATTATCTCTTCTTGTTCATTTTTTTCTTCAAAAGAGGTTTGGAATATGAAATCGTCATATGGACCTTCTTGACTAATGCAAGTTTCATCTTCTTGGAGATATATTTTCAATCGATGGGATCTAGTGAAAGTTGGCATCAACAAGGGTTGAGTCAAATGAAGTTCTCATTTCTTAGTGATTGTTCTTTTGGAAGATTTTTAAAAATATAAATTGACTTGTAATGGATGCTTCTTCCTTGTAACATGTATTTTCAAATGCAACAATCACAAAAACACTTGTCTTTTAAAGGACCTCTAAACACAAAATGTTTGAATATTTAAGAACATTGTCATGGGTCTTTAATAAGAAATCACTTCAAGAAATATACCTATAGTCAATTTTGGCTTGTAAGAATGGATCTATTAAGGTAGTTTTGCTAATTAACAAGGAGCTAATATTGATTCCTCTCAAAAGAATATCAAGTTTCATCCCCCATTATAGGGGCCTCCCACCACTGGTATGTTGGAGTTTTGCGCAATCCCAAAGGACTACTCGAGGAGGTTTGATTCTTGATATTCCTTTGTCACTCACCCCATTAAGGATGAATTCATTGTATTTTATAGTGGGGAAAATTATTGTGGAAAAATAAATTGTATCCCACTTTGGGTTGTCCCTCTCACTGGCCTCGTTAAGGCATGTTGTCAGGAAGGTGAGCTCACTAATTCTCTAGCATGTTCATATGAAAGCAAATGAAATGAAATGGAAGAATAGGTTTGGCAATTTCATTCCCCAAAGGTGAAGAGAATATCCCTATTACTTTCCACTTCCAAACACAATAAACATGGTTCAATTACCAAGCCTCTTTAATCTATTGGGAATTGAGAACTTCTAACTTTCTTATTCACCTAAAAGGTGAAGAGCATAATTGCCTAATACTCTTTTCCACAAACAATAGGCTTAAAATTAGTGTTTGTTCATTTCCTTAGCCTATCTTTTAATTGAAAGATTTGATAGGTTTGGCATTTTGATTCACTAAAAGAAGTGAAGATCATAGGCCTACTATCAAATCCAACAAACAATAAAAGGCTACTAATTAGCTAGATTCAAATCAAATTGCCATAATTTAAGCAAATGCATAGGGATTTAGGCATACCTTTTTTGTAGCTAGTAAAGGCTAGTGGAATTTTTTATTTGATTTATATATTTTGATACTCACCTAGTGGTGATAGTTCCAACTCCATTACACCCTCTTTCAAGGTTTTTAGTCCAACACAAAATCCCACACAAAGTGAAGAAATCCAAGCAAATTGAACTTTTATTCATTTCCTTAAAATAGATTAAATTGATGAACTTAAGGACTAAATATCCAATTTAGAGAGACAAATTTAGATTTATAAACATCAATTATATGCAAATATCTCTCATAAGCTTCACCTTCATGCTTGGAATCCTCCAAAAATTTGTTTAGATGAAGAGTTTTATCTCTTTTTAATCTTTTCTTGATTTGTTTGTCTTCATTGTTGACTCTAGTCTCTAGTTTATGCACCTTTTTATGCTCTGTCATCAAGAAAACAAAGAGAATTCATTATTTACTGTCAAAAATTAAATTTAATAAAAACATTATTATGCACTACAGAAAGTGTTGTATGCATTATTTTAAACAGTGAACGCGCTATAGAAAGAATTAAAAATGCTATTTTAGAAATTCAAAGCCCTACTCAAATATTTAAATGTTGATAAAGAAAAGTTAGAATGCAGCATTTAAAACTGAAAATAAATTGTATGCACTGATACAGGGCATGTACGGGCTACAAACTCAGGGTTTACACACTAAAATAAATGAAGATAGAAGATAGAAGTTATTGTTTGCATTGAAAGACCACATAAATGCATTAAACAACATAGAAGCGTCATTTATTTATGTCATAATTTTCCATGTATGCACTACTCTAAGCCTGGTACACGCTATTTAACCTATCTGATAAAGAATTCAAAAACAAATTTATGCAAATTTAGAAAATTAACTTGAAATTTGGTTAGTAGAGGAAAGATGCCCCCCGATGGGTGCCATTTTGTGTACCTAAAATACCTTCATAGTATTAGTTTGTCAATTATATCAATCAATTATGCAAAAATACGACAGTTATAGAAGCTATTGAATGAAAATAAAGACAATGAGCATCCTATGGCTCTCTAATTAAAGATGCTAATGATAGGCTCTCAGAAAGCATCCATTAGTGACAGCTCTAAAATGAGAAATATGCTAAATGATCAAGAATTAAGCCTAAGTTTACTCAATTATGATAAATTATGCTTTCTAAATCAATTTCACTATAATAAGGATGCAAATTCTAAATGCTCTTGGGATCTTTTTCTCCTGATTTTTGCCTTCTATTTATAGATTTCTCCAAGCATAGGGGGTGGATTGAGTTTGATTATGGTTGAATTTGAGTTAAGTCATGTTGGAAACTACAATTGAAATAATTGTTATATTGTCATTGATGTCAAACCTTAACTAGTAAGATAGTTGCTATCTAGGATAGTACCATATCTATTGATTGATGAAGAGGATTTGGGAAAGGAGATAACAAGAGAACCTAAGGAAAGGTTGAGTCATTTGATACTTCAATGGGTACTTGATTAGTTGGTGGTGCAGGAGCACCCTTCCAAAGGATCCCACCAATCATTTTGGTTGTGATGAAAACTTCCTGAGAGAAGTATGTAATTAAAATAAGAGCTTAAAGCTCATTTTGTGTGTTTGTCTAGGCCTAGGCTAGGTCCTAGAAGTTCAGTTGGTTTTTCTTGTAAGTGGCACAATGACTCAGTGAATGTTGTCATCCTGAGATCATTGATTTTCTATGAGGTATAAGTCTAGGGATAGGTGTTTGGTTGAGATTTGAGCACGTGTTCTTTAGGAGGACCTAAGATGGTCATTTGTAATGTGAGAGTACAAGCTACTCAAGCAACAAGAAGTTGCTCAAAAGTTGCTAGCAACCTTTCAAAAGTTGCTAAGAAACTTTTCTCTTTGTGTTGCCTAACCATGCTAAGAGGCTAAAAAGCCCTAACTAAACACTCACCTCGAGGAAAAGACTATTAATGTCATGAGAAACCCTAATACAAGGGTAGGCATTGTTTTTGTACGGTGACTGTACAGGATAACCAGTCTGAACCACTAAACTGTGTGACAATGACTGTTATTTTGACATGTTTGGAAGCAAATAGAAGGAAGTGTGTGCATTTTAGGCATGGAGTGTTGTTTAAAGTATCTGTTCATTCATTTGTGTGAATTAGGAGTAGTTCTTTCAAGTTTTAGTTCCCATTTTATTCATTTCTTTGTTTTAAGTTGTTCTCTGCCAGTTTGGAGAGCCTTGTATATATGGGGTTGTAGTTCTTGTTTCCACCATGGTCACACCATGGGACCTTGGATTCTAAGAGCACATACCCTAATTTTTATTACTATGGAAGCAGGGGCCCAACATGCAGGTGCAAACAATTGTTTGATGAAGCCCTAGGCGAGTTTAGCAGAGCTCGGAAAGGAGCAAGCAACAGTGTAGAAGCTCTTGAGAGCAGAGGAATGAGTTCCATGGCTTTCCCTTTGGAGGGAGTAAAGAAGTTTTTTTGAAGGCCTAGTGTTGTGAAGGAGGAGATTTGAATAGCCTTGGAGATCTACTGTTGAAGACTAGGACAGTGAAGAGACCAAGAAACCCTTAAAACCCTCATATTTGGCACAGGTGCTATACGGCCTGTTGGAAGCCTGAGACCCCAAAAATCCTTGAGAATGGGTCATTTTTAGTAGATGTTCTTTAGAATAGGTGTGTTTAATCTTTGAGGGAAAGGTGTCAAAACCCTATAAAACCAGAAGGAGGGCTAATTAGGCCTCTTCCTTGTAGCCCTAAATTGCAAAGGAACCCTCAAATCGGGTGATGACCCAACCATGCCAATGCATTGAAAAGGTGAAAAATGCCCTAAAAACATCTTGGAACCCATGAAATCCTTTTTTGGAGCTTGGGAATGGATTTGAACCCTAGAAGACCCTTATAAGCCTATGTTAGGGATGAAGCTAGAAGCTATAGCTTGGAATGTTGCAAGGTCAAATAGCTAAACTTGGTGGTCAAGCTAGGCAGGTCAGGGGGTCCTTGAATGTGTAAGGTATCCTATAGACCAATCATAGGTGTTAGGATTACACTTGGGTCCTTGGGTAAGGATCAGAGCATAGACTAGCTAGTCTATCCTAGCCTCCACATCAAATTAGTATCAGAGCCTCTTAAGGCTTGGGAAGTGAATAGTGGATGTTTCAACCATTAGAAGAATTAGTTGGATCATCACATAAGCAAAAAATGGTGACTAATGTAGATCTTGCTAAGAAGGTGGAAGATCAAGAAGCAGCTAATAGACTCCTGTAGGAAAGATTGATGCAAATGGAGAAACTCTTGGATGATGTCTTGTAATGCCCTGCCAAGGAACCCAGAAGAACTTAACCTAAACATGTGACTAAGCTTGCAGAATAAATATTTTTTAAAGTTAACAATCAGCAACATCAATTTTTACATCGCGGAAGCAAAGCATAGCAATAACCAACTTTAAAAGGTTACAACTCTCAAGGGTTCCTTGATGTAGATTACGAAAGAGTTAACTAATTAATATAAGATAAAGATATGAATCCCAAGATTACATCTGAAAGTCAAATGCAACATCATATGCATGATTACATAAATACAATTGGTACCATATGGTAACCATAATAATCAACATCCACTGCACATGTTGCAAGGTATGAAATATAATAACTAAAAAGAAGTACAACATGATAACTCTGAAAAATTTGAAACCATGATACAAGATCACAAGAAGAACAAGAAAGAACAACCACAGCATGGATCATCTAGCCTTAGTGCAAAAACGTCAGTATCTCAAATGGTGAAAGAATCACTACCACCCGATCTTGTGAACCTAAATGGTCCACTCCCACCATGCTGAGGAGATAACATCAGATCCCACTCAGATAACAAACAACAACAACCAAGGAAGAGGTCCTGAAAGCTTCTAACTCAAAGGTATAAAAAGTACAACAAGGTATAACATACACTACCAGAGGCAACCAAAACACATAGGAAACCTAAGATGCATACAAGAAGTGTCATCACATAAGTCAACTCTAAGGTTATCCTAGTAGTCCCTTTAGACCCCGGTGCCCTAGTGACTCTATGTGGTTATAGTAACCTCTCGTGTAGACAAGGTACTACCTATGCCATATCCAGTCCATATAGGTGGCAAGCATCATCTCAACTCCCATCCTAGTCAAACTCAATCAGGAACTCAGGCATGGGCGAGGCACAAAATATCTTTTTAGGTTCATTTTAGATTCCCAATGTTTATTAATTATCACTTATTACTCGACTTGTAATGGGATCTCCTGGTAGCCACTTTCAGGCTCCGGCACCAATTCACAAGCCATTTCCCGATATACACTTAAATGACCTACTCTAGGGTTTCACATGAACATTAAGAACTCTGAGTTATCACAACTCATGAATCTCTACAACTAGATTCCACATGCAAGACCATAAACATGCAAAACCAAATACATAATAAAATAAGTTCACTGACACAACATAATATGCACGAAAACCAAACAAGATAGATTAAACATCTAAAACCCCACCTCTGGGATTACATCTCCTAAAAGCTAAATTAATGCTACCCATACCAGTAATCATGAAAAGAAACCAAACACTCCAATAATAAACACATCATTATGAAAATCTCATAAAAATAATATTTAATTATATAGCATTATTCTTCTTCTTATTTTTCTTAATCTAAAAGAATTCTCATGTACGAATTTTATTTATTTCAAAAAATAGAATTTCTAAAAAATAAAATTTTCTAAAAATAGAATACCACTACATGCAACTGAATATATCTTCCTTAAATAACATGCACTAAATATATTTTTCCTAAATAACATGCAACTGAATATATCTTACATAAATAACATGCAAATGAATATATCTTCATTAAATAACATGCAACTGAATATATCTTTTCTAAATAACAAACAACTAAATATATCTTTCATAAATAACATACAACTGAATATATCTTTCATAAATAACATGCAACTAAATATATCTTCATTAAATAACATGCAACTGAAAATATCTTTCATAAATAACATGCAACTAAATATATCTTTCATAAATAACATGCAACTGAATATATCTTCATTAAATAACATGCAACTGATAACCACAATGCTATGCTACTCAAACAATCAATACTAGCAAGCACGAGGAAGACACTTTCTACAATTTCCTACAAAGATACGAAACAGAATAACCATGATAAAATCAAAACCTACCTCAAATCAAAATTATATAGATTCGATGATGTCCATAATGAAGAAAATAGAATCCAAGCTTTTCCAAGAAATCTCCCAAATCTGTCTCCAAAATTCCTCCTCCAAAACTTGTGTAATCGAATAATGGCCAAAACCCCTAATATTTAAAAGAATTCCCCTTTCACATGCAAAAATATAAACTCAACATCAAAAGGGCTTTGCATGAAGATGAACTTCGGTTCACAATTCAGTCTCAGTTGAACTGGAGTCCCCTTTCCTCTTTGACTTGAGTTAAAAACATATAACCAAACTTCAATTTGAATTATTAATTCAATTTCATGCAATTATGAATGTGCAACATAATGAATTCAATTAAATAATAATTAGAACATTTAGTTAACATAAATACCTCATGCCAAAATAACCCTTAATTTAATAAATATATTTTAAATTGCATAAGGGTTAATTACATGAATTAAATAAATCATAAGTGAAGATATTTAATTAATTCACATTAATTAAATATTTCAACCACACTCAAAATAGCATATGATTAATTTCCAATTAATTAATGCATCAACCATATAAAAATAATAATAATAATTAAACTAAAATAAATACATTTAATTAATTATCATTTAAACACTATGCCACAGCTAAAAATAGCATGATCTAAAAATAGAAATCACATCAAATGCCACAAATCAAAGAATCAAAAAGACCTAAGGACCCACATTCATACTCATGACATAGGTATAAACTCTTGCCAATTGGACGAGTTTAGAAGGGTGAAAACACAAAATCTTGTCCCCTACTTTAGGACAATAATTGGCTTAGGTTAAGATTTGGAACTAAATATTATCTCCCCTCTTTTACCATTGAGATTAGCAATAGGGCACGCTCATTCTGACAATTCAGGGAAGTCGATGCTCGGTACCTGCAAACCTGCATAAGAGACAAGCATGTGCATATATATAGAGATATAACAGACAATGGTGGGGATCGGCTGATCATGTGGATCTTGCAAGCAACTACAACTCCATCCCTCAACCACATCAGGCACATCAAACAGAAATGTAAAACAAACACATCAACCATACACATGCAAGTATGGAGTCAGTAAAATCATACGCCTCAATAATTTTCTATCAAATAATCTATCATCCTAAAGTAGTCATAACTTTTATAAAAAAGAACTAGGGGCAAGGTACTACATGTCCAAGAAAAAGTAGATAAGGTGAAAGACAAGATGGAGGAGCAGGATGCCAAAGGGAAAGAGAAAACCATTGATGATGATGTGCCTACACTTGATCCTCCAACCCAAGATGAGCAATTTCTTAAAGCTTTGAAGGCTATCATTGGCAAGGCACTTGAAGGTGTCCCATTACTGACTGGTAGGATGGATACAGAGCTTGTGATGCAATGGATTGAAGGCATGGAGAATCACTTCGAATGTGAAGAGATCTCAAAGGCACAGAAGGTCAAAATGGCCAAATCTAGGTTGAGAGGATAAGCTTTAACCTAGTGGAACTACTTGCAAGGTGAAAGGGAGAAAGAGGGAAAGAACCTAATCTCTAATTGGAAAGCAATGGTTAATAAAGTTAGGGAAGCATACCTACCAGTAGATTATGAAATTCACCAGCATAGGAGAAGGTTGAACCTCAGACAGAAGGAGATGGATGTAGCCACCTACACTGAAGAGTTCCACAAGTTGAGCTTAAGGTCCAAGATCAAAGAAGATGAAAGTATCAAAGTGGCAAGCTATCTAAGTGGTTTGAAATGGAGCATAGAAGAGGAAATGAGTTTGTTTACTCCCACCACAGTACTTGGATGTTAGCATATGGCACAAAAGCTTGAAGATAAACAAAAAAGAAAGTAAGAACCTAACTCCAAGAATAGGGGAAGAGGTAGAGACTCTAGAGGGGGTCAAAGAGGAGGTTCTACTAGAGGTGGTGACTCAAGAAGCCAAGGAGAGAGCAGACTCTTGGAACAAAGTTCAGAAATCAGTACAAGAGGATCTTTTGGTAGAGGAAGAGGTTCTCAAGGGAATAGAGGAAGAGGAGCAAGAAGAAGCAGCTCCTACTTTGCCACCATAAAGTGCTATCAGTGTGGACAGCTTGGACACCCTGCCTATAGGTGTCCTGATAAGCCATCAGCCTCAAACAATGAGAAGAGTGTAGCCTATACCCAAGAAGATAGCAGCAGCTCATGTACTAATGAAGTCAGCAAATTAGAATTAGAAAAGGGTGAGAACTTGATCTTCAGGAGACTACTCATAAGGCAGCCCAATCAAGGTGAACCAAAGCAAAGGAGGGCTCTTTTTAGAGTAAGGTGCAAGGTACAAGGAAAATTTTGCAAGGTTATTATGGATTCAGGGTCCACTGATAACATCATAGCAGAGGAAGCAGTAAAGAAGCTAAAACTTGCAAAGGTTCCCCATGCAAACCCCTACAAGGTGACTTGGTTGAACCAAGAGCAAAGTGTGCTAGTTAATGAGTAGACATGGGTGGAGTTTTCAATTGGAGGCTATAAAGACAAAGTTCTTTGTGATGTCTTGCCCATGGATGCATGCCATCTTCTATTGGGAAGACCTTGGCAATTTGATAGAAAGGTGATCTATGATGGAGAGGAAAACTCCATTTCTTTTAAGAAGGATGGGAGGACTTTTAAGATTCAGTCCTTAATAGAGAATGAAGAGGGGACTTCAAAGACACCTAGTGTGTTGCTTAGCAGTGGTAAGGAGTTCTTACATGCACTACATGTTGAAGAGACCATAGGATGTGCTATCATCATGAAGCCCAAGGAGGAGGACAAGAAGTTGCAAGTAGAACTACCATTGGAAGTGTAGCAAATGTTGGAAGAATTCAGAGATATTGTAAGTGATGGAACCCCTGCCACCTTACCTCCAAGAAGAGTTATAAGTCATCAAATTGACTTTGTACCTGGTGCATCTCTGCCTAATAAAGCAGCATACAAGCTTACCCCTAATCAGAACAAAGAAGTGGCAAGACAAGTGCAAGAGTTATTGGATCAAGGGCTGATCAAGAAGAGTATTAGTCCATGTGCAGTCCCAGTGGTCTTAGCATCCAAGAAAGGAGGAAAATGGAGACTTTGCATAGACTCAAGGGATATCAACAAGATCACTATCAAGTATAGGTTCCCAATTCCAAGAATAGAAGATTTGATGGATTGTTTAGGAGGTGATATGTACTTCACCAAGCTGGATTTAAAGAGTGGTTATCACCAAATCAGAATCAAGGAGGGTGATGAGTGGAAGACCACTTTTAAAACCACAAATAGATTGTATGAATGGCTTGTAATGCCATTTGGGCTTACCAATGCCCCAAGCACCTTCATGAGGTTAATGAATGAGGTCTTGAAGGACTTCGCAGGTAGATTTGTAGTGGTGTATCTAGATGATATACTCATCTATAGAAAAACAAAAGCAGAGCATCTTGAGCATTTGAGGTTGGTCATGAAGAGACTCCATGAAGAGAAATTAGCTATCAACCTAGAAAAGTGTGAGTTCATGCAACAAGAGCTAGTTTACTTAGGATTTGTGGTGTCCAAGGGTACTCTGAAAATGGACCCAAGCAAGGTGGAGGCAATCTTGAATTGGCCTACCCCTAAAATAGGGACTGAAGTTAGAAGTTTTCATAGCTTGGCACAATTTTATAGAAAGTTTGTGAAGAACTTTAGTGGGATATGTGCACCAGTGCTTGACACCATCAAAGGAAGACTAAAAACAAAGTTCAAATGGACTAAGGCAGCTGAGAAAGCATTTCAAACATTGAAACAAGAGGTAGCTACCAAACCTATCTTACTCTTACCTACTTTTGACAAGTTGTTCACCATTGGATGTGATGCAAGTGGTGTAGTAGGAGGGGGTGTATTGAGTCAAGAAGGAATGCATGTGGCATTCTTTAGTGAAAAACTCAATGAGGCAAAGAAGAAGTATTCATCTTATGACTTGGAGTTGTATGCATTGGTACAATCTCTCAAGAAGTGGAGGCATTACCTTTTGCCAAAATAATTTGTGGTGTTTACTGATAATTAGGTTTTAAGCTACATAAACACTCAGGAGAAGCTTAGTAACAGGCACTTGAAGTGGATGGAGTATCTCCAATCCTTTACCTTCACAATCAAGCACAAGAAAGGGTAGCTCAACAAGGTAGCAGATGCCTTGAGTAGAAAGCTATTGACTATCCAAGAAGTACAGTTGTAAAGCATTGGAATAGAAGGTTTTAAAGACTTATATAAGGAGGATGAAGACTTCTCACAAGCCTACAAGGTGTGCCTAGAGTTTGAGAACCATTTCCATGGTGAGTTTTCAGATTACACCCTTCAAAATGGATTGTTGTTTAAAGGTAATTAGCTTTGTGTACCTAGAGGATCCATGAGGGAAAATCTGATTCAAGAGAAGCATAATGGCAGTCTAAGTGGACATTTTGGCATAAACAAAACATTGGAGTTAGTACAGAGATACTACTTTTGGCCTAAGCTACCAAGGGATGTAAGGAGGTATGTAGAGCAATGTCGAGTATGTCAAAGAGCTAAAGGAGGTTCAAGCAATGTAGGACTCTATCGACCTCTACCAATTCCAAATAGGCCTTGGGAGTGTGTAAGTATGGACTTTGTGGTTCGACTCCCTAAAACCAAATCAGGTATGGATAGCATCTATGTTGTTGTTGACAGGTTCTCTAAGATGAGTCATTTCATTCCATGTAGAACTACTCATGATGCAAGTTATGTAGCACATCTCTTCTTCAAGGAGATAGTTAGGATCCATGGACTCCCTTTGAGCATTGTGTCAAATAGGGATAGCAAGTTCATGGGCCATTTTTGGAAACCTTATGGAAAAGGCTGGGAACTAATCTCTCTTTCAGTTTAGCATACCATCCTCAAACTGATGGTCAAACTGAGGTCATCAACAGGGTGCTTGGCAACTTGTTAAGGTGTTTGACAAAGAAGTATGGATAGACTTGGGATCTTGTTATATCTCAGGTTGAATATGCTTACAATGATAGTGTAAATAGGACCACAGGAAGAACTCCTTTTGAGATAGTCTATGGAAGACACCCTAAAGGAGTGTGTGAGTTGAGAGACTTAGGTTCTATGGAGTTGAAGAGTGGACAAGCTGAAGATTTCACTCAAACTATCAAGGAGGTTCAAGAGCAAGTGAAGAAGACCATTGTGGAATCCACTCATAAACTCAAAGCTAAAGTGGATGAAAAGAGGAAAGAAGTACAGTTTCAGATTGGGGACTATGTCATGGTCCATCTTAACAAAGCAAGGATGCAAAAAGGCATGCCCACCAAGCTACAAATGAGGAGAGTAGGCCCATGCAAGATTCTAGCCAAATATGGGGAGAATGCCTACAAAGTGGACTTGCCATCAGACTTAGCCATCTCACCAATGTTTAATATTGCAGACCTGATCAAATTCAAAGGAAATATCAGTTAGCAAGGTACAACTCCACCAAAGGTACTGCAAGATATAGACACTAATGCAAAGCCCAAGAAGAAGCTAGCCAAAGCAGAGAAGGTCTTGGAATTCAGAGTGAAGAAAACGACAAGGCATCAAGTCTACATGGAGCACCTGATCAAATGGAAGGATCAGCCTGAATCTGAAGCCACTTGGATTGAGGAAGGATAGTTCAAGAAGTTTGGAGTTGATTTGGCTCTTCTTGACCACAAAGTGCCTTAGTTTGTGCTGAGGGGGAGTATGGTGTAGGAGCACCCTTCCAAAGTCTCCCACCAATCATTTTGGTTGTGATGGAAACTTCTTGAGAGAAGTATGTAATTAAAATAAGAGCTTAAAGCGCATTTTGTGTGTTTGTCTAGGCCTAGGCTAGGTCCTAGAAGTTCAGTTGGTTTTTCCTTATAAGTGGCACAATGACTCAGTGAATGTTGTCATCCTGAGATCATTGATTTTATATGAGGTAGAAGTCTAGGGATAGGTGTTTGGTTGAGATTTGAGCACATGTGTGCTTTAGGAGGACCTAAGATGGTCATTTGTAATGTGAGTACAAGCTGCTCAAGCAACAAGAAGTTGCTCAAAAGTTGCTAGCAACCTTTTAAAAGTTGCTAAGAAACTTTTCTCTTTGTGTTGCCTAACCATGATAAGAGGCTAAAAAGCCCTAACTAAACACTCACCCCGAGGAGAAGACTATTAATGTCATGAGAAACCCTAATAAAAGGGTTGGCATTGTTTTTGTATGGTGACTGTACGGGATAACTAGTCTAAACCACTAAACTGTGTGACAGTGACTATTATTTTGACATGTTTGGAAGCAAATAGTAGGAAGTGTGTGCATTTTAGGCATGGAGTGTTTTTTATAGTATCTGTTCTTTCATTTGTGTGAATTAGGAGTAGTTCTTTCAATTTTTAGTTCACATTTTATTCATTTCTTTGTTTTAAGTTGTTCTCTGCCAGTTTGGAGAGCCTTGTATATATGGGGATGTAGTTCTTGTTTCCACTGTGGTCACACCATGGGCCCTTGGATTCTAAGAGCACAGACCCTAACTTGTATTACTATGGAAGTAGGGGCCCAACATGCAGGTGCAAACAATTGTTTGAGGAAGCCCTAGGCGAGTTTAGCAAAGCCCGACTAGGAGCAAGCAGTAGTGTAGAAGCTCTTGAGAGCAGAGGAATGATTTCCATGGATTTCCCTTTAGAGGGAGTCAAGAAGGTTGTTTGAAGGCCTGGTTTTTTGAAGGAGGAGATTTGAATAGCCTTGGAGAGGTTCTGTTGAAGACTAGGACAGTGAAGAGACCAAGAAACCCTTAAAACCCTCATATTTGGCACAGGTGTTGTACAACCTGTTGGAAGCCTGAGACCCCAAAAATCCTTGAGAATGGGTCATTTTTAGCAGATGTTCTTTAGAATAGGTGTGTTGAATCTTTTAGGGAAAGGTGTCAAAAGCCTATAAAAATGGAAGGAGGGCTAATTAGGCCTCTTCCTTGTAGTCCTAAATTGCAAAGGAACCCTCAAATCGGGTGATGACCCAACCATGCCAATGCATTGAAAAGGTGACAAATACCCTAAAAATGTCTTGGAACTCATGAAATCCTCTGTTGGAGCTTGGGAATGGAGTTGAACCCTAGAAGACCCTTATAAGCCTATGTAAGGGATGAAGCTAGAAGCTATAGCTTGGAATGTTGCAAGGTCAAATAGCTAAACTTGGTGGTCAGGCTACGTAGGTCAGGGGTTCCTTGAATGTGTAAGGCATCCTATAGACCAATCATAGGTGTCAGGAGTACACTTTGGTCCTTGGGTAAGGATCAGAGCATAGACTAGCTAGTCTATCCTAGCCTCCCCATCAGTTGGCACATTGATAACATAATGTATTGTTTATCTAAGTAAGAAGAAATACTAGAGAGGTAGGCTTAATCAAGAAAAAGTGAATAAATCTAGTTTAAGCCGAGTAATGTTAGTGTCGACTGAGCACTAGTAGATGCCGAGTAAATCTAGTGTTGACCGAACATTAGTAATTTATGAGTGACAAAAAATTATCAAGAAAAGATAGTGTTTTCCAAGGAAGACGGTTTGTAGTGATGGAAAAAGAAATGACCATAGTATTGACTGAGTGTCAGTAAAGTACTTTGAAGAAAGAATTGAGATTCCCAGCCGATATAGTTGAATTCTTGGGATATGTAAAATGTGTTGACATTATTAATGAATTGTATGGAGGATTTAATGCATGGTAAATCATTTTATTATGCATTCAAAGAGAATTTTGGAGATGTATCTAGAAGGAAGCATGAAGAAAATAATGATGGAAGGATTCGATGAATCTGACCTAAACCTAATATCTACGGAGGAGATTAAGAAGAAAAAGATGGATCTACCTAATCAAAGAGGTATAAAGGAAAATCTAATTGTGAGGTTATGATAGAGTGCAGAGAGGTTGATGTTATTGACTGATAAGTCTAAGTAGAAGGCTAAAGGTGAAATTATGAAGGAGAGAAATAGAGTTTTGATTTCTTGAAGTGAATTCTAAGTAGATCAAAGATGGAGATGGAAATGGAGATCAGTCAGTAAATCAACTTATATGTGCGAAGTGGATTTGTATTTGCAAAGTGAGTTGTGTGTTTTTCAGATCAGAAACTATTGTTACTTTCTAACTATTGTTACTTTCTAACCATTGTATCAGTCTAAATCCTTTAATCAAGTTTGACCCAACAGTCATTGTATAAATTGTTTAATCAAGGTGACATTCTAATGGGATATTCTTAAGTCCTCTAACCAAGCCACTTTTGATAGAGTGTTTTAAATCCTTTAGCAAGGTCACCCCTGATAGTGTGTTTGTAAAGCTTTAATAGGGTTGGCTTTTCACAGAGCTCACTTTAGAAGAGTGAAAATCAGTAGCATGTTACAAAGTGGTTTTTCCCAAATTGGGCTTCCTCTATAAATCCTAGTGTTATACTTCTGTGAATTTTTTGATGTGAATGTTGTTATATTCTACAAGTTAATTACTTTTGGATAGTGGACTGCATGTTATATGTTTCTAATATATGTTATAGAGACCAAGTTGAATAGTTGATTAGATCTAAGATTGTTGAAGTATTGAAAAGTTCAATTGGTACATCTCGACCTAAGGATAACTGATTCACCCCCCCTTTCAGTTATTCTAAATCATTATAACAATTGGTATCAGAGTTGTTGGTGCTTAAAAAGAAAAGTTTAAAGGTACTTGAAGCTAATGATCAAGATGTATAAAAAGGAGGTACCGAAGTTGAACAAAGAGAACTTTCCTACATGGAAAAGTCTGATGAAATTGCATCTAGTTGGTATTGGTGATTCGGTGAAGTACTATGTGGAACATGACTATTATATACTTGTTGCACCTTTGACTATCGAGGAGATGAAAGGAAAACAAGAACAGAATCAAGCAATGTTGGAGATTTCATCTGCCCTAATTTATCTTGAATTTGAAGATATCAAAGACTGCACTACTACAAAGCAAATGTGGGATACTCTTGCAACTGTCTATGGTGGAGATAAAAATGTACCGAGAGAAAAATCTGAAAGTTTGAGAGGTAAGTTTGATGAAATTAAAATGCAAGAAGGTGAAAATATTTCTCATTACTGTGGTATAATTAAGGAGGTAGTGAATGCTATTAGAAGAGATAATGGAAACATTGATGATGAAACTCTTATTGGTAAGGTATTGAGAAATTGTCTTCCTATCTATGTGATGGGGAGATCTCCTTCTCTAGAGCTTTCTTGCACCTCTCAAGACCCTCTCTTGGATATTTATAGGTACTTATCTATACCCTAATCAGAGAACTCTCTTATGGTTCCCTCTTTCCTCAAAATCTCTCCACCAACTTCAAACACTCTTCAACTCCTTCCTAACTCCACTGAGTCATCATTGGCTCCACCAAAGAAACTATGCTCCAAATGGTTCTTAGCTTTTGGAATAGGTGTTCCCTCTATTCCTGCTTAATTTTCAATCCATTCTAACTCATTTTGATGGATTCTTACAAAGCTTTTCCATCGGGTTCATGTCTTCCTAGTTTCTAGGCCTTGTAGCCTTTTTAGCCCAATTAGGCCTCCTAAAACTTGGGATCTTGGAATTACTCCTAACTTATCTTAACAACCCTCCAAACTAGTTGTGGATTCTTCCTAGGGGCTTCCTAGACTTCAATATTTTCTAGGTCTTAGGTCCCCAAAGTGTTTGTACATAGGACTTTCAGCAAACCCCTATTTTTAAGGGTGTCTAGGGTATGTAGACTGGTTTGGTTTCTTTACTTTCAAAACATGCGTCAATGGACTCCTCTGCTTCTCTCCTCACATACACATGATCTTAAAACATGCCCCTACACTCTTCCACTCTTGATTGGCTCAAACCAATCCATTAAACTAGGCTTCTTGCCTCTGCAACAGCTTAGGGCCATCTTGTAATAATAGCTCCCCTACACAAAAAGAACCCTAAGACTATATTTACACTACTTACAATGTTCCCTCCTTGATTCCAAGTGGCCATGGTGATTCAACCATGGGAACTCAAGAAGGATCCATATTTACATGACTGGCACTGTTCAGCACAGTGAACTAGGAAAACTTAAAGAATTTACAAAATGAAAAAGAAATGATTTCAACTACCAAAATGTTTTTACAAAATTTATTTATGTAGAAAACACTAACACCTCAATGCATTACAATATCCCAATCAATCCATTAAGGTTGGATGAAGGCTCAAAAGTAGTTCTCTCACATAGAATTCAGTTCTCTTGGATACTCAATCCGTATAGTCTGACAACCAACCTCGGGATTAGGGTTTTTTTGACCTTAAATAGTCCATCCCCATGCTATCAGACCCTAAGGTTTGGATTTAGACCCATTTCATGATAAATGAAACTTAGAAGGAATGTTGTCATGACAACTTTGCAAAGTTGCAAAGTTTTCATGAGAAACTTTTACAACTTTTATCAATTTGTCTTCCAACTACTCTCATTTTCTAAACTCAATCCAAATCCACTCTATTGGACCCCAAAATACTTAAAAACCACTAAATAACACTTTTCCTTCAATTTGGGATCTTGGCCAAAGTTTGACCAATGTTGACTCTTCTAGGACTTAAGCATAAGAACCAACTAGATCAAAGCAAAGACATGACCTTAAAGACTCTTACCTAGAAACACACTTCACACCACACTTGGGACTTTATCATCAGTCCTTATGATGTAGGAGCATCTCGGTTCCTTGGAAATCCTATGTCACCAAAAAAAAAATTGAGTTTTCTATGTTGCTCGATTCCTACTTTGACCGAGTTGGCTCGATAGTTTCTCGGTTCCTTTGTTAACCGAGTTGGTTGGTTAATTCCTTGGCACTCGGTTATCTTTTCTTGGTTCTTGGTTATCTTTTCTTACTGAGTTGTTTATTTTAGTTTTATGTTGAGGCTAACTTGTGCACTTAATGATGGTCATGGATTTAATGTTGGTATCTATCATTGGGAAGCATGTGGACCTAGATCTATTCATTCCTTCTGTTAATGGTGGATCTGAAGGCTGACTTATTTAGTAGCCTCTTGTATATATTATAGTTGTTGGTTGTAGTTTGAGAGGGAGTTCAGTAGGGGGATAGAAGTAAGAAGATTGAAGATAGTTTCTAAATCCTCGCATGTTGGAGGACTGTGGTAATTGAATTGTAATATTTGGCCCTAATCAAGAAGGCCTTACAGCTTGGCATGTATGAATCTATTTGATGAAATATAAAGGATATGATTTGCATTCTCTCTCTCATTTGTGTGTTATTGCTTCTATGTGTGATCTCTGCAAGGTAGATTTGGATTAGGGTGTGCCTTTGGCCCCTCTTTCTCCTCTTCCCTGCATCACCTTATTACCCTAGTGGTTGGCTAGAACCACCTACAAGCCAAAATTGACTAGGATCAAATGAAGACCCTAAGGTGCTCCTGCACCATCCTCCCCCTGCAACAAGAAAGATAGGGTACCTGAGGTGTGATGAAATCAAGACTGATGCCATGTTTCTTGAAGTCACTCTCTACTATCCAAGTAGCCTCTAATTCAAGTTGGTGCTTCCATTTCACTACGTGCTCTATATAGATTTTGTGCCTAGTCTTCTTCTTTACTCTAGTATCCTGAATCATATCAACTTGTGGCTTAGTTTGGACAAGTGCATTAAGTTCTTCCACATTCTTTGCTATGTCTATACTATACTCCTGCTCCTTAACTTCTGGTCCTTTGTATTTGATTAGGTCATTCACATTGAAAATAGGAGAAATAGACATCTCCTTGAGTAAATCCACTTTGTAGGCATTGGGGTCATATTTAGCCAACACCTTACATGGTCCAATCCTCTTCATCTAAAGTTTTCTTGGTATGCCCTTCTATAGCCTAGCCTTTTTTAGGAATACCATTACCAAATCACCTACCTCAAACTGCAAGTCTCTTCTCGCTTCATATTTCTTAGCTTTAAGCTTTTGATTTTCCTCCATTACTATCTTCTTCACTTGCTCATGGACCTCTCTCATAGACTGAGAAAAATCATCAACATGCCCACTAATCCCTTCTTGGTCTTTTAAGTCTCTAACTTCAAGGACACCTCTTGGATGTAATCCATACATAATTTCAAAGGGAATCTTATGTGTAGTCATGTTTGTACTGTCATTGTAAGAAAACTCTTCTTGAGGAATGACTTGCTCCCATCCTTGCCCATATTCCTTAGTCAAACACCTTAGCAAGTTACCAAGAACTTTGTTTATTACCTCTATTTGACCATCTATTTGCGGATGATAGGCAGAGCTATGGGCCAAATTGGTTCCTAATCTCCTCCATAGTGTCTTCTAGAAGTGCCCCATAAATTTTATATCCCTATCTGAGACAATACTAAATGGCAACCCATGTATCCTCACTATTTCCTTAAAGAAAAGATGGGCAATATGACTAGAATCATGAGTTGTTTTACAAGGGATAAAATGACTCATTTTGTTTAATCTGTCTACTACCACAAACACACTATCCAAACCAGTAGGTATTCTAGGTAGTCCCACTATAAAGTCCATGCTTATGCACTCCCAAGGTTTATTTGGGATAGGCAATGGTTGATAGAGGCCTACATTTGATGATGCCCCCTTTGTCTTATGACATACTCCACACTACTCAATATACTGTTAGGAATAGTCCCAAGAGATAACTGAGAGGGGGGGTGAATCAGTTATCTACAAGATTCAATTCTTTATCCAATTAAGTATACTTAAACATAAAGCATAAAAACAATGAAAGAACACATGAACACAACACCGATATTTTGGTTACAGCGAAACCCAAATAGGTAAAAACCCCGGTGGGACTTGATACCCACTAATATTTTGTACTAGTGTATAATGATCCTTGTTAGAAGATCCTTTACCCTATTAGGAGTAGCTTTACAATATATTAAGTACAATAGACTTGGTCAAGGGTCAGACCCTGTTAGGAGTCTTTTACAATTGTCCTTGTTAGGAGAGAGGACGCACTATCTGAGAGCTCATTGCTCAAATGGGCAAAGGCTACAACCTTCTGAATAACAGATACACACTATATCTAGATCTTGGTGAACTATGCTTTGACCTGCTATCTAGATTAGTTCTAATAAATTGCACAAGTACTTTACTTGGTCACATAGACCTTCTTCTGATGGCTCACCACTTCACACACTCTACTCTGCTCTGCTTAATAAACTATGAACCACACTCAAGCAATCACAAATGACTGCCTATAAGTATCTTTCCTCCAAATGATATAATCAAGTCGGCCTATTAGAACCATCTTGAAATCATATTAGAGAAACCATAACAAACTCCAATAAACATTCTGTCGGCTCTACTATGCACCTAACACAATTTGGGACTTGTCTAATAAGATAAATGTAGACACACGCTACACACTGTCAGCTCTACCAAAACAACTGGAATTTTCTCTGTAAGCTAAATTAACTTATGCGTTCTTAATTAAACATCAATAAGACTTCTCCAAGCTTAACTCCAAGGGTGCATGCCCTCAAGATAGGTGCAATGCAAGAACCAATAAAATCTCTATCGGCTCTTTTGAACAAACATAGGAAGCTGCTACTGGCAAATAACGACTGCATAAATTTACTTGCATTCATCATCAGACTATGCATCCATAACTAAAACATCACTAACATGTCTTCAACATATATCCAAGTGCGCAAGGCTCCATGATAACTGTATGGACAACCATACACAGAACACTGTCTGTTACTCTGTCAAGAACACTGTTGATGCCAGCTGCTATATAACTGTTTGTACTAATAGTTAACCTCTGCACCCATGATATCATGTGGATATCATGTCCATGCTACATAAATTGAAAGCTTACTACATAATACTTCCATGCATGCTACTTTCCATATGTTGTCAACAATGACAAACATACAGTCAGTACTGACCTGCTGGAAAATCTCCAACAATCTCCCCCTTTGGCATTGATGGCAACATGTGGAATGAAAAACCACCACCAACCCAAATGAACATTCTTTTATAACATTCTCCATTTCCTCTTCAAAAACTCCCCCAAAGATAAATCCTATATCTACTACAATATTTTCTAATATTCTCCATTTCCTCAACTGTACTGCTATCATAACTGAATGTTGCTCCCCCTTAGTATATTACTCCTCTTTTTACTTCTATTTTTCATGACTCTATATATACTCCCCCTTTGACATCAATGGCAAAGGGCACCATTCATTTTAAGCATCGGTACTACTCCTGAGGTAGAGTAGTCAACCTTCCACCAGTCCAAGAGGATTGATGCATTTCCTTCTTTCTTCTAAGTAGAAACAGGGAAGGGAATGACTCCCAAATTCTCCCTGAGATACTCAAAAGTATCCTTAGGAAAGGGCTTTGTGAATATAGCTACCAACTGATATTTAGTACTCACATAGTCCAACTTGACTTCTTTCTCTGCCACTTTCTCTCTTAGGAAGTGATACTTGATCTCAATGTGTTTTATCTTTGCATGCATCACAGGCTTCTTTGACATATTGATAGTGCTAGTGTTATCACAGTGAATAACAATAGGATAATCAATCTGAATTTCAAAATCTGTATCATATGTTTGATCCAAACAATTGTAGGACAATTCAAGGCTGCTGCAACATACTCCACTTATGTTGTTGACTGAGAAATAAAATTTTGTTTCTTGCTTTTCCAAGTGGCAAGTCTATCACCAAGAAACACTGCTCCACCTGAAGTACTCTTTCTGTCATCAACACATCCTTCCCAATCTGCATCAGTGTACACATGAAGCTCAACATTTTCTGAATTAGGATACCATAGACTATAATCTATAGTGCCCTGCAAGTATCTGAATATTCTCTTTACTACCATGAGGTGACTTTGTTTAGGCTTTCCTGCAAATCTTCCAACTATGCCAACTGCATTGGAAATATAAGGTCTAGTCTGAGTAAGATATATGAGTTTACCAATCATAGACTTATACAATGTTATATCTACTGCTGGTGAGTCATCTTCTTTTGTAAGCTTGCATCTAGTGATCATAGGAGTTCCTACTAGCTTGCAATCATCCATTTTGAATTTATTTAGTATCTCTTTTACATACTTTGATTGATTTATGAAAATCCCTTTTTCTACCTACTACACATTTAGTCCCAAAAATTACTTGAAGGACCAACCATACTCATCTCAAACTCATTCTGCATTTCTTTGGCAAATTCAACACTAAGTTTGTCATTACCTCCAAAGATAATGTCATCAACAAATATAGCTACAAGTAATAAACCTTCAGATGTCTCTCTAATGAATAGATTACAATCTATTGCTCCTTTCTTTAATCCAATATGTGTTCAGTATCCATCTAGTCTCTCATACCATGCTCTAGGGGCTTGCTTAAGTCCATAGAGGGCCTTCTTTAATATGCATACCATATCAGGTCTATCTGATAAGATGAATCCTTCTGGTTGCTCAATGTCTACTTCTTTTAAGTCTCCACTCAAGAATGCTGACTTGACATCCATCTGATAAACTTTGAAGTTTTTGACTGTAGCATAAGCTAAAAATAACATAATAGCTTCTAATCTACTCACAGGTGCAAATGTGTCTAAATAATTAATGCCTTCTCTTTGCGCATATCCTTTACATACTAATCTTGCTTTGTTTCTTACTACTGTACCATCTTCATTCATCTTGTTTCTAAATATCCACTTTGTTCCAATCATAATTTTATCACTAGGTCTTGGGACTAGTTCCCAAGTGTCATTCTTAACAATCTAATCAAGTTCTTCTTTCATAATATCATGCCAATCTGAATTATTACATGCATCTTCAACACTTAAAGGTTCAATCTGAGATAGTAAACATACCGCTTCATTGCTAGCTGAGTTCTTTGCTTGTGATCTTGTTAAGACTTTGCCGCTATGATCTCCAATGATGTCTGCCTTGGAATGATTTCTTGATGTAAACTTTGGAACTTTAGGTGATGCTGACTCATTAGCCTTAGGGGTATTTTATTCACTTGTCTCAGGGTCATTGAATAACACAACAATACTATCAAACATTTATTCAATAACTATCTCACTAGTAGAGGGTCTAGGTTCTTCTTCAATCATGGGTGAGTAATCATAATATATTTCTTGAATAATAAAATTTTCATCAATATTTACATGAGCGCTTTCAACGATCTTTTTAAATCTTAAATTGAAACATCTATAAGATTTACTTTTAGTAGAGTAACCAAGAAAAATACCTTTATCACTTCTTGCATCAAACTTTCCTACTACTTCATCCCTCTTGATGTAGCACTTGCTTCCAAAGATTCTGAATTATTTTATTGTGGGAACATTACCAAACCATAGCTCATAAGGTGTTTTGTCAAAGTCAGGCCTTAATTGAATTCTATTGATGCTATAGACTGTTGTATTGACCACATCTCTCCAATTGGTATGTGCAACTTTTCCTTCTATCATAATGGTGTGCATTGTATCAAGGATGATCCTATTCCTTCTTTCTGCAATTCCATTCTGCTAAGGGGTTCTAGGTGCACTTAGCTGTCTCTTTATGCCATGTTCTTCATAGTATTCATAGAATCTGTCAAAGGTGAATTCTCCTCCTCTATCCGACCTCAAACATTTTATCTTTAGTCCAAATTCATTCTCAACCTTAGCTTTGAATATTTGGAACTTCTCAAAAGCTTCTGACTTATCTTTTAAGAAAGCAACCCACATCATCCTAGTATAATCATCAACAAACAAATGAAATACCTTTCACCATAGTATGATCTTGTTTGAGTTAGACCACATAGGTTTGTATGAATTAGATCCAACTTGTTCTTTCTTGAATTCTGCTTGCTCCTGAATGAATTTCTCACATGCTTCCCCATCACACATTCCCTGCATAAAGTATCAACTGGCTTTGCTATGCTAGGTAGATCTCTTACTACCTTTACATTGCTTATCTTCACTATGTTATCAAAATTGATATGACATAGTGTTTTATGCCACAACCAACTGTCATCAACTTTAGCAACAAAACAACTTGCTTTTGAATTGACTTGAAAAACATTACCTCTTGTCTTTGTGCTTGATGCAATTATAACACAATCTTTGTTGTTAATGATGCATTTGTCATCTTTGAACTCTAACTAATAGCCTTTTCCAAGTAACTATCCAACACTGAGAAGGTTATGTTTCAAACCATCAACATAAAGAACATCATCAGTACTCTTCTTTCCATCCAAAGTGATGGCTCCTCTACCAACTATAGGTTTAGGAGTGTTGTTTCCAAATCTGACCATACCTCCATTGTATTTGTCCAAATGAACAAACCTACCTTTATCATCTGTCATGTGATGTGAACAACCATTGTCTATAATCCAGTCTATCCTTATGTCATCTTGTGAAATCAATGCTAGCTCTTGATTCTCTTTCTTGTCTACATGAATTGTCTTGTTATTCATTTTTTCTACAATAGCAATGAATCCAATTTCTTCTTCACCAGATTCTTCATCTGAAACTCCATCTCTAGCATAGTAGTATTCCTTAGAATACTTAGGCTTGTAATCCTTTTTGAACTTTCTAGCTCTAGTGGGACACTTAGATGCAAAGTGACCAATCTTATTACATGAAAAGCACTTAAATGGTAATTGACCTTCATATTTTCCTTTTCCTTTATTTTCTCTTTTAGCAATCATAGCAATAAAATCATCTAGTGTTCTCTCTTCATCATCATCATCAAAATTACCAGAAGTGTTTGTAGATTTCTTACCATGAACTATTGCTTTGAAAGTTGTTTCACTCTTTGGTTCTGTCTTCAATCTTGAAATCTCAAAAGCTGAGATCTTGTTGATCAAGGTCTCTCTCTTGAAATTTTATGTAAGCTGCATGGTCTCATCAAGGACGTTGATCTTGCTTTCATATTCAAGAGTAAGAGTAGTCATCAACTTATCCATAATGTCCTCCTTTGATATCTCTCCACCATTGTTCCTGATTCCTGCAACTGTTTCATTTATCCTTTGATTGTAAGATCTGATGTTTTCTTCAGGCAGCATCTCTAATGCATTGTATCTTTTCTTCCATGTCTTTATGTGCGCATCCTTTGCTTGTTTGTCTCCTTCAAATATGTCTTCAAGGTGCTTCCATATTTTGTGGGTTGTATCTACCTTTTTTACTTCTAAAAATTCACCATCAGATAGGGCGATGATAAGGGCTTCTTTAGCAATAGCATTTTGATGAAACAATTCCTTTTGTATGTCAGTAGCATCATCTTTTGCAAGGTCTTCTAAGGTAGGAATCTTGGCTACTTTGATGGTTACATTAAAAACTTCAAAAGCAATGCACTGCAAATGAGTTATCATCTTGTTCTTCCAATCAAGATAATTCTCTCCATCAAACTTAGGAATTTTTTTCCTGATGTATGCCATCTAATCAACCTCGAGCTGTTAAACTTTCTCTCCGAGGCGCTTGGCTCTGATATCAATTGTTAGGAATAGTCCCAAGAGATAACTGAGAGGGGGGCGGTGAATCAGTTATCTACAAGATTCAATTCTTTATCCAATTAAGTATACTTAAACATAAAGCATAAACACAATGAAAGAACACATGAACAAAACACCAATATTTTGGTTATGGGGAAACCCAAATAGGTAAAAACCTCGGTGGGACTTGATACCCACTAATATTATCTACTAGTGTATAATGATCCTTGTTAGAAGATCCTTTACCCTATTAGGAGTAGCTTTACAATATATTAAGTACAGTAGACCTGGTCAAGGGTCGGACCCTGTTAGGAGTCTTTTACAATTTTCCCTATTAGGGGAGAGGATGCATTGTCTGAGAGCTCACTGCTCAAATGGGCGAAGGCTACAACCTTCTGAATAATAGATATACACTATATCTGGATCTTGGTGAGCTATGCTTTGACCTGCTATCTAGATCAGTTTCAATGAATAGCACAAGTACTTTACTTGGTCACATAGACCTTCTTCTGATGGCTCAACATTTCGCACACTCTGCTCTGCTCTACTTAATCAACCATGAACCACACTCAAGCAATCACAAATGATTGCCTATAAGTATCTAACCTCCGAATGATATAATCAAGTCAGCTTGTTAGAACCATCTTGAAATCATATTAGAGAAACCATAACAAACTCCAATAAACATTATGTCGGCTCTACTATGCACGCAACACAATCTGGGACCTGTCTAATAAGATAAATGTAGATGCACGCTACACACTATCGACTCTACCAAAACAACTAGAACTTTCTCTTTAAGCTGAATTAACTTATGCACTCTTAACTAAACATCAATAACACTTCTCCAAGCTTAACTCCAAGGGCACAACGCAAGAACCAATAAAATCTCTATCGGCTCTTTTGAACAAACACAGGAAACTGCTACTAGTGAATAACAATTGCATAACTTCACTTGCATTCATCATCAGACTATGTGTCCATAACTAAAACATCACTATCATGTCTTCAACATATATCCAAGCGTGCAAGGCTCCATGATAACTGTACGGACAACCATACACAGAACACTATTTGTTACTCTGTCAGGAACACTACTGACACCAACTGCTATATAACTATCTATACTAACAATTAACCTTTGCACCCATGATATCATGTTGATATCATGTCCATGCTACATAAACTGAAGGCTTACTGTGTAAGACTTCCACACATGCTACTTTCCATATGTTGTCAACAATGACAAACATACAGTCAATACTGGCTTGCTGGCAAATCTCCAACATATACTTCCTTACATCCTTCTGCATCTTAGTCCAATAATAAAACCTTTCTACTAGGTCTAGGGTCTTGTTCAATCGAAAGTGCCCACTCAAACTTCTATTGTGCTTCTCTTGGATGAGGTTCTCCCTTATGGAGCCCCTTGGAACACAGTTGTTTACCCTTAAATAGTAGATCATTTTGCAATGTATAGTCATCATACTCACTATTGAAATGATTATCAAAATCAATGCATACCTTGTATATCTATGAGAAATTTTCATTCCCTTCATATAGATCCTTTAATACTTCAACTCCTATTCTATGCAATTGTATCTCTTGAAGAGTGAGAAACCTTCTACTAGGTGTATTTGCAACCTTGTTGTTGACTCCCTTCTTATGCTTGATTGTGAAACTATAGGATTGCATAAATTCCATCCACTTAATATGTCTCAAACTAAGCTTTTCTTGGGTGTTGATGTAACTTAGAGCTTGGTTGTCTATGTAGACAGCAAACTCCTTAGGCAATAGGTATTGCCTCCACTTCTTAAGAGCCTGAACCAATGCATAAAGCTCCAAATCATAGGATGAGTATCTAGACTTTGCTTCATTTAGCCTTTCACTAAATAAATCTACTGGCCTCCCTCCTTGGCTTAGGACCGCACCCACTGGTACATTACTGGCATCACATTCTACAATGAACAATCTGTCAAATCTTGGAAGAACTGGGATGGGTTGTGTAGCTACTTCTTTCTTCAATCTTTCAAATGCCTCATTAGCTTCCTTGGTCCATATGAACTTGGTCTTGACTCCTTTTATTGTATCTAAGATGGGTGCACATATCTCACTAAATCTTCTCACAAACTTCCTATAGAATTGTGCTAACCCATGGAAACTTCTTACTCCATTCCCTGTCCTAGGAGTAGGCCAACTTAGGATTTATTCCACTTTGATTTTGTCCATTTTGAGATCCCCTTGTGAAACTAAAAAACCTAAGTAGACAAGCTCTTATTTCATGAACTCAGTCTTCTCAAGGTTAATGGTTAACTTCTCTTCTTGTAGTCTCCTTAGCAAAATCTCTAGGTTCTTCATATGTTCTTCCTTTGTCTTTATAAAGACTAAGATGTCATCTAGGTACACAACTACAAACACACCTATGTAGTCCTTTAAGACCTCATTCATAATCCTCATGAAGGTACTAGGTGCATTTGTGAGGCTAAATGGCATTAATAGCCACTCATAGAGACCCTCTGTCATTTTGAAAGTAGATTTCCACTCATCCCCCTCTTTCATCCTGATTTGATAGTACCCACTCTGAAGGTCAATCTTGCAGTATTATTTGGCACCCCCTAGACAATCCATTAGGTCTTCTATTCTAGGGACAGGGAACCTATGCCTAATGGTTATCCTATTTATTTCTCTTGAGTCAGTGCACATCCTCCATGTGCCTCCTTTCTTGGGTACTAGGACAATTGGTATAGTGCATGGGCTTATACTCTTTCTAATCAAGCCTTGATCTAATAGCTCCTACACTTGCCTTGCAATCTCCCTATTTTTCTCTGGTGTCATTTTTTAAGAAGCCTTATTAGGAAAAGATTTCCCTAGCAAAAAATCAATCTGATGACTGATAGCTCTTTGTGGAGGTAAGGTGATTGGTGTCCCATCATAAATAATTTTTTTATACTGGTCTATAAGTTGACTAACTTCTACAGGCATAGGGGATTTCTTAGGTGACTCTTCCTCCTTTGACTTCATTAAGACTGCATAGCTAACCCCTTGTTCTTGTTTTATGTCATGTGCAAATTATTTTCCACTCATTAGGAGTGTATTGGAGTCCATCTTCTCCACTATTTCTTCCTCTATCAAAGACTGTATCTTATAAGTGACTACATTCTTCTTGAATGAGTACTTATTCTCCTTTCCATGGTGGACTGCTTCTATGTCATACTGCCATGGTCTACCAAGCAGTAGATGGAAAGCATCCATTTGTAGCACATCACAAAGTATCTTATCTTGATACTTACCAATAGTGAATTCAACCCACACTTGTTCACTGACCAATATATTCTACCCTTTGTTCAACCAAGTCACTTTGTAAGGGTAAGCATGGGGTATCTTATTCAGTTTCAACTTTTGCACTACCTCCTCTGAGATCACATTATCAGTGGACCCTGGGTCTATTATGACCCTACACACCTTGCCATTAATTTTGCATTTGACTCTAAAGAGTGCTCTCCTATTTTTGTGTTCATCCTTCGTAGGTTCTTTGATCAAGATCCTCCTAAGCATTAGGCTTTCTCCCTTCTCTGAATCTAGACTTACCTTAGGGTGTTTAGTGCAATCTTCTTCTCCTTGTACATATGTTATCTTTTTTTCTCTTTGTGAAGATGATGGTTTATCTAGACACCTATAAGAAGGGTGACCCAACTATCCACAATTATATAATTTCATGGAAGCAAAGCGTGAGCTTCTCCCAAAACCACCTATCCTACCTCTTCCACCACTATAAAACTTCTTCCTCTACAATAGCTTCCCCTATTTCTTGGTTCACTAGTTTTCTCAAGTATTTTGGAGTCTCCTTGACCCCTGGTTTCATTGCTTCTACCACTAGAACCTCCTCTATGTCCACCTTTGGAGTCTCTTCCTCTTCCCCTACTCCTAGAAGTAGAGTCTTGTTTCTTTCTTCCACTTTAAGTGCCAATTGGAAGAACTTGTGAATAGTAGTAGGAGTCCACAAACTGATCTCCTCTTGGATGCTCCATCTTAAACAACCCAAATATCTAGCCACTTGGATACTCTCTTCTTCTTGGACTTTAGACCTTAAGCATAGTTTTTGAAACACCTTGATGTAAGAGGCCACATCCATTTATTTTTGTTTGAGACTTTGTCTCTTCTAGTAGGTCGTTATCCTTAATCTTTGTTACCATAGCCCTCAAATTGACTATTGGTCTTTTCCCCTCTCTCTCCCTCTCTTCTTGGAGGAACTTCCACCATGTTAAAGTTGGTCCCCTAAGTCTAGCCTTGGAAACTTTCACCTTTTGTGCCTCTGAGACACCTTCACACTCAAAATGATTCTCCATCCCTTCAATCCACTCCATGACTAACTCTGAGTCCATCTTGTCGGTGAACAGAGTTATCTCCTCAAGTTCTTTGCCTCCCAATTTTTTGATGGCTTTAACGAATGGTTCTTCCTGCATTGGAGGATCTGGTTCATGAATGTAGTCATCCTCATCATCTACTTTACCTTTATCATCTTCAACTTCCAACTTTTCTTTCATCTTACCAACTACTTTTGCAACTTCTTCAAGCTTACCCTTCAAAGCTTCTATAGTCTCTTCAAGTATCTTATTTCTCTCTTTTTTCTTGACCACTTCTCTTTCCAATTAAGCATTGGTCACCATGGTGTTGTCTCTAATGGATTCACTAATCTATGACATACACAACGGACTTCCCAAGCCTTTCAATGGATCTTATACCACTTTTATCAGGAGATCTCCTTCTCTAGAGCTTTCTTGCTCCTCTCAAGACCCTCTCTTGGATCTTTCTAGGGTACTTATCTATACCCT
This sequence comes from Chamaecyparis obtusa, assembly GCA_027943335.1. Taxonomy (NCBI): domain Eukaryota; kingdom Viridiplantae; phylum Streptophyta; class Pinopsida; order Cupressales; family Cupressaceae; genus Chamaecyparis; species Chamaecyparis obtusa. The sequence goes on along the minus strand of BSBK01001681.1, from coordinate 85,999 downwards.
AATCAGAGAACTCTCTTATGGTTCCCTCTTTCCTCAAAATCTCTCCACCAACTTCAAACACTCTTCAACTCCTTCCTAATACCACTGATTCATCATAGGCTCCACCAAAGAAACTATGCTCCAAATGGTTCTTATATTTTGGAATAGGTATTCCCTCTATTCCCCCTTCATTTTCACTCCATTCTAACCCATTTTGATGGATTCTTAAAAAGATTTTCCATCGGGTTCATGCATTCCTAGTTTCTAGGCCTTGTAGCCTTTTCAACCCAATTAGGCCTCCTAAAACTTGGGATCTTGAAATTACTCCAAACTTATCTTAACAACCCTCCAAACTAGTTGTGGATTCTTCCTAGGGGCTTCCTAGACTTCAATATTTTCTACGTCTTAGGTCCCCAAAGTGTTCGTACATAGGACTTTCAGCAAACCCCTATTTTAAGGGTTTCTAGGACATGTAGACCGGTTTGGTTTCTTTACTTTCAACACATGCTTCAATGGAATCCTCTACTTATCTCCTTGCATACACATGGTCTTAACACATTCCTCTACACTCTTCCACTCTTGATTGGCACAAACCAATCCATTAAACTAGGCTTTGTGCCTATGCAACAGTACAGTCTCCTAGTCGGATACCTCTGTACTCGCCTAGGGCCTACTTGTAATAATAGATCCCCTACACAAAAAGAACCCTAAGACTATATTTACACTACTTACAATGTTCCCTCCTTGATTCCAAGTGGCCATGGTGATTCAACCACTGGAACTCAAGAAGGATCCATATTTACATGACTGGCATTGTTTAGGATAGTGAACCAGATAAACTTAAAGAATTTAAAAAATCACAAAGAAATGATTCCAACTACCAAAAAAATTTCACAAACTTTCTTTACATAGAAAAAACTAACACCTCAATGCATTATAGTAGCCCAATCAATCCATTAAGGTTGGATGAAGGCTCAAAAGTAGTTCTCTCACACAGAATTCAGTGCTCCTAGATACTCAATCCATACAGTCTGACAACCAACCTTGGGATTAGGCTTTGTTTGACCTTAAATAGTCCATCCCCATGTGCTCAGACCCTAAGGTTGGGATTTAGACCCATTTCAAACTAAATGCAACTTTTTAGGAATGTTGTCATGAGCAACTTTTACAACTTTTGTCATTTTGTCTTCCAACTACTCTCATTTTCTCAACTCGATCCAAATCCACACTATTGATCCCAAAACACTTAAAAACCACTAAATAACACTTTTCCTTCAATTTGGGATCTTGGCCAAAGTTTGACCAACGTTGACTCTTCTAGGACTTAAGCACTAGAACCTACTAGATTAAAGCAAAGACATGACCTTAAAGACTCTTACCTACAAACACACTTCACACCACACTTGGGACTTTATTGTTAGTCCTTATTACCCTGGTGGATGGCTAGAAACACCTACAAGCCAAAATTGACTAGGATCAAATGAAGACCCTAAGGTGCTCCTGCACCACTATGCTATTAGAAATTTTGAAAATTCAAGAATCAAGATGTAACCCTGGTAATGTTCTAACTCTGGAAAGTCTTGTTGGAAAGCTTACTGATTTTGAGCTATCTAACTATAATAACTACATTGTTCCTAATGTTGAATTTCCATTCAAGTCACACATGGTGTTGCATAAGACTAAGAAGGAAAAAGAAAAGTGTGTGAAAAGTGATAGTGATAGTGATAGTGACACTTCTGATGAGGAACTAGATGATCTTGAGGCACTCTTGGCTAGAAGGATACAAAGAGGAAAACGGAAATATAAAGGTAAACTTCCTATAATCTTTTTTTCATGTAATAAAGTTGGCCATATTGCAGCAAGATGCCCTAACAGGACTGACAAGGATGAGAGAAGGGAAAGAAAGTAAAAAGACAAGAGAAATGACAGAGATCACTAAAGATACGGAGACTACAAAGACAAAGGTAAGAAATCCTACTATATTTCTAAAGAGGAAATTGATAGTGACACTAGTGAATCTGATGAATGTGATATTTAAGTTGTCTATGTTGCTATGAAAGATGATTCTGATGAAGATGAGAAAATCGCACTTATTTCTTATGTGAGTAAAGGTGATAAATGGATTAGTGATAGTCTTGCTCACATCACATGACTGGTGATAAAAGTAAATTTGAAACCCTAAATCATTACAAAGGTAGAAGTGTTAAGTTTGGTAATGATACACCGTGTCCTGTGAGAGGTAAAGGATCAATTAAGCTCACTGATAAGATCACATGTGAAAATGCTTATTGGGTTGAAGGTCTTAACTATAATTTGTTGAGTGTTCACAGTTGAATAGTACTGGTTAATAAGTGCAATTTCATCACAGAAAGGCTAAAACATTTCATGCCATTGGTGAACTAATTGGAAGTGGAGAATAAACAAGAGGTAACTTTTTCTATCTAGACCTATCTAAATAAACATGTTTGTTTGCACAATTTGATGATGTATGGTTATGGAATAAGAGGATGTGTCACGTGAATTTTGACAATCTGGTAACTATTAGTAAAAATAAGAAAGTTAGAGGTGTCTAGATTGAAGAAACCTGATAATGTGATGTGTAAACAGTGTCAATTGAGAAAAATGGTAAAGTCTAGTTTTAAGAGAAAGACATATACTTCTGAAAATATTTTGGAATTGGTTCATACTAACCTTTATGGACCTATGGGTGTACAAAGTTATTGTGGTGATAATTATTTTATTATGTTTGTTGATGACTACACTAGGATGATGACTATAATGTTTTTGAAAGAAAAATTTGATGCATTTCAATTGTTTAAGTGGTATTTGGAAAAAGTTGAAAAAGAAACAAGTAGAAGCTTAAAATATTTGAGATCTGACTGAGGTGGAGATTTTATATCAAATAAGTTCAATCTATTATGCAATGATAGAAGAATCAAGAGACAGATGTCTGCACCAAGAACACCTCCATAGAATGGCATAGCAGAGAGAAGAAATAGGTCAATTAAGGATTGTGCAAGAACACTGATGATTGAAAATAATGTTGTGTAAAAATACTGGAGATAAGTTGTAAGTACAATTGTTTATACCTTAAACTAACTAAAAATCAAGAGACGTACAAATGCTACACCTTTTGAGTTATGGTATAGTTATGCACCTAATGTGAAGTATTTTAGAGTCTTTGGGAGTAAATTCTATAAACTGAAAGATAATAGGTATTGAAAATTTGATACAAAAAGTGATGAAGGCATATTCCTAGGTTATTCCACTAAGAGAAAAGCTTATAAGTGTTTGAATTCTAACACTGACAAATTTGTGGAAAGTGAAAATGTTGGAGTTGATGAATATGCAAAAAAGAATGAATTGGAGGGAAAAAAAGAACTTGAAGATTACAGATCTTATATTTACATGGAAGAAGGAGAGGCAAGTAATACACTTGAATCAGATGCAAAGACATGGATAAGTAATGTTGAGCATTGGGAGGGTGTTTCTGATCAATCAGAAGAAGAAGAACATGACTTACAAGATGAATTTGAAGATCAAGAACAAGGAGAAAATAAATCTGAACCTACATTGGCACAGTAGGTAAGAAGACATCATAATCCTCAAAAAATCATTCAAGATAAAGAATCTGGAATGATGACAAGAAGTAACTTGAAAGATCATACATGCTTATTATGTGAGTTTGATCCTAAAACTGTAAAAGATGCTTTAAAGAAAGATGATTGGATACAAGCCATGAATGAAGAGATTGATCAGATAGAAAAGAATGATACATGGACTCTAGTGCTGAGACCAGAAGACAAGAATGTTATTTGAATAAAATGGGTATTCAGAAATAAGCTAAATGAACATGGAGATATCACAAGAAACAAGGAAAGATTGGTATGCAAGGGGTATGCATAAGAAGAAGGAATTGACTATGGAGAGATATTTTCCCCTATTGCAAGATTAGAGGGAGTAAGGACTCTACTTGCATATGTTGCATACAAAGGTTTCAAAGTTTATCAGGTGGAGAAAGGCATCTATATTAATCAATCTAAATATGTTGAGGAGATAATGAAAACTTTTGGTATGGAAGACTCTAGACCAGTGAGTACTCCTATGGCTACTGGACAGAAACTATCTAAAACTAATGATACTGCTAAAGTGAATCAAACCTTGTATAGATATATGATTGGAAAGCTACAATATGTTGTTCATAGAAGATTGGATATTTCCCTAGTAGTTGGGATTGTGGAAAGTTTTTTTTCCAATCCTAAGGAGAGTCATATGATGGCAATGAAAATAATCATGAGATATCTAAAAGGAATTGAGGATTATGGATTATACTACAAGAAGAATGACAAATTTGAACTGAGATTTTACACTAATGCAGATTGGGCTAGAAATATTGATGGTATAAAAAGTACAAGTGGTGGATCATTCTTTCTAGGAAATATATTAGTCTCCTAGACAAGCAAGAAATAGAACTGCATTTCCCAATCTACAACAGAAGCTGAGTATGTAGAAACCACAGTGAATTGCTCAAATATAGTATGGATTAAGAAATTGTTAAAAGGAATGAAAGAGGAGATCACTGAGCTAGTAACACAAGTTCTATTAATATATCAAAGAATCTAGTAATTCACACAAAGACTAAGTATATTTCTATCAAGTATCATTACTTGAAAGAGCTGGTTCAAGACAAAGAAGTGAGAATGGAATATGTGAATACAAAGGAAAAATTAGTAGATATATTCACAAAAGCTTTACCTAAAGATGCTCATGAATATCTTAGAGGTAAACTAAGGGTGATTCCCCTAACTGAGGTTCTCTAGTCAACTAGGAGCACTGCATCAAATGTGCTAAATAGAATATTTGACAAATTGATGCAGAAAAGGTCACACTTTAGGAGTTGCCTAGAATTGTGAGAAGTGAAGCAGAGATCATAATCAGTCATAAGAAAGATGACAGAAGAAGAATAAAGCATACAGAACTAACATGAAGATATCTACATGTGGAAGATGGAAGTGATAGATACAACTTTGGCATTGTTGTCAAAGAGGGAGAGATTCAGATGAAAACATAGAGGGAGAAAATTTAATGAAACCTGAGAGAGAGAGATGCAGAAAAGATTTAGAGGGAGTAATTGAGTAACTGGTTAGGCAAAAGAAAATTGTGAATTAGAATAAAGCTAAGGATATTATAAAAATCTGATGCACAGATATTTTGGATTGTTTAGTAAATCATGTGTTATTCATGTGGTGTTTCCATCAATGTCAAAGAGGGAGATTGTTGGAAACTACAATTGAAACAATTGTTATATTGTCATTGATGAAAAACCTTAACTAGTAAGATAGTTTCTATCTACGATAGTACCATATCTATTGATTAATGAAGAGGATTTGGGAAAGGAGATAACGAGAGAACCTAAGGAAAGGTTGAGATATTTAATACTTCAATGGGTTCTTGATTAGTTGGCACATTGATAAGATAATGTATTATTTATCTAAGTAAGAAGAAAGAGTGGAGAGGTAGGCTTAACCGAGAAAAAGTGAAGAAATCTAGTTTAAGTCAAGTGATGTTAGTGTCGACCGAGCTCTATTATATTCTGAGTACATCTAGTGTTGACTGAACATCAATAATTATCGAGCGACAGGAAATTACCCAGCAAAGATAGTGTTTGCCAAGGAAGACAGTTTGTAGTGATGACCAAGGAGATGAACATAGTATTGACTGAGTGTCACTAAATTACTTTTGAATAAAGAATTGAGATTCCCAGTCGACATAGTTGAATTATTGGGATATGACGCAAGGGCAGGGAAGATACAAGAAGAATCAAGAAGATTTGACTCCTCTTGAATCAAAAACCCTAGCCCCACTCAGAGTTACACACGGAAGTAATATGAAAACCACATGAAATTGGTGAAAACACAATGGATATGAGACAAGCAATTGGTAACAACACTGGTGCAATTATATTAAATCTTTCAACATGCCCGGTTGTGAGGCCTTCCAAGTTTCAGCCTTATACAATGAGAATTATGAATTCAAAGTCTCAGCCCGCATATTATCTTCTCTTCTTCTTCTACTACTCTTCTACTATTACCATCAACTAAACAACCTAAGCTTCTTATATAGCCAGCTAAGCCACAAGTCGGCCAATCAAGCATTTAATTACATTATAGGTCCATCTTGGAAGAGTAAACCAAAACTAAAGAAGGAATGAACAAAACTTAATTTGAAGTTATATTTAGGTCCACACATGATCCAAGAACATGTACCTAAATTAACAAGAACTCATTTCATCACACGGAACAGTGCAAGATGAAAAACTCCACGTTTCGCATGAAACTGGCTGAAAATCAATACCCAAGAAAAATGGTCATAACTCCCAACTCATAATGAATTAGGACTTGCAGTCTTTGGTGAAGATATTACTTTAGGTCCTCTTAAAGTCCATAAGAGAAAAAATTTTGATTCATTAAGGATCAATGGCTACACGATGCATAATCAGCACATGAAAAGCAGGAAGATACGGCTCCGACAATAAGGAAAACATCTCTAACTTTGAAACTGACCATCCAATCCTTATGTTCTCATAGGAGAAGGTTCCAAAATAAGTCCTCAACATCATGTAATCTTCGCATAACATGAAACCAATAAATTCAAATATTATAATGCAAACAACATACAGGTACAAAAAATAGGAAATGTTTTTGGTTGATGTAAGATTGCTCAAAGACCCAAGATGCTCCTACATTAGACACTTGGGGTAAATAAAGAACTCATGTCCACATCAGGCACTGCTCATATTCTGACCTCAATCATAAAAATCCAACTCAACTTGTGTAATCCATGAACTATCTTCAACTGGCTTGTCTTTCCACTGAACTAGATATTCCATGTAGTCTTTTCCCCTTGTGCTCTTGCTTACTCTACTATTCAAGATCTTCTCAATGATGTCATTCTTCTTCTTAGGATAATCAAGATCATCTCCCATCTCATCATTTGATTCAAAGTACTCAAATATATCAACAATATTGAATATAGGTGGTGTATCCATGTCCTCTAGTAATTCCACTTCATAAGCATTTCCACTGTCAAACTTCTTTAGAATCTTACAAGGTCCAAACTTTATCATTTTCAGCTTATTGTAGATACCAACTAGAAATCTATTTTTCTTCAAATGAATCATAACCTCATCTCCAACTTTAAATGATTTATGTCTCTTTTCTCTTATCTTCTCTCTATTTATATTTCAGATAATTGTCCTCCAAATTCTTTTTAACTTCATCATGAAAAATTCTCATGTATACTGCAAAATCCTCAGCTTCAGCACTTCTTCTTATCTCAGTAGGTAAATCTCTCAACTCTTTGGTTCCCTTAGGATGAAATTCAGTAACAATCTCAAATGGTGTCCTCTTAGTGCTTCTATTCATAGAATTATTATACACAAACTCTGCTTGTGCCAAAACTAAATCCCAATTAGTAGGCTTATCTCTAACTAAACATCTCAACAAGTTTCCCAAACTTATGTTCACAACTTCGGTCTATCCATCTGTCTAAGTGTGAAATGTAGAACTAAACTTCAATTCAGTATTCATCTTTTTCCAAAGTGATCTCCAAAAGTAACCAGTAAACTTAGTATCTCTATCTAAAACAATAGATTTAGGCAAACCATACAAACTTACCACTTCCTTGAAGAATAATTCAGCTACATGCAATGCATCAGATGTCTTCTTACAAGGTATGAAATGAGCCATCTTAGAAAATTTGTCAACCACTACCAAAATAGAATCATTACCTCTCTGAGTTCTAGGCAATCCAAGAACAAATTCCATACTCACATCTTCCCAAGGTCTATCAGGTACAGGCAAAGGTGTATACAATCCCAAATTCTGACTAGTTCCTTTTGTTGTTTGGCAAATTCTGCAACCTCTAACCATTCTCTATACATCTCTATAAATCTGTGGCCAAAAGTATCTTTCTAAAATCAAATTCACAGTCTTATCGATCCCAAAATGTCCAGCAAGTCCACCACTATGTTTCTCCTTTATTATGTTTTCTCTCATAAATCCTCTAGGTATGCACAACTGAACTTCTTTGAACAACATATCTTCTTGAATGAAATAATCAGCCCATTTTTCATTTATTGTTTGTTCCTTACAAGCTTTCCAACATTCTGCAAAATCAATGTCAGTCTCATACAAACACTTCAAATCATCAAAACCAAGTACCTCAACTCTCATCTCTGTCAACAAACTTCTTCTTCGGCTCAAGGCATCAACAACCTTATTTGACTGTCCAACTTTTATGCTTCAATGAAAAGGAAAAATTCTGCAAGAACTCAACCCACTTCCTATGTCTCTGATTCAATTTATTCTGACTTCCCAGATACTGTAAAGATTTATGGTCAGTATACAACATCAAAAATTTAGGCGTCAAATAATGTCTCCATTTCTTCAAAGCTTGAATAATAGCATAGAATTCCTGGTCATAAACTAAATATTTTCTCTTAGCATCATTCAACTTTTCACTAAAGAAAGCTATAGGTCTTCCTTCTTGACTCAAAACAACTCCAACTGCACTTCCACTAGCATCACATTCAACTTGAAAAACTTAAGTAAAATTAGGCAAAGCAAGTGTAGGTAATTCTGCAATTCTTTGTTTCAATGTTTCAAAACTCTTTTGTGCTCCATGTGTCCATTTGAAATCCTTTTTATCCCCTCTCATAGTTTTAGCCATAGCATTACAAATAGAACTGAAATTTATAATAAAATTTCCTATAAAAACTTGCCAATCCATAAGGGCCCATTTGGTAGCGGGAATTAGACTGGAATTGGCATTTGTTAGTTCCCATTTCGTTGAATCCTCAGTTTGGGAGTGCAATATGAAAATAGAATAGGAATATGTAAATGCTCATTTTGCCAAAAATGAGCATTTACATCTTCCATCTGAAAAGGTGGAATTGGAATTTGAATGGGGGAAAGCAAATTTTTAAATTTTTATGTCTACAGTTAATTTTTTAATTTTTTATTTGTGTGGGTGGTTTGTAACTTTGTTATTTATTCGAATTTTTTCGAAAAAAAATTTAAATTTTTTGTCAAATTTTTTTTCAAATTTTTTTTTTAAATTATTTTTTTGAATTTTTGTATTTTTTCTCGAATTTATTTTCCAAATATTTTGTCAAATTTTTTGTCAAATTTTGATTGCAGTGATTGTAACTTGGTTGTCTGCCACCAACTTTGGTTTCCTAAAACGGTCTACGATTCCATTTTAAATTCAATTCCATTAATAAAAATGAATTATTAAATTCAAAAACATTAAAATAATTTAAAAAGAAATTAAAAAAAAATCATACTCAAATTCCAATTCCAGTTTCAAAAAGTGGAACAAAACGGTCCAAACATAATCCAGAAATGAAAAACTGGATTATCAAATCCATGATTTGACCATTTCCAGCATTTGACCAAATCCATCATTTCCTAATTCCCGCTACCAAACGGGCCCTAAATGATCTTACCTCTCCAACATTCTCTGGTGTAGGCCAATCAAGTATAACTCTCACTTTCTCAGGATCCATCTTCAATCCATCAGCTGAAATTACAAAAACAAGGTACACAATCTCTTCTTTCATAAATGATAATTTCTTCAAATTAATCAGCAACTTTTCTTCCTTCAATCTCTGCAATACTTGTCTAGTATGTTCAAGATATTCTTCCTTACTCTTACTAAATATCAAAATGTCATCAAGATATACAATCACAAAATTACCCAAGAATCTTTTCAGAACTTCATTCATCAGCCTCATGAAAGTACTAGGTGCATTAGTCAAACCAAAAGGCATAACCAACCATTCATACAACCCTTCATTAGTCTTAAAAGTAGTTTTCCATTCATCCCCTTCTCTAACCTAATCTGATGATATCCACTCTTCAAATCAGTATTTGTGAAATACTTTGCTCCACTCAAGCTATCAATTATGTCATCCATCCTAGGCAAAGGAAATTTATACTTTACTGTTATCTTGTTTTTAGCTCTAGAATCCATGCACGTTCTCCATTCTTCATTATTTTTCGGTGCTAACATAGCGGGTACTGCACAAGGACTCAAGTTTTCCCTAATCAAACCTCTCTCAAGAAATTCTTGCACTTGTCTATTTAACTCGGTCTTTTTGTCAGGTATCAACCTATATGGTGCTTCATTAGGAAAACTAGCTCCAGGTATCAAATCCATACAATGACTTATACTTCTCATGGGCGATAAACCATCAGGTACATTATCAGAAATGATGTCATGAAATTCAATCAACAAAGGTTTAACTTTAGGTGCATGTTCTAACTCATCTTGTTTCTCAATTTTCCTTGGAATTAAAGAAAAACAAACATTCTATTCTTTCATTTCTCTTGCAAACTTTCTACCATCAACCAAGCATACTATAATTTTAGTATAGTGACCTTCATCAAACTTTTCTACTAAAGGCAATAATACTTGTTTCTTCTCATCCATCCAAATAGTATATTGATTCAATCTACCATCATGCAAATCTTTCCTATCATATTACCAAGGTCTACCCCAAAGAATATGACAATAATCCATAAGCATAATATCACACAAGACTTCATCATGATAATTCCCAATTTTGAATTTAACAAGGCATTGTTCACTTACAAGTAGTTTATACTCCTTCTAGATCCAAGAAATAAGGTAAGGCTTAGGATGTCTCAATCTCTGCAATTGCAATCTTTTAACCAGCTCTTCAGATGCCAAATTATCAAAACTTCCACTATCAATGATTACCTTACAACATTTGTCAGCAATCTTACATCTAGTTCTGAACAAACTTTTCCTCAAAATAGGTTCCTCATCAGCTTCTTCATTCCACAATATCCTTCTTAGCAACAAGTTCTCACCATGTTCAGGTTCATTAGACATCTCCTCAACTTCCTCACAAGCCAAATTATTTTTGCCATTACCTCCAATCTTCTTTCCAGAGTTAGTACATTCAAAAGCTCTATGTCCTTCTTCACCACATTTGTAACAAGTACCATTAAACCAAGAATTCTCTTCTCTTTTCCCATTATTGTTATTCCTAGAGTAATTAGTATAGCTATCTCTAGAGTAGTTACCTCTTTTAGCAAGTTCATCTTTCCATCCTTTATCTTGCACTGTGTTGTCAAATTTGCTACTTTCTCCATAAGATCTACCTCTACTTATCTGAAATCTGCCACATCTTCCTCCTTGTCTTTGTTCATGTCTCTTTGTTAATCTCTTTTCTGCCTTTAAAGAAAATTGGTATGCTTCTTCCACACTTTCTATTTAAACATAGTTGATCTCATCTTGAATCGATTCCTCAGGCCATTCAAATATCTAGCCACCTTCTCAACTTCATCATCCACATGTCTAGATTTGATATCTAATTTGTAAAACTCTTCAATATATTCTTTCACACTCATGTCCTTTTGTCTTAGATTTTGCATTTTTCTCATCAAACTAACTTGGTAGTCATCTGGAAGAAACTTCTCCTTCATCTTTCCAAGCATCTTCATCCATGTCTTGATCTTTTCTTTTCCTCTCTTCTGTCTCTCAATTTGCAAATGATCCCACCAAAGAGGTGCATGACCTTTCAACTTTGTGACTACTATCTTAACCTTCTTATTATCAGGAGTACCTTCATACTCAAAGTATTTATCCATCTCAGAGATCCAATCCAAAAGTGCATCGGTCTCAAGTCTTCCATCATAGCAAGAAACTTCAACTGCATGTCTAAAGTTAGCCTTAAACAAAACTCTCAAAAGTCTTTCCTCATCTTGTTCAACTTCAGGTTCAGGATTAGGTGCTACTTCTTCTTCATCACTAACATCTTCAAGATGTGTGCCTCTTCTCTAGGTTGTCTCTACAGCTTCAAGCCTAGTTGCAATCTGCCTCAACATATCCATGATAACATTATCATTTCCTCTACCTTGAACCATCTTGACAATCAGGTTCTAGCAAGATCATAACCTTTTACAAGTTATAGGTCAGGTTTCAGATTTTCCACCCTACAACCAATCCAATAAGGTTCTCCATGATCCAATCCACAAGAAATAACTTTCTCTGATACCACTTGACGCAGGGGTGGGGAAGATACACGCAGAATCAAGTAGAATTGACTCCTCTTGAATCAACAACCCTAGCCCTGCTCAGAGTTACACATGAAAGCAATATTGAAACCACATGAAATCAATGAAAACACAATGGATATAAGACAAGCAACTAGTAACAACACGAGTGCAATTATATTAAATCTTTCAACATACCCAGCTGTGAAGCCTTCTGGGTTTCGGCCTTATACAAAGAGAATTATGAATTCAAAGTCTCAACTCGCATATTATCTTCTCTTCTTCTACTACTACTTTTCTACTATTACCATCTTACCATCAACTAAACAACCTAAGCTTCTTATATAGCCAGCTAAGCCACAAGTCAGCCAGTCAGGCATTTAATTACATTATAGGTCCAGCTTGGAAGAGTAAACCAAAACTAAAGAAGAAATGAACAAAACTTAATGTGAAGTTATATTTAGGTCCACACATGATCCATGAACATGTCCCTAACTTAGAAAGATCCCATTTCATCACACGGAACCACGCAAGATGAAAAACTCCACGTTTCACGTGAAACTGGTTGAAAATCAATACCCGAGAAAAATGGTCATAACTCCCAACTCCTAATGAATTAGGACTTGCGGTCTTAGGTGAAGATACTACTTTAGGTCCTCTTAAATTCCATAATAGAGAAAATTCTGATTCATTAAGGATCAATGGCTACACGATGCACAATCAGCACGCAGAAAGCAGGAAAATATGGCTCCGGTAGTAAGGAAAACATCTCTAACTTTGAAACGGTCCATCCAATCTTTATGTGCCCATAGGAGAAGGTTCCAACATACGTCCTCAACATCATGTAAGCTTCACATAACATGAAACCAATAAATGCAAATATTATAATGAAAACAACATACAAGTACAGAAAATAGGAAATGTTTTTGGTTGATGCGTGATTGCTCAAAGACCCGAGATGCTCCTGCATCAGGATATGTAAAATGTGTTGACATTATTAATGAATTATATGGAGCATTTAATGCATGGTAAATCATTTTCTTATGGATTCAAAGATAATTTTGGAGGTGTATCTAGAAGGAAGGATGAAGAACATAATGATGGAAGGATTCGATGAATTTGACCTAAACCTAAGATCTACGAAGGAGATTAAGAGACAAAAGATGGATCTACCTAATCAAAGAGGTATAAAGGAAAACCTAATTGTGATGTTATGATAGAGTGAAGAAGAGGTTGATGTTATTGATTGATAAGTCTAAGAGTTGTGATTTCTTGAAGCGAATTCTGAGAAAATAAAAAATGGAGATTAGTTAGTAAATCAACTTATATGTGCGAAGTGGATCTATATTTACAAAGTGAGTTGTATGTTTTTCATATCAGAAACTATTTTTACTTTCTAACCATTGTATCAATCTAAATCCTTTAATCATGGTTGACCTAACAATCATTGTATAAATCCTTTAATGAAGGTGACATTCTAATGGGATATTCTTAAGTCCTCTAACTAGGCCACTTTTGACAGAGTGTTTTAAATCCTTTAACACGGTCACAACTGATAGTGTGTTTGTAAACCTTTAATAGGGTTGGCTTTTCACATAGCTCACTTCAGAAAAGTGAAAATTAGTAGCATGTTACAAATTAGTTTTTCCCAAATTGGGTTTCCACTATAAATCTTGGTGTTATACTTGTGTGAATGTTTTGATGTGAATGTTGTTATATTCTGCAAGTTATTTACTTTTGGACAGTGGACTACATGTTATATGTTTTTTATATATATGTTATAGAGACTGAGTTGAATAGCTGATTAGATCTGAGATTGTTGAAGTATTGAAAAGTTCAATTGGTACATCTAGACCTGAGGATAACTGATTCACCCCCCCTCTTAGTTATTCTAAATCATTCTAACAAAGTCCATGGTTTCAGATATGGAGACAATTTAAATATTGTCCTCAAATCTTGGCACAATGAGACAAAATGAGTGGTAAAGATGTTTTCTCCAAGTGCGTGATTGAGATTGAATGTGGCTTTGATCCATGTGAATCCCATTCTCAATTCCTATTGGTTGAGATAATTCCCTCCCATGTGGTAGGTGAGAAATATTAAGAATTGATTAATTGATTTTATTTAATTCTTTACCCATGTGTACCCCTTGAATAGGTTAAATTTGATTTAATTCAACTATATAATTAATTAGATTAATTTCATAATTAAATGATTTATTTAATTTATTTAATACTTTTTCACTTTAATTTCAATTAACTCTTGATTTTGCCTCAGTTATTCACTTGGATCAACTTGACAATTTTTAGGTGTCTACAATTACCAAAGAGAAGTTGTGTTTTATGGCAGTCAAAGAAACAAATCTAAACCTTTTGTTTCTATGTGCTTTATCATAAAGAAATAGAAGTACACAACATTAATGATCAACATACATAAAGGAACAGTGCAATATTGTTAACATAATAGAATATTCTATGATGCAAATAAGACAAGTAAGATTTATAATCAACATCAACATTTGAATATTAAAGTACACTTGAGAGATTACTAGCAGAGTAGCTCTGGGATGTAAAAGTCAAAGAAACAGATAACTTTCATGCAATTATGAGATTATTTGGTACAAGTATGAGATACAAATCTGAATTTGTAACATTAGAAAAACTATATGTTTTGATGAAAGAGAGAAACTACATAATTCCATATCAGGTTGTATAATGATAATCAGTAAAATGAATAGTTAATATCACAAGTAAAAATATTGTTTGTGTCCATGTGAGGATAAAAATGAAGAGAAGAAATAATGTTATAGAAATGAACAACATTACTTCTTTAAGATCTAATGCATCATATGCAAAGACAATTATACTATAGTGACAATTATGCTATAGGAAAATACACAACAACAGTAGACCTTTCACTATTCAAAGCGTCACTAAGAATAATATGTTCATGCATAAAGGCAATAGTTCAACATTCTTACAAAGCAAAGTCTGAAGTTCCATTTTCAGCTATCTTGGAGATGAATGAATGTCAAAGGTCTTCAAAACATAATACATGAACTGAAGGTCATAGGTGACCATGTATGTTTTATTTTAAAAGACTCCATAAATAGAGGAGGCTCTAGTAATATATCATGATATGTATGGTCATCAATAATCCATATTTCTAGCTCAGTAAGAAGAGGATCCTAATGATTACACAAAGATGATTATTATAAGGTTTTTAGTGATAGGTTCTCTTTTTCTACCAAAGTTAATCAGATTGGTGAATTTTGGGTGCGTACCCACCATTATATTATTCATGGAGATAGAAAACCAATTCTTTAAAAATAGAGAAGACATCAAAGAGTCCAATAGATAAAATTTTCAAAGGTCATAATTTCCAAGACAAAACAAAATAATAACACCATCGAATCAAGATTTTCTAGCTCAAAAATCTTTAAAGAGAACAAAGAGCATGCAAATGGTTTCTAAATCAAAATTCATAGTTGTAACAAAGGGAGAAAAATAAAACAGAGCTACAGGAAATTTAGAATTTCTTCAAAAATCAATGCATTCGGTAAAAAGCCCAAAGTTATAAGAATCTTACATGAATGGAGTCCCAGTGCTCTTAGTAGGTTCAAATTTTTCATGTTGTTGACAATGCATAGAATACTCTCATAATATCATGGTAACTAGTAGAATGGTTGCCCAATCAATCCATTAAGGTTGGATGAAGGCTCAAAAGTAGTTCTCTCACATAGAATTTAGTGCTCCTAGATACTCAATCCATATAGTCTAACAACCAACCTCGAGATTAGGGTTTGTTTGACCTTAAATAGTCCATCCCCATGTGCTCAGACCCTAAGCTCAGGATTTAGACCCATTTCACACTAAATGCAACTTTTTAGGAATGTTGTCATGACAAACTTGCAAAGTTGCAAAGTTGTCATGAGCAACTTTTACAACTTTTGTCATTTTGTCTTCCAACTACTCTCATTTGCTCAACTCGATCCAAATCCACTCTATTGATCCCAAAACACTTAAAACCCACTAAATAACACTTTTCCTTCAATTTGGGATCTTGGCCAAAGTTTGACCAATATTGACTCTTCTAGGACTTGAGCACTAGAACCTACTAGATCAAACCAAAGACATGCCATTAAAGACTCTTACCTACAAACACACTTCACACCACACTTGGGACTTTATCATCAATCCTTATTACCCTGGTGGTTGGCTAGAACCACCTACAAGCCAAAATTGACTAGGATCACATGAAGACCCAAAGGTGCTCCTACACCACTATGCTATCAGAATTTCTACAATTCAAGAATCAAGATGTAGCCCTGGTAATGTTCTAACTCTAGAAAGTCTTGTTGGCAAGCTTGCTACTTTTGAGCTATCTAACTTTAATAACTACATTGTTCCTAATGTCGAATCTGCATTCAAGTCACAAACGGTGTTGCATAAGTCTAAGAAGGAAAAAGAAAAGTGTGTGAAAAGTGATAGTGATAGTGACAGTGAAAGTGATAACGACACTTCTGATGAGGAACTAGATGATCTTGAGGCACTCATGGCTAGAAGGATACAAAGAGGAAAAGGAAAATATAAAGGTAAACTTCCTATAATCTATTTTTCATGTAACAAAGTTGGCCATATTGCAGCAAGATGCCCTAACAGGACTAACAAGGATGAGAGAAGGGAAAGCAAGTACAAAGACAAGAGAAATGATAGAGATCACTGAAGATACGGAGACTACAAAGAAAAAGGTAATAAATCCTTCTATATTGCTAAATAGGAAATTGATAGTGACACTAGTGAATCTGATATTGAATTTGTCTATGTTTCTATGAAAGATGATTCTAATGAAGATGAGAAAAGTGCACTTATTTCTTATGTGAGTAAAGGTGATAAATGGATTATTGATAGTGGTTTCTCACATCACATGACTAGTGATAAAAGTAAATTTGAAACCCTAAATCATTACAAAGGTAGAAGTGTTAAGTTTGGTAATGATGCACCATGTCCTATAAGAGGTAAAGGATCAATTAAGCTGACTGATAAGATCACATGTGAAAATGCTTATTGGGTTGAAGGTCTTAACTATAATTTGTTGAGTGTTTCAAATTTGAATAGTACTAGTTACCGAGTGGAATTTCATCATAGAAAGGCTAAAATATTTGATGCTACTAGTGAACTAATTGGAAGTGGAAAACAGACAAGAGGTAACTTGTTCTATCTAGACCTATCTAAAGAAACATGTTTGTTTGCACAATTTGATGATGTATGGTTATGGAATAAGAAGTTGTGTCATGTGAATTTTGACAATCTGGTAACTATTAGTAAAAAGAAGAAAGTTAAAGGTTTGTCAAAATTGAAGTAACCTGATAATGTGATGTGTAAACAGTGTCAATTTATAAAAAATGACAAAGTCTAGTTTTAAGAGAAAGACATACTTCTAAAAATATTTTGGAACTAGTTCATACTAACCTTTGTGGACCTATGGGTGTAAAAAGTTATTATGGTGATAAGTATTTTATTATGTTTGTTGATGACTACACTAGGATGATGACTATAATGTTTTTGAAAGAAAAATCTAATGCATTTCAATTGTTTAAGTGGTATTTGGCAAAATTTGAAAAAGAAATAGGTAGAAGCTTGAAATGTTTGAGATTTGATTGAGGTGGAGATTTTATATCAAATGAGTTCAATCTTTTCTGCAATGATAGAGGAATCAAGATACAAATGTCTTCACCAAGAACACCTCCATAGAATGGCATAGCAGAGAGAAGAAACGGGTCAATTATGGATTGTGTGTTAGAATAACTGAGGAGGGGGGAGGGGTGAATTAGTTATCCAGTGTCCCAAATCAAAATGTATAATTCAAAACTATTTCTTCAATTTTTGCTCGTTGGTAAACAATAAAACTTTTACTGTCTGTGCTTTTACCCATTACCAGTCTAATACTATAACAATTTACCGATCAAATCTAATATGTAACATGTAAAGAATGATAACAAAAAAATATCACAATCAACACATAACACAAGAGATTTAACGTGGAAACCCTGTAAAGGGAAAAACCACCTGGGACCGGCAACCCAAAATTGTTCACTCTTCTGAAGTGAGGTCGGTTAAGACCCAACCCTGTTAAAGGTTTACAAACACAATGTCAAGTGTGACCTTGTTAGAGGATTTTAGACTAGAAGTTATCATCCAACCAGCATTCACTATGGGGTTGATAGGATAACAATGTTCATTTTATGAATGATACATCATAAGACTTTCAGAGTCCACTCGGTTAAGAGATTTTGACTGTATACAATGGTTAAATATGTAACAGTAAATGACCTACCTTAATATAACTTCAATTGTAGATTTTAGATCAATATTTAGTCCATACAAATCCTTCTGATCAATATTTCACTTTAGATTTAATATTGTATCAACTTACTATCTGTCGATAATTGCTCTTTGTAGCTCGGTAATTGTTCTGCAACTCGGTTCTTACTAACCAGTATGATCAGAATGCATGAAAACTTTGTTCATGTGATATTCCTACAGCTTCTTCTTCTGGCATTCTTCATAAAGAAATTTTGTTCTCTTATATAGGCAAGTAAATCATTTTCTTCTCCACCATCATATTTTTCCGCTTAACCACATTCATAGATTTTGTCGCTTCAAAATTTCTCGGTACTTGTGTCAATAACACGTTTCAATCTTCTCTATTAGATCTTCTTTGAATTTCATCAGTTGTCGATCTGTGTAACAAACATTATCTGTCACCTCGATGTTATACTCTTGCTAGCTCATCAATCTTATCGGCTAAACTAATCATTTAATTCATTATGTTTCACTCGGTTAACAAAGAAATGTGTCACTGAACACTGCTCGGTTAATACTACAATCAGTATACACTATACTCTGTCGGTGTATACTAGAAATGCTTCATTTACCGACAACACTGCTTTGTGTCTTTCAGCTCTATACTTCATCATAAATGAATGCAACATAATAAAGTCAATATCATCAAGTCATAGACTCATCAACAAGTTACTCAATCTTTTCCTTATCCTCATCTGTCATGTACATCTTTCTTCATGTAGATTTCTCTGTTCTTCATCTCTTTTTCACCTTTCTTTAGATGTGTCAGTATAGTAACTTACAAGATAAGTGTTGTCAAACTAGTTGACATCAACGACAACATAATACTAATTTAATCATATTACATATCTAATCAACAACTCCTCAGTGATCTTTAATCACAGATTCTTCAATCAGATTCTAAATCAGTTGTAGTTCAACAATCTCTCCCTTTGGCATTGATGGCAACTCAAGTAATATGAAATGTACCATACACATACCAAACATATATTCTACAACTTGTGAACAAAATGTTGCAAGTTGAATAGACTTAATATGTTTAATCACTACGTTACTAAACCAGCATTAGATAATACAGCTTTACCATTCTGTAGTTATGATCTTTTCAGTTCTCCCGTTCCTGCTTCTGTTCTCTATAACTGATCTTCAATACTCTATCTCATTCAAATTGTCTCTCCCTTAGATAATTGTCATCGGTGCTTGTTCCTTTTCATATCTTGTTCCTTTTCATATTGTTTATCTCTCCCTTTGACAGCAATGCCAAAGAAACAAATAAACAAACAATTTTGTCTTCCTCTATATCTCTAAATACTGATATTCCAATTAGTTCAAGTTCTCAAACTTAATCACAACCTTGAACATGATTCAAAGTGCGAACTATGTTGCATCAACATGAATGATCTTTCGATACAAGTAGGCTGATGCAACAACCAGATCACTTTAGTGACCGATAGACAGGGGACGGACCCCAAGTCTAGTCCTCAAGTAGTCAAATGTGTCCTTCGATAGGGGTTTTGTAAAAATATCTGCAAGTTGTTCTTTAGATGTAACAAATTCTAACTTCACTTGCTTCTCTTGCACTCGTTCTCTTAAGTAATGATACTTAATAGATATATGTTTTGTCTTAGAGTGCATCACAAAATTCTTTAAAATATTAATAGCACTAGTGTTGTCACAATATATAATCACCAAGTCAGTGATTACCTCATTCATTCCTTCCAACACTTGTTTGATATATGCAATGTTTGAATAGTTAGTAGCAGCAGCAACATATTCTGCTTTAGCTATAGACTGAGAGATACAAGCCTACTTTTTACTTGTCCATGTTACAAGTCTTTCACCAAAGAAAAATGCTCCTCCGGTGGTGCTTTTTCTATCATCCACATTTCTAGCCCAATCAGCATCAGTGTAAACTTTCAGTTCAAACTTCCCTTCCTTAGGATACCATAATCCATAATTCTTTGTTTTCTTCAAGTATCTTAAGATCCTTTTTGTAGCTATCATGTGTGATTCTCTAGGATTAGTAGAAAATCTTGCAACAATTCCCACAACATGTGCTATATCTGGTCTACTGTGAACTACGTACATTAATTTACCAATCATGGATCGGTAAAGTGTCTAATTTACCTCTGTAGTTTCATCCTCCTTTGTCAATTTGCATCTAGTAGCCATCGGTGTTCCCACAGGTTAGCATCTTCCATGCCAAATGTCTTTAGTACTTCCTTTATGTATTCAGATTGTGTGATGAATATCTCATCACTCTGCTGAATCACTTGTAGTTCAAGAAAGAACTTAATCTCTCCGAACATAGATATTTCAAATTCCTTTTGCATTTCATCAGCAAATGCCTTGCAGACAAGATCTGAGCCTCCAAAGATAATATCATCAACAAATATTTCAGCAATGATAATAGTATCATCAGTATCACCTTTCACATACAAATTGTTGTTTTCACTTGTTCTAACAAATCCAATACTTAACAAGTATGCAGTCTTTCATACCATGCTCTCGGTGCTTGCTTCAAACCATATAAAGCTTTATGTAATCTACATACCATGTCTTTATTGTTGGGATCAACAAATCCTTCAGGTTGTTCAATGTAGACCTCTTCTTCAAGTATACCATTTAAAAATGTTGACTTCACATCCATTTGATAGAATTTGAATTTCTTATGTGCAGCATATGCAAGTAGCATTCTAAATCCTTCTAATCTAGCAACAGGTGCAAATGTTTCACCATAGTCAATGCTTTCTTCCTGTGCATATCCTTTGCATACCAATCTAGCTTTATTTCTTGTGACTTCACCATTTTCATTCATTTTATTCATGTATATCCACTTAGTACCGATAACATTTTTATCTTTTGGTCGGGGTATTAAGGCCCAAGTTTTGTTCTTCTCTATTTTCTCTATTTCCTCCTTCATTGCATTAACCCATTCTTCATTCTCTAATGCAACTTTCACAATTTTAGGTTCAAATTCACAAATTAAACATGTACCTTGTCTTGTTTTGCTTCTAGTTTACATTCCAGCATGTCTGTCTCCAATGATTTATGTTTCAGGATGATGTCTTCTGACAAAACTAGCCAAAACTTGATTTCTCCTTTCTTTCTCATCTTGTTCAGGGTCATTTTCTTGCTCGGTAGCTCCATCTTGTTCCTCGATTTATGTTATTTGTTGTCCTACATTGTTTCCCTGCTGACCAGTTGTCACAATTTGCAGTGTCGGTAGATACTCTGGATGTTCAATGTAAATGAATCTACCATAGTCTTTTGGTTCCTTTGTACTTTCCTTTGTGTACTTGTTATCAAATTCATCAACACGAACATTAGTACTTTCAACTATCTTATTTGTAGCCTTATTCAAACATTTATATGCTTTACTTGTAGTGGAATATCTCAGAAATATTCCTTCATCTCCTTTAGAATCAAATTTTTCATTTCTCTCATCTTTCAAAATAAAGCATTTACTTCCAAAAATTCTGAAATAACTTACACTAGGTTTGTGTCCAAACCATAGTTCATAAGGTATTCAGTTGGAGTCCTTCTTCAGTTGTACTTGGTTAAGAACATACATAGTTGTACTAACAACTTCCCTCCAATATATCTGAGCAACATTCTTCTGTATCATCAATGTTCTAGCACAATCAATTATGGACCTGTTCCTCCTTTCAACAATGCCACACTAATACATTTGGGGTGAAATTGCGACGGCAATTTGCGACGGCAGGCAAATGTCATGCGGTTTTGGCTTTTTTTTTCAAATATAGCCCGACACCGTCGCAATTGCGACGACAATACATTTGGCACTGTCGCAATTGCGACATTGTCGAGATATAAGCACATGTGTTTTCAACAGCACCGTAACCCTCCGTGAAATCACATCGGGATATAAGAGCAAAAAAAACAAGAACGTTGTCATTTGTGTTTTCAACAGCGCCGTAACCCTCCGCGAAATCACATCGGGATATAAGGGCAAAAAAAGCAAGAACATTGTCATTTGTGGGAGAGCAGTGATAAGTACGCATAGATGCAGTGATGAATATCTGATTGATAGGTGTGCCTAGATGCAGTGATAGGTGGGTCTATTGGTGTAATAGGTGCGATAGAGACCGAGTAGCCGAGCTTGAATCAGAACCTATTGATCGAGTGGTTGCCATAGAATAGTAGGGGCCGTTGAAGACATTTCAACAGCGCCGTAACCCTCCGCGAAATCACATTGGGATATAAGGACAAAAAAAACAAGAACATTGTCATTTGTGTTTTCAACAGCGCCGTAACCCTCCGCGAAATCACAGCTACAATTTGTGAGTACGTTGGGTTTATTTTTGTTTTATCATTATTATGTAATCTGGTATTCAGCTGTTAGAGAGCTAAAATACCCAGAAATGAGGACATATCTGTGTTGAATTTATTGTTAGCGGCTTTTGTTATTTAGAAGTTTAATTTTATTTCTTCATCTTTCAAGCACAAACATTTTGTGGACCGTAACGTCTTCATTGTTTCAGGTATGTAGTGAAACAGCCCTAACTTGCAACGTTGTCATTTGTGTTTTCAACAGCGCCATAACCCTCCGCGAAATCACATCGAGATATAAGGGCAAAAAAAACAAGAACGTTGTCATTTGTGTTTTCAACAGCGCCGAGAGAGATTCCCTCCGCGAAATCACAGCTACAATTTCTGAGTACATTGGGTTTATTTTTCTTTTGTCATTATTATGTAATCTGGTATTCAGCTATTAGAGAGCTAAAATACCCAGAAATGAGGACATATCTGTGTTGAATTTATTGTTAGTGGGTTTGGTTATTTAGAAGTTTAATTTTATTTGTTCGTCTTTCAAGCACAAACATTTTGTGGACCATAACGTCTTCATTGTTTCGGGTATGCAATGAAACAGCCCTAACTTGCAACTACCTTCATGGTACTTGTGTACAATATCATAATGGGACCTTTGACAACCGGCCCTCAAATCTATTTGTAGATTATCTTTGAATATAATCTTTCCTACCTCAGGTACGAGCAATCTTCTGGAGCAAGATAAACACCAACACCATATGTCGGACCTCCATTCATTAATCTGTTATTGCTAAAACCATGTAGTATAATTGATGATATGCTTGTATCGGATGCTCCATGCCATGCATATTTAACATTTGCATTACCACGAGAATTTCTTGTTATCTCAACCTGTTTGTTGAAAACTTGCAGCCGAGCCTGTCCCAACCTATCTGTATGTGAATTTCGATAAATACCAGTAACATTGGTTGCAAGTCCAATTTTATTTAGGCCAGTAAGGAAACAATTTTTCACAACTACATACTCTATATCGCAATCCACTAATTTGATCAATTTGTCCCCCAGCTGTTCAAATTCACAAGCCACAAAACTAGAACATTGTTGGGATTCAGAAAGCAAATTGTGATTAATGACACCATCCCTAACCTCATCACGCAATATCTGACCATTCTCCAACTGAGTTGCATATGTACCTGTTCGAACCTTAGCTGATGTTTTATGAAGCAACTGCTTTGCTTGGAAAGTCTTTATAGGTAACTCGGTTACAGGCTGTGGCTTTGTATCCTTAAAAAAGTTTGAATCTCTTAAATCTCTATACAATTCATTTGCGCCAGTGGGGCCCTCAGTTGAATATTTCTTGATCAATTCATCTAATTTAGGAACATTCATGGATACCACATCAGCCACAGGCTTCAAATTACTAGGAATACAAACTTGCTCAGTTTTGGAAACCTCCATACTAGCAGCAACTCTATCACAATTCTTAGCATTTGAGGCCTCGGTTGGACTTATTCGAATTTCAATCTCGACCTCAACTTTAGAGGCAACTTCTTCATCGGCATTACCCTCAATGATAACTTTGGGGAAAAAGCATGAACCATTCTCATCAATCCAAGCAATGGACCTTTGACAGCCGGCCCTCAAATCTATTTGTAGCATTCGCAAAAAATCAACAAGATATGGAGAGCCATCTATTGCCAACTCTACAGTGGGCATGCCAGCCAAAAACTCATCTCTAAGTGAATCCAAAACTTGGACAGAAAAATCATTCCATGAGCCATTCCAAAAATACATCACTCTCGTGGGAACTGAACTCTTACAAAAATTCTCATAGTTATGCAATGCTGCCTTGCCCGAACAGCACTTATACAGACAAATACATTTCATGCTTCTGTCTTTCTTGCCACAGTTAATCCTATTCTTCCGTACCCACTTAGATAATCTCCTTCCTGAGGATAGGAAACCATATTTATTTCCTTGTTTTCATTTCATTTGAGCTCTCTCCAAAAAATTTATGCCAAGCTGACACAAATGCTTCTCTTCACCCTTCATTGCAAACAAAACCAATTTACAGCCCAAACCGTTTCAACTAGGGTGTAATTATTTACAATGTCACTACAACATCATAATCTACAACCACCCCTAACAAGAGGCTACAATATACACCAAAATCCGATGCCACATTTTACATCGATACGAAGAGAAACAACATATAGAACAGAGAGTTGATCCTAGCATTTAGTCTCATTATTCAAACTCCGATCGAGCCATAAAACAATACTCAAATTGTCAAGAAGTTAAATTAGGCCAAGCAAACCCCAGTTCCACCATGAAACCTCCAAATCTCAGTTTCTGACTCCACTCCAACAGTCCACTTCCTTTGTTAGGTCCACAGGCCTAATGCATGCGGTTTAGGATTGGGTTTCCAAACAAAGTATGAGGAATGGGTACCTGGGATCAAACACTGAGTTTTAGGTTGTTCTCCTCACCCTAGGTGTATATGCCTATCAATAATGCAAATATAACAGATTGATTTAATTGGAACCAACTTGAATTAGAATGAATAGTCATTACATAAGAGACCCCTTAGTTATATAGCCAAGGTTAGTACAAAGGAGTGAATGAGACAATGACAATAGATAATCAATAGATAACTTATCACCCAACTAAGATGGAATCACATGTCCACCAAAGGTTAATGATCCTCCAATGTGTAATAAAGTATGTGCGACAAAGGTGGAGTGAAGACATAAAGTGGAATGTGATAACATGATAACACCACATAAAGTGAAAAATTTCGAACTACTCCTATGTGATCCCTAAGTAAGCTTGAGTGTAATTAGTACCCACGTGACAATTTACCAAGTTAAAATAAATTTTGGTGGTAGGAGTTTTTATTAGTTTTCTTTCTATCTTTTTTTACTAAAAACAAACTTGAAATGTATTTTATCTTTGTTTATTAATATAAAATCATATATTACCAATGGAAAAAATCTTCTATATATTTTTTCACCATGTTCTATAGCCTAATTGAACTGTTTGATATATAATTTATCTACCTAATCTTTTGTGCTTGCATGTCAATTTTGAATTTTTCAATCACATAATTTTTAATTTATTTATAGTTGTTATGCCATTCTTGTAATTTGATGCCCCACCCATTCTTACATTTTTCATTACGCTTCATCTAGATTTTCTTCCTATGGTTTATAGAATACTTAAAAACCAAATTGAGCCAATGATTGTCATTAATGGTTTCAACCTTTTTTAATAGCTTACATTTGGGTTATCACTAATGTTTCTAAAGGAAAAGTGCCTACTGTAGCTAAAAGAATTTCATGAGAAACTATAAATTTGATTATAAGATTTCTTTTTACTATATTTTTTTTTATTCTTTCTAGTTATCTCCAATTGTTCAATTTCTCATATTTTTTCCCAACACTTGACAACCATAAAGGACAACCAACATGGGTAGTAGACCAATATGGTTTTTCTCATTTTTTAATCCCAAAGTTTGGCTCTTCTACACCCATTTTGAAGAAGGTGTGAGGTCATTTAACCTTAATGCATTCCCTTTATTGTCTTTCTCTTCTAACTGAGTTTACAATGAAAATAATCCTAATACATTTGTATTCTTTCATTATTTCTAGCAAGCTACCTTAAAAAAGAATGGTAATATTTTTATCTTTTCTATTTACTAATACAACCATTATTTTAGTCTTGGTTATATGGACTTGCATTCTAACCTTCTGACAAAAAGTGTTCCAAGGCCTTCAAGTGCTCTCTCAATGCATGGTCTTTTAAAAAAAAAAAAAGATAAGATCAACAACATATAAAAGAACCTTCACCCCATAGTTTTCCAATTGAATAACTTCCCCATCTATCTTCATTAATCATGCCTCTAACTTATAAATGTATATGATATAGGGGGAATAACTATTTGAATCTAATGTCACCACCAAAATACTTAGACATATTCTTTCTTGTTATCATTTTAGCTCTAACCTTATCATAAAATACATGCACAACTTCTCTATATAAATCTTAGATGATTGATTATTTTATTCTATTCCATAGTTTATCTCTGGGTACCACGTTGAATGCTTTCTTTAAGTCCACAAAACAATAAGCATCTTATGCACCTTGACTGTCCAAGATTTTTTCAATCAAGTCCCTACAAAATAATGTGATGATCAATGGTAGAGTATCTGGGCCTAAAACCTAGTTGTTATTTTTCCCCCTTTCCCTCATTTTCTACCCACACAAAAACCAAGTTTTAAGGTCCTTCACACACCGCAACCTTCTGATTTTTCACTATATATCATTTTCCTAGTCAAAAACATAGAAGCTTTTGACCTAGGGCTTGCTCCCAAATGGTGTAACCTCAACCTCCTGGTTCAAAGCTTTTGGAATACGAAAAAGGACCTCCCTAACTTGCATTTTACCGAGGAAGAAGAATTTCCAATGGTCAAAATTCAAGTTAGGGCCATTTGAATGGCTAAACCCTGAAAATAAGGGTTTCTTAGACCAGCGGACAAGAAAATTGAATAACTCTGATATAAAATGACTCGAAGTTATCAAACCAATTCTAAAAGCATAAAATGGAGATGCTACAACTTTCAGACAGGTTTTGATCACCCCTTCACATCCGTACACTGTACTGTCACCGTGATTTGCACAAAAAATTGCTCTGAAACAGGTAGTTTTATTGATTTGAAAGCAATTTGAATACAATGAGGATCTCTTCAATTTCCTCAGTCATTTGGAAGCCTAAATAGGCTCTCCCCATCGTTGGCTTAACCATTTTTATGGTTGTAGCCGTTTAACCAATTCAAACTCAAAATTGCTTAGCAACTTTAAAAGTTGCATTACAACTTTAAAACAACTTTTGCCGGGTAAGACAAAAAGTCTGTTTTGGAAGACTAAAAGACCTTATTTGATGTTTTAGACTTTCAAAAACTCTTAAAACACCTAAAGACACCTAGATAACAAAATTTCATCCAAGGGACCAATCGATACCCAAGGTTTATTAGAGTGACTGTCCTCATTTGTTGAAGGAAAAAAGCATTAATGTGGTTCAATAGCAATGCATTCAAGTGGCAATTACACAAGGGACAGTCACTGTGAGATGTCCTCATTTTTGACAAGGACAGTCACACATGAGGACATCTCACAGTGATTCTCCCTTGTGTAATTGCCACTTGATCACTCTAAAGACAACATGATAATGTACACTCACTGTAAGGACAATCACAAATGAGGACATCTCACAGTGACTGTCCCTTGTGTAATTGCCGCTTGAGTTACACAAGGGACAGTCATTGTGAGATGTCCTCATTTGTGACAAGGATAGTCACACATGAGGACATCTCACAGTGATTGTCCCTTGTGTAATTGCCACTTGAATGTATTGCTATTCAACCACATTAATGCTTTTCTTCTTCAACAAATGAGGACAGTCACTCTGAAGACAACATGATAATGTACACTCACTGTAAGGACAGTCACAAATGAGGACATCTCACAGTGACTGTCCCTTGTGTAATTGCCGCTTGAATTACACAAGGGACAGTCATTGTGAGATGTCCTCATTTGTGACAAGGACAGTCACACATGAGGACATCTCACAGTGATTGTCCCTTGTGTAATTGCCACTTGAATGTATTGCTATTGAACCACATTAATGCTTTTCTTCTTCAACAAATGAGGACAGTCACTCTAAAGACACCATGATAATGTACACTCACTGTAAGGACAGTCATGAATGAGGACATCTCACAGTGACTGTCCCTTGTGTAATTGCCGCTTGAATTACATAAGGGACAATCATTGTGAGATGTCCTCATTTGTGACAAGGACAGTCACACATGAGGACATCTCACAGTGATTGTCCCTTGTGTAATTGCCTCTTGAATGTATTGCTATTGAACCACATTAATGCTTTTCTTCTTCAACAAATGAGGACAGTCACTCTGAAGACAACATGATAATGTACACTCACTGTAAGGACAGTCACAAATGAGGACATCTCACAGTGACTGTCCCTTGTGTAATTGCCGCTTGAATTACACAAGGGACAGTCATTGTGAGATGTCCTCATTTGTGACAAGGACAGTCACACATGAGGACATCTCACAGTGATTGTCTGTAATGTCCCCTTTTTGGCTAACTTGGAAAATAGGAACAATTACTCCACTTCTCAGACTTACTCTATCAGATACTTACAATTAAACTAAGTAATGGAGGTTACTTAAGATATCAACCACTATTTCAAATTCAATCACAATATGTGTGCAAGATGATATTGATACCAATATGTTTAATAGCATTGTCGGATATATTGATATGAAATATGCTATGAATATGATGTTTCCTATCACTTATAGTGATAGTATAATAATGTTATGTCTGATATAAACAATATCAATATACAATCAATAAGTATTGCTTGCAGCAATGTATTTGCTGTGTCTGATATGATGATGTAATTATGCAAATGTGTAATATCGCTATGAGTGATATGTTGCTGTTTCAGATTCTGAATTATATGCTTGCAACTTCAAATATTGATGTTGTTTCTGACTATCCTTTCTATCTGTGCAATCATGGTGCTGTCTCTGATCTGCAATGATAAACTTGAAACCAAACTGCCAAATGCAGATGCTCTATTGAGTATATCCAAATATGGATAAGTAAATAAAGTTCCAATGATGCCTTGAGTGACTGACGAGAATGCATTCTTATATTTTCTTTAACAAATGAAGAGATGCTATGAATGAGACGTGTCTTGTTTCTTCCTCCATGTCCCTTTGTTAATCACACCTTTCCATAATCCGACAGTTCGCATAATATTATTTCATTATTTTCTGATCATAGATAACTCCCAGATTGACTCAATATCAAATCTTTTTATGAAGGTAATCTTCCCAAATTGGTAGTGCAACCAGTAGTTAACATCCACTGTGTTTGTATTAGTTTGGTCTAACTATCATTAGTATTTAGTCAATCGATATTAACTCTTGCCTTATCCCATATTGTTATGATTATATCCAATCTTTCTACTTTGATATGCACGGGACACACAAGCTCGGCTCTGGTGGTTTTTCCAAACTTCAAGCACGAGTTGTAAGTATTAGTAAATGAAAAATTGTATCAATTTTTTTATATATTGCAAGGAATTTTTTTTTGATCAAACAATGCAAGTAAAATTCACCATACCAAGCAAAAATGTAGGGGTCAGAGTTCAATAGATGCCTCACAGAAGAGGACAAGAGAATTGGCTTCCAACAAGGCTATAGAGCCGTGGCTAAACGGCTACGAGCTGAAATCAGTGTGCAAGGTTCAAATAATGATGCATCTGAGCCACAGGTAAATAAGCTAAATGAAATTTATTTCAAATTGAATACTTTACCAATTAGTCTATTTGATGTTAAGTTCTAATATAAAGTGAGTATATCTGTTTTAAGCAAGCAATGATAACAATGCGTAGGATATTGGAATGCAGCCTGACAATCCTTCTACACAATCTATGCATAATGAAGGTTCGCATGATGTGCATCCTAGTGGTGGAGGTATACATTTGCTATTAAAATTTTTATATGTAATTGCAATTGGTGTTTGGATTAACGTAACATTTTGTATAGCAACTGTAGAGGATCGAGGGGTCAGTGCTCATGAGCATGTTGAGGTTGAGTCTAGACAAGATGATGTGGCCAGATCAGGTAATTAAAGAGCGCCACAGTTATGTTCTTTAAAATAATTAAATACTTGTAACAATTATAATTAAATATTTTTAATTTAACTCTTTTATTTGTTATTGCAAAGGACCCCCCTTTGCAGCAGCATAGGAATTTGAGATCATCAAGAATAGAGAACAAAACAACTGATGAGGGGGGAATTGATGATAACACTGATGCTCCTCTTAGAGCTTACATAGAAAAAAAAATTAGAAAGAGAAAAAAGAAATGATTGTCATCTAAATACCTTAATTGATAATGACTGAATTTTATGTCTCAATGAATTTAATTATGTGCTAATGAATGTTCATGAATTATGTGTTTATTTTCATATTGATGAATGTTGTGTGTTAACGAATCTGATGTGTTAATGAATGTTATCATGTGATATTGATTGAATGTTACATTTTATTAATGGTTGAAAGAATGAATGAATGTTAGATGTTAACGGGTAATGTAGAGTGATCTTAGGGGGAGGGGGGTGGGGCCAAATGAGCTTCCACCTTCACATGGTTGGCCCTGTTTAGTAGAGAATATTAAACTATATTCTCAAAACAAAGTGAAGCTCAATAAGATACTAAATGAGTCAAAATGGTTATCAAGGTCCTCTATCCATAAGATACTTGTAGTCAAAATGGTTATTAATAAGATATTTGTAGTCAAAATGGTTATCTAGGCCCTCTATCCATTCCATAAGTTCTTCACCATTTAAACTTCCTCCATAACAAGGAATGTGCTCTAGGTTAGTCATGAAGCCTAGCATGGACTCTCTGTCAGATAGAGCCATTGTCTTGCATGAAATTAGTCATTCTGTATACACTGGTCTAGTGTTGTCAACAGACCCAAATAGTTCAAAGATACTCGAACCAATCAGATGTTTTATGGGGTGCATTTTTGTGTTAGGTAGAAAGGATTCTTCATACAGGTGAAAGTCTCGAACCTTTCCTGGTGCAGAGCACCTAAAATCCATCACCAACTCCATCAGATGGTGTCAGACTTTCAACCTATCAGCATTTCCATCAAATGGTATTAGAGTTTTCAAAGACTTCCTTGCAATAACAAACTACCAAACAGTGTTCCTTGCATGGTTCATTTGTTCATGGAACAATCTTTAAAGTGATCTTAATGCATTAATGTAGGTTGTTTTATGTTTAAAATAAAGGTTATGGGATTGATTGAATAATCTCCCTAACCCATCCAAATGTGGGACACAATACCCCTTAGTGCTTTATAAACTGAGGGCATCATTTGGTCCTAGGATGAAATCTACATGTTAGGTATTTGTTTGGTGTCTTAGGTGTGTGTTTAGGAGTCTAAAGGCTCATAAAGGTCTTTAAAACATTCAACACAATCTTCTAGTCTTTCTCGGCAAGAGGATTGTTTACAAAAATGTAATGCAACTTTTAAGTTGCTTAGCAATTTCAATTTTAAGACTGGTAAACGGCTATAACCAACTAAATGGTTAAGCCAATGCAATTGCAGAGCCTATTTAGGCTTATTGATATCAAAGGAAATCTGAGAGATCCTATTGTAATCTTTGCTTTCAAAAAATCAATAAAGAACACCTGTTTCTGTGCTATTTTCTATGCTTTCAATGCAACAGTACGGCGTACGGATGGTTTGAAGGGAGTCAATTTGGTCCAAAAGTTATAGGAGACCTTGTTGCATGTTTTGAACTTTATTTGGTCCTTTCAAGTCTTTGCATTGAGGAGTTGGTTAATACTATTTGTCTCTACTCTGCAAAACCCTTAGTTTCAGGGTATGTGTACATTATCATGTTGTCTTTACAGTGACTGTCCTCATTCAAGTGGCAATTACACAAGGGACAGTCACTGTGAGATGTCCTCATTTGTGACAAGGACAGTCACACATGAGGACATCTCACAGTGACTGTCCCTTGTGTAATTTCCACTTGATTGTATTGTTATTCAACCACATTTATGGGGCCATTTGGACCACGACACACAATAGCATCTACAGAGAAGAAGTTTGGTATGCAATGGTCTTGAAACCTCCTGAGAAATTCTTGGTATGCATTTGTGTGGTGCAAAAGCTTCGTTGAAAGAGAAAAAGAAGAAAAGAATAGAAATGATTTTTTTTCTTTTTATGTCATATACTCTAACCAGCTACTTATAACTTGCAAAAATTATTATAACCATTTGAAATTGAAACTTGGTTTAATGTGAAACTGAGAACTGCTTTATTAGAGCTTTATGTGATTTAGATTCAGACATCAAGAACATTGTTTGCCTAATATTGTGATTAATGCTTATTTATTAATATCTCATACTAACAGACAATTGATAATTGTAGGGAAAACGTCATTGGGGGTCTTTGAGGATCCACCAGAAGCCAAGGAGAAAATGTATTCAAATGCTAAAGATGGTGTAACAGTCCTTACAGCTGTTGAACCTTGTTGTGTAGATCATCTCCGATTCTCCAAGTTCAACAGTACTGTGGTATTCCTTTGGATACTTCTAATGGCAAATTTCAGACATCAAGTTCTTTTTGTATGAAACTACTACATTTGTAATCTGTAGTTTTAAACTTTTAGTTTATAAATGTTCATCAGCTTTAGTTCGTATGCTACCATTTCAAGTATGATTAATGAAGTTACCTTTATCACAGGATGAAAGTGAGCAGTCAGCATACTGGTACGGAGCTGGCAGCATTGATACGGTGACTAGGGCATCGTTTAATGGTGGTATTGTGTTTTCCCGTGTTTAGGGCATCGGCCTTTTGAAGCATTGCCTTCATCTTTCTTAAGTCTGAGTTTTAAGTTTGTTTATTTCCATCCTAACTTGCTTTTCCCTCTTCGGTTTTGCAGTACTGTGAAGGTAGTCGCAAGTTAGGGCTGTTTCATTGCATACCCAAAACAATGAAGACGTTACGGTCCACAAAACGTTTGTGCTTGAAAGATGAACAAATAAAATTAAACTTCTAAATAACCAAAGCCACTGTTGAAAATACAAATGACATGGTTCTTTTTTTTTTTGCCCTTATATCCGATGTGATTTCGCGGAGGGTTACGACGCTGTTGAAAACACAAATGAAAACACAAATCCCTTGTGTAATTGCCACTTGAAGGAGGACAGTCACTGTAAAATTAACGATACTTTTGGAAGGTATTTTCAATGTGTCAAATTTTGATATTTTTACAAGAATTAGATTGTGTAATTTTTTTAATTAAAGTCATTGACTCATATTTCATAAATAATAGTTCTCATGAATCCATCTCTTATAAGATTGAATAGTCTATTTAGGAAGTATTTCTGATAGTATGTCAAATTATGATATTACTATTACCATTAGATTGCATGGCTTTGAAGTCAACCTCGTTGACCCATATTCTTCTCTATAGATGCTACTATGTGCTAGGGAACTTCTTAGAACTGTTGGTATATTCTTACAACCAGGTTACACCTAGGATATTCTTCTTTGTAGATGCTACTGTGTGCCATGGTCCAAATGGGCCCATAAATGTGGTTGAATAGCAATACATTCAAGTGGAAATTACACAAGGGACAGTTTGATGCAGAGTGGTCAGCAAAGAAACATGGATCATTACCCAACCCACTTCAAGACACCAAAAATGAATCAATCGAAACAATTAGACTTTGATTCTTATCGATGAATGTTTGAACTCTGCAAGGTAATGAATTTAAAGGTTTCAAAGATCACACAACAACTTATGTACTCAAACCCAATCAAGTTCAGTTTTCTCTTTAGGGACAAGTGCTCTGAATTTGATCAAATGGTGTTCTTAAGGTTCCAGACCTTACCCCCTTCAACAAAACTTAGTAACCACTTAGATATCACTTAAATAACCAGAAACATGTATTAGTTTTGGTCCTAACAGCCCAAGGCATCAGAATAGCAAAATGACCTAGTGGCTCTAGTAGGTCTATGAAACCTGCTCTGCCCCATTAACTCTGCAGATTGCCAAAAGACTAAATGACATTATGTGATTTCTAGACACCATTTTTTATGTTCTTTCAGACCTCCAAACCTCAGACCCCAACTCCACTCCTGCACTCCTCTTCTCTTGTCAAGTCCGCAGACCTAATGCATGCAATCAGGCTTGGGTCTCAAGACAAGTGTTGAAGAATGGGCTCCTGGAATTAGAATCAGAGTTTTAGATTGTTGTTCATACCTTAGACATTCACAAAAACCAAGATCAGGGGTCCTTCACACACTTCTAGACTCTGATCCTTCATTTCTCATCAAATCCTAGTAAAAAACAATAGAGTCTTTGAACTAGGGCTCGCCTTCACCATGCACAGACTTAACATCCTGTTCTAAAGCCTTTGGAATATGAAAATATACATGTCTAACCTTCATCTTGCCGAGAATAAAGAATTTTCAACAGTTAAAACTCAGGTTATGGCCATAAGAGCAGTCAATACCCTGAAAACAAGGGTTTGCAGACAAGGTTCAGAGAAAATACAATAACTTTGATTTAAAACAAGTTAAATCCTCCAAACCAACTCTCAGAGTATCTAATATCTCTAATACAATTTCCAAGCTAGTTTGATCATATTACCATCATCCGTACATCCGTACAGAGTTAGTTTTTGCACAGGAAATGCTCTAAAACAGGGTTATTTATTAAATTTTGAAAGCAAAATGGTTCTCCAAGTCTCCTCTGCCATTCCTTCGACCATTGGAAGCCTAAAAAGGCTCTGTGGATAGTTTCTTAACCATCTAGATGGTTATGTCCGTTCAATACAACAAATAACAACTTTTGAAGCAACTTTTAAAAGTTGCATTACATATTGTTAACAATTTTGCAAACATTCTTGCCGAGAAAGGCTAAAATGTGTTTTGAATAGTTTTAGACCTTTATTAATCTTCCAAAACTCCTAAAACAATTAACAGACACCTAGCAATCAAATTACATCCAAAGACTAATTGATACCCAAGGCTTATAACAATACCAAGGGGTCATAGTCCAAACATGTGGATGGGTTACAAGGAGATGTTAATCAATCCTTTAACCATTATTACAAACAAGAAAACTTAAATACTAAACCATTGAAAACATCTTAAAACATTTAGTCTATCAATCCTTCAACACAAGGCTCCATGGTGATATGATGTAACCTTAGGAAAGTAGGTGCTTGTTTCAATAGGATGGGATGACTTCTTGGCTTCATGGTGTCTTTCTTCAATCACATGGTTTTTGGTTTGCATGAGGGATGCCCCTGCATCACAGTCACTGTGAGATGTCCTCATGTGTGACTATCCTTGTCACAAATGAGGACATCTCACAGTGACTGTCCCTTGTGTAATTGCCACTTGAATGAGGACAGTCACTGTAAAGACAACATGATAATGTACACATACAATGAGTGTACATTATCATGTTGTCTTTACAGTGGCTGCCCTCATGTTGTATATTCTTCTCTGTAGATGCTACTATGTGCTAGGGAACTTCTTAGAACTGTTGGTATATTCTTACAACTTGTTACACCTGGGATATTCTTCTCTGTAGATGCTACTGTGTGCTGTGGTCCAAACGGGCCCATAAATGTGGTTGAATAGCAATACATTCAAGTGGCAATTACACAAGGGACAGTCACTGTGAGATGTCCTCATGTGTGACTGTCCTTGTCACAAATGAGGACATCTCACAGTGACTGTCCCTTGTGTAATTGCCACTTGAATGAGGACAGTCACTGTAAAGACAACATGATAATGTACACAAGTACCGTGAAGGTAGTCGCAAGTTAGGGCTGTTTCATTGCATACCCAAAACAATGAAGACGTTACGGTCCACAAAACATTTGTGCTTGAAAGATAAACAAATAAAATTAAACTTCTAAATAACCAAAGCCGCTAACAATAAATTCAACACAGATATGTCCTCATTTCTGGGTATTTTAGCTCTGTAATAGCTGAATACCAGATTACATAATAATGACAAAAGAAAAATAAACCCAACGTACTCACAAATTGTAGCTCTGATTTTGCGGAGGGAATCTCTCTCGGCGCTGTTGAAAATACAAATGACAACGTTTCTCTACATTATCATGTTGTCTTTACAGTGACTGTCCCTTGTGTAATTGCCACTTGAAGGAGGACAGTCACTGTAAAGACAACATGATAATGTACACTTACAGCCCGTGTACATTATCATGTTGTCTTTAGAGTGACTATCCTCATTTGTTAAAGAAGAAAAGCATTAATGTGGCTGAATAGCAATACATTCAAGTGGCAATTACACAAGGGACAGTCACTATGAGATGTCCTCATTTGTGACTGTCCTTACAGTGAGTGTACATTATCATGTTGTCTTTATAGTGACTGTCCTCATTTGTTGAAGGAAAAAAGCATTAATGTGGTTCATTAGCAATGTATTCAAGCGGCAATTACACAAGGGATAGTCACTCTGAGATTTCCTCATTTGTGACTGTCCTCATTTGTTGAAGGAAAAAAGCATTAATGTGGTTCAATAGCAATGTATTCAAGTGGCAATTACACAAGGGATAATCACTCTGAGATTTCCTCATTTGTGACTATCCTTACAGTGAGTGTACATTATCATGTTGTCTTTACAGTGACTGTCCTCATTTGTTGAAGGAAAAAAGCATTAATGTGGTTCAATAGCAATGCATTCAAGTGGCAATTACACAAGGGACAGTACATGCCCATTAAAGTTGGTGTTTTGTTATCCAGCATGACAATGGAGACAGCATACTCTGTGTCAATTTTACTGATCAAATTTCCCTCCGCCAGGCAAAGCAACAATCTGGGTATGATAAGGTAAAGTTTTTGCAACAATTTCTTGCTGCTGCTAAGGTTACCATTGTTTATGGTTTCTGTTATATAGTTCTATCTATATTGCTATATGGCCTTTTGTTTAGGATTAAGTAGACGAGGGAAAATATTTCTTTTGTGGATTGTAAACAAAACATTGAATTATTTCAGAGAACAGATCTAAATCTATAAGATGCTACGATGGAGCACATGACCATGTACTTGTGAATATTAGGATCCATGTTAATCAAATGACTGCTTTATGTAAATTACTTTTGAGTAAGTAAAAGGCAATACAATTTTTCGAAGTGTGCAAGGATTTTTATGATATACAGGTGTACAAAGAAATGAATCTGTGTTGTTTTGTATCAATATCAAACATCTCTGATATATTTTCATGTTTTTATAATCTATTTTGCAGATGGAAAGTTGAAATGCCAGCTATCCTAGAGCAGTCAATAAGAATATTGTCTGATGCTAGTCTTGGTATGGCCATGTTCAGTCTGGGTATGTTTTGAATTCTTCTCTATCTCTCTGATTGAGGAGTACTCGATATATGCATGTGCTTTTTTCTTCTTTGATGGTTGTGAAACTCTGTTTGTTCTAAATACCACCGTATTGCAATTGTATTAGTTTCATTATTTTCTCTAAAGTCACTGTATTTTTTCTTATTATAATAAAAGAGGAAGTTGTGAATGTCAAAGTTGAGTGAAACAAAAATTATTTTCATCAAATTTTGTTACTGTCACAAGGGACAGTAACAAAGCCCTAGCTTTTCCTCTGATATAGCCTTCTCCCATACCTCATCCTGAGATTCTTTGTCTTCTGTGTCATCTGATCCTCCTATACAAGTTGCAAATGAAATTTATCGTTCATGTATAAACTGAGATAATATAATGCACTCGATATTTGAATCGTCGTACATCAATAGAATGACAGAATATAATGCATTCAATATTTGTATTATCGTTTATGTATAGATTGAGACAACATGATAATGTACACTCACTGTAAGGACAGTCACAAATGAGGACATCTCACAGTGACTGTCCCTTGTGTGATTGCCACTTGAATGTATTGCTATTCAGCCACATTAATGCTTTTCTTCTTCAACAAATGAGGATAGTCACTGTAAAGACAACATGATAATGTACACTTACTGTAAAGACAATGTGATAATGTACACTCACTGTAAAGACAACATGATAATGTACACTCACTGTAAGGATAGTCACAAATGAGGACATCTCACAGTGACTATCCCTTGTGTGATTGCCACTTGAATGTATTGCTATTCAGCCACATTAATGCTTTTCTTCTTCAACAAATGAGGATAGTCACTCTAAAGACAACATGATAATGTACACTACATTATCATGTTGTCTTTAGAGTGACTATCCTCATTTGTTGAAGAAGAAAAGCATTAATGTGGCTGAATAGCAATACATTCAAGTGGCAATCACACAAGGGACAATCACCATGAGATGTCCTCATTTGTGACTGTCCTTACAATGAGTGTACATTATCATGTTGTCTTTACAGTGACTGTCCTCATTTGTTGAAAGAAATAAGCATTAATGTGGTTCATTAGCAATGTATTAAATAATTTATTTTTTTTAATTTACCCACGGGCGTCGCAATTGCGACGGGCGCCCGTCGTAATTGCTTCGGAGGGCCGTCGCCATTGCGACGCCCTGCCGTCGCAATGCGACGGAGGCCCAGAATGGGTGAAGGGGCGACATTACGACGGGAGGGAGTCGCAATTGGGACGGCTACAAATAGACGTCGTAGTTTTTTAGTCGCAAATGGCGACGTCTATGGGTAGCCATCGCAATTGCGACGCCCTACCGTCCCAATGCGACGAAGGCCCAGAATGGGTGAAGGGGCGACATTACAATGGGAGGGAGTCACAATTGCGACGGCTACCCATAGACGTCGCAATTTGTGACTAAAAAACTACGACGTCAATGGGTGTCGCAATGGCAACGGCCAAATTGCAATAGCCGTCACAAATTGCCCCCAAATGTACTAGTGCCATTTTGCTGAGGTGTCCTTAGTGCAGATACCTGTCTTTTAATTCCATGCTCATTACAAAAATTAGTGAATTCATCAGAGATAAATTCACCTCCTTTATCAAATCTTAAACATTTTATTTCCTTTCCGGTTTCTTTCTCTACCTTAGCTTTATACCACTTAAAAACATTTTGAAAGCTTCGGATTTCTCTTTCAGGAACATAATAGTCATCAATCTAGTATAATCATCAACAAAAAGAATAAAATATCTATCACCAGAATAGCTCTGAGTTCTCATAGGACCACATAGGTCGGTATGAACCAACTCAAGTATCTTCTTTATTGAATAGTCTTTTCTTTTAAAACTGGACTTAGTCATCTTACCTTTCTGACATCCATGGCACATAACATGATCAGGTTTTGTCAAGTTAGGCAATCCTCTAACTCTTTTCTTTCTACTAATCTTGATCATGTTGTCAAAATTCACATGGCATAACCTTTTGTGCCACAACCAGGCATCTTCATCTTTTATTAACAAACAAGAAGACTGATCCATATCAAGATAGAATAGATTACCTTTGGATTGTGTACCAATTCTGACAAGTCTTCCTCCATCATCATAGATCTTCACCTTTTTGCTCTCAAAAGCTAGTCGATGGCCTGAATTGTTCAGCTGAGCCACACTTAACAGGTTATAGTTCAGTCCATCTACCCAGTATGTATTTTCACATTGTAATCTGTCATTGATCATCAGTGATTCTTTACCTCTTACCATACAAGGTGCATCATTTCTCATTCTCACAGATCCTCCATTATATTCAACAAGATGATCAAACTTCTCTACATCACCAGTCATATGATGTGTACAGCCAATGTCTATGATCCATGTATCATTTCTGCTTACTTTAGAGATCAATGCTATCTCTTCATGTTTCTCTTCTTCTTCTGAGTCATCTTTCATAGCAACAAATACAACTTCTATATCATCATCAGAATTAGATTCAATTTCAATATCTTCAGCTATGTAACATACCTTTTTGCCTTTTTCATCTCGGTTGTCTCTGTTGTAGTGTCGGTAGCCTCTGTTGACTCTTCTCCCATAGCTTCCTTCATATTGATCTTTGGATCTATCATCATCTTTCTTTTGAGGACATCTAGCAGTGATGTGACCGACTTCTTTACAGTTAAAGCATGCTAAAGGTAGCTTACCTCTATACCTTCCTTTTCCTTTGGGAAATCTTCTGGCCATAAATGCTTCAAGATCATCAAGTTCATCATCGGTATTGTCATCACTATCACAATTCTTACTATTCCTGCTAGACTTTCCAATCTTCAAAGAAGACATGAAAGCAGATTCAACAGAAGGAACAACACTGTTATCAAAGTTGTTTAATTCAACGGTTATAAGTTTTCCAATCAGAGTGTTAAGAGTAAGGTTTGATGTAGCTCTTGTTTCATGAATTGCAGAAATCCTAATTGCATAAACTGGTAGCAAAGTTTTGAGAATCTTGTTATCACTGTTTCATCATCAATTACTTCATCAGATGCTCTAATAGCATGTACCACCTCTTTGAGTCTATTTAAATATTGGACAATGTTCTCACCTTCTTTCATTCTCATATCATCAAATCTACCTCACAGACTTTCAGCTCGGGCTCTTTTGACATTTAGATCTCCACTATATATTTGTGTTAATTTATCCCACATTTTTTTGGCAGTCGTGCATGTCTTGATATCTTCAAATTTAGCATCGGTATAGGCAGTAGCAAGTTCCATCATAGTAACATTGTGTTCATGTTTGTCCTTCAGTTGATCAAGATTTAAGGGACTAGTGGGCGATTATATGTAGCCATTCTCCATCAGATCTAGTGTGGAGTTCCCAATTCCGGATATGTGCAGCTTCATTCTGCTTTGTCAAACTGTGAAGTTCTCTTTGTTTAGTTTCAGTACTTCCCTCTTATACATCTTGAGACCTTTATGCTTAAGTCCTTAAAACTCTGTTCCAAGAAACCAGTGCTCTGATACCAATTGTTAGAATAACTAAGAAGGGGGGGTGAATCAGTTATCCCGTGTCCCAAATCAAAATGCATAATTCAAAATCATTTCTTCAATTTCTGCTTGTCGGTAAACAATAAAACTTTTACTATCTGTGCTTTTACTGATTACCAATCTAATACTATAATAGTTTACCGATCAAATCTAATATGTAACATGTAAAGAATGATAACAAACAAATATCACAATCAACACATAACACAAGAGATTTAACGTGGAAACTTTGTAAAGGGAAAAACCACCTGGGACTGGCAACCCAAAATTGTTCACTCTTCTGAAGTGAGGTCAGTTAAGACCCAACCTTGTTAAAGGTTTACAAACACGTTGTCAGGTGTGACCTTGTTAAAAGATTTTAGACTAGAAGTTATCATCCAACCAGCATTCACTATGGGGTTGACAAGATAACAATGTTCATTTTATCAATGATACATCATAAGACTTTCAGATTCCACTTGGTTAAGAGATTTTGACTGTATACAATGGTTAAATATGTAACAGTAAATGACCTACCTTATTACAACTTCAATTGCAGATTTCAGATCAATATTTAGTCCATACAAATCCTTCTGATCAATATTTCCCTTCAGATTCAATACTGTATCAACTTACTGTCCATCGGTAATTGCTCTTTGTAGCTCGGTAATTGTTCTGTAGCTCGGTTCTTACTAACCAGTATGATCAGAATGCATGAAAACCTTGTTCACGCGATATTCCTACAGCTTCTTCTTTTGGCATTCTTCATAAAGAAATTATGTCCTCTTATATAGGCGAGTAAATCATTTTCTTCTCCACCATCAAATTTTGCCGCTTAACCACATTCATAGATTTTTCTACTTCAAACTTTCTCGGTACTTGTGTCAATAATATGTTTCAATCTTCTCCGTTAGATCTTCCTTGAATTTCGTCAATCGTCGATCTGTGTAACAAACATTATCTGTTACCTCAATGTTATACTCTTGCTAGCTCATCAATCTTAGCAGCTAAATTAATCATTTAATTCATTATGTTTCACTTGGTTAACAAAGAAATGCATCAGTGAACACTGTTCGGTTAATACTACAATCGGTATACATTATACTCCATCGATGTATACTAGAAATGCTTCATTTACCGACAACACTGCTTTGTGTCTTTCAGCTCCATACTTCATCATAGATGAATGCAACATAATAAAGTCAATATCATCAAGTCATAGACTCATCAACAAGTTACGCAATGTGTTCCTTATCCTCATCTGTCATGTACATCTTTCTTCATGTAGATTTCTCTGTTCTTTATCTCTTTTTCACCTTTCTTCAGATGTGTCAATATAGTAACTTACAAAATAAGTGTTGTCAAACTAGTTGACATCAATGACAACATAATACTGATTTAATCATATTACATATCTAATCAGCAACTCCTCAATGATCTTTAATCATAGATTCTTCAATCAGATTACAAATCAGTTGTAGTTCAACATTGTGCAAGAACACAGATGATTGAAAAGAATGTTGCATAAGAATACTAGAGAGAAATTGTAAGTACAACTATTTATACCTTAAACTGAGTACAAATCATGAAAGGTACAAATGCTACACCTTTTGAGTTATGGTATGGTTATGCACCTAATGTGAAGTATTTTAGAGTCTTTGGGAGTAAATGCTATATACTGAAAGACAATAGGAATGGAAAATTTGATACAAAAAGTGATAAAAGAATATTCCTAGGTTATTCCACTAAAAGAAAAGCTTATAAGTGTTTGAATTCTAACACTAACAAAGTTGAAGAAAGTGCAAACGTTAGAGTTGATGAATATGCAGAAAAGACTGAATTGGAGGGCAAAAAAGAACCTGAAGATTACAGATATTTTATTTACATGGAAGGAGAGGCAAGTAATACACCGAAACCAGATGTAGAGTCACAGATAAGTAATGTCAAGCATCAGGAGGGTTCTGTCAAGCAATTAGAAGAAGAAGAAGGAGATAACTTGCAAGATGAATATGAAGATCAAGAACAAGGAGAAAATAAATCTGAACCTACATTGGCACAGTATGTAAGAAGACATCATAATCCTAAACAAATCATTGGAGATAAAGAGTTTGGAATCATGACAAGAAGTAAGTTGAAAGATCATACATGCTTATTATGTGAGTTTGAGCCTAAA
Organism: Chamaecyparis obtusa; assembly: GCA_027943335.1. Classification (NCBI taxonomy): domain Eukaryota; kingdom Viridiplantae; phylum Streptophyta; class Pinopsida; order Cupressales; family Cupressaceae; genus Chamaecyparis; species Chamaecyparis obtusa. Next base: position 42,567 of record BSBK01001681.1, on the reverse strand, counting down.
ACTGTAAAAGATGCTTTAGAGAATGATGATTGGATACAAGTCAGGAATGAAGAGATTGATCAAATAGAAAAAAAATGATGCATGGACTCTAGTGTCAAGACCAGAAGACAAGAGTGTTATTGGAATAAAATGGGTATTCAGAAATAAGCTAAATGAACATGGAGAGGTCGCAAGAAACAAGGCAATATTGGTATGCAAGGGGTATGCACAAGAAGAAGGAATTGACTATAGAGAGACATTTTCCCGTGATGCAAGATTAGAGGGAGTAAGGACTCTACTTGCATATGATACATACAAAGGTTTCAAAGTTTATCAGATGGAGAAAGGTATCTACATTACTCAATCTAAATATGTTAAGGATATACTAAAAACTTTTGGTATGGAAGACTCCAGACCAGTGATTACTCCTATGGCTATTGATAAAAACTATCTAAAACTAATGATACTGTTGAAGTGATTCAAACCTTGTATAGATCTATGATTGGAAAGCTACAATATGTTATTCACAGCAGATCGGATATTTCCCTAGAAGTTGGGACTGTGGCAAGATCTTCTGCCAATCCTAAGGAGAATCATATCATGGCACTGAAAAGAATCTTGAGATATCTGAAAGTAACTAAGGATTATGGATTATACTACAAGAAGAATGATAAATTTGAAATGAGAGTTTACACTGATGCAGATTGGACTGGAAATGTTGATGATAGAAAAAGTACAAGTGGTGGAGCATTCTTTCTAGGAAAGAGATTAGTCTCCTGGACAAGCAAGAAACGAAACTGCATTTCCCAATCTACAATAGACGCTGATTATGTAGCAGTCGTAGTGAATTGTTCAAATTTAGTATGGTTTAAGGAATTGTTAAAAGGAATGAAAGAGGAGATCACTGAGCCAGTTGTTATTTTTTGTGATAACACAAGTGCTATTAATATATCAAAGAATCCAGTAATGCGCACAAATACTAATCATATTTCTATCAAGTATCATTACTTGAGAGAGCTAGTTCAATACAAAGAAGTGAGAATGGAATATGTGAATACAAAAGAAAAATTAGTAGATATATTCACAAAAGTTTTACCTAAAGATGCTCATGAATATATTAGAGGTAAACTAGGGGTGATTCCCCTAACTGAGGCTGCCTAGTCGACTAGGAGCACTGTATCAAATGTGCTAAACATAATATTTGACAAATTGATGCAGAAAAGGTCACACTTTAGGAGTTTCTTGGAGTTGTGAGAAGTGAAGAAGAGATGATAATCAATCATAAGCAAGATGACAAAAGAAAAATACAGCATACATAATTGACATGAAGATATCTACATGTGGAAGATGGAAGTGATAGATACAGCTTTGGCATTGTTGTTAAAGAGGGAGAGATTCAGAAGAAAACATAGAGGGAGAAGATTCAATGAAACCTGAGAGAGAGATACATAAAATATTTAGAGGGAGTAATTGAGTAAGTGGTTAGGCAAAAGAAAGTTGTGAATCAGAATGAAGCTAAGGATATTATAAAAATCTGATGCACAAAGATTTTGGATTGTTTGGTAAATCATGTGTTATTCATGTGGTGTTTCCATCAATGCCAAAGAGGGATATTGTTGGAAAGTACAATTGAAACAATTGTTATATTGTCATTGATGTCAAACCTTAAATGGTAAGACAGTTGTTATCTAGGATAGTACCATATCTATTGATTGATGAAGAGGATTTGGGAAAGGAGATAACAAGAGAACCTAAGGAAAGGTTGAGTTATTTGATACTTCAGTGGGTACTTGATTAGTTGGAACATTGATAAGATAATGTATTGTTTATCTAAGTAAGTCAACAGACTGGAGAAGTAGGCTTAATCAAGAAAAGGTGAAGAAATCTAGTTTAAGTTGAGTGATGTTAGTGTTGACTGAGCGCTAGTATATGCCAAGTAAATCTAGTGTTAACCGAACATCGGTAATTGTCGAGCAACAAGAAATTACCGAGCAAAGATAGTGTTTGCCAAGGAAGATAGTTTGTAGTGATGACCAAGGAGATGAACACAGTATTGACAGAGTGTCAGTAAATTACTTTTGAAGAAAGAATTGAGATTCCCAATCAACATAGTTAAATTCTTGGGATATGTAAAACGTGTTGACATTATTAATGAATTGTATAGAGAATTTAACGCATGGTAAATCATTTTCTTATGAATTCAAAGAGAAGTTTGGAGATGTATCTAGAAGGAAGGATGAAGAACATAATAATGGAAGGATTCAATGAATCTGACCTAAACCTAAGATCTACGGAGGAGATTAAGTGGCAAAAGATGGATCTACCTAATCAAAGAGGCATAAAGGAAAACCTAATTGTGAGGTTATGATAGAGTAAAGAAGAGGTTGATGTTATTGACTGATAAGTCTAAGCAGAAGGTTAAAGGTGAAATTATGAAGGAGTTGAACAGAGTTGTGATTGCTTGAAGAAAATTATGAGAAAATCAGAGATAGAGATGGAAATAGAGATAAGTCAACAAATCAACTTATGTGTGAAGTGGATCTATATTTAACAAGTGAGTTGTATGTTTTTCAGATCAGAAACTATTATTACTTTCTAACCATTGTATCAGTCTAAATCCTTTAATCAAGGTTGACCTAATAGTCATTGTATAAATCCTTTAATTAAGGTGACATTCTAATGGGATATTCTTAAGTCCTTTAACCAGGCCTCTTTTGACATAGTGTTTTAAATCCTTTAATAGGTTCACACCTAATAGTGTGTTTGTAAACCTTTAAGAGGATTGGCTTTTCATAAAGCTCACTTCAGAAGAGTGAAAATCAATAGCTTGTTTCAAATTGGTTTTTCCCAAATTGGTTTTCCACTATAAATCTTGGTGTTATACTTGTGTGAATGTTTTGATGTGAATGTTGTTATATTTTGTAAGTTAATTACTTTTGGATAGTGTACTGCGTGTTATATGTTTCTGATATATGTTATAAAGACGAGTTGAATAGTTGATTAGATCTGAGATTATTGAAGTATTGAAAAGTTTAATTAGTACATCTAGAGGTGAGGATAACTGATTCACCCCGCCCACCCCCCCCCCCCCCCCCCCCCCCCCCTCTCAGTTATTCTAAATCATTCTAACAAAATCCATGGTTTCAAATATGGAGACAATTTAAATATTGTCCTCAAAGTTTGGGACAATGAGACAAAATGAGTGGTAAAAATGCTTTCTTCAAGTGAGTGATTGAGATTGAATGTGGCTTTGATCCATGTGAGTCTCATTCTCAATTCCTATTGGTTGAGATAATTTCCTCCGATGTGGTAGGTGAGAAATATTAGGAATTAATTAATTTTATTTAATTCTTTACCCATTTGTACCCCTTGAATGGGTTAAATTTGATTTAATTCAACTATATAATTAATTAGATTAATTGTATAATTAAATGATTTATTTAATTTATTTAATACTTTTTGGCTTTGATTTCAATTAACTCTTGATTTTGCCTCGGTTATTCACTTGGATCAACTTGACAATTTTTAGGTGTCTACAATTACCAAAGAGAAGTTGTGTTTCATGGCAGTCAAAGAAACAAATCTAAACCTTTTGTTTCTATGTGCTTTATCATAAAGAAATAGAAGTACATAACATTAATGATCAACATACATAAAGGAATAGTGCAAGATTGTTAACATAATGGAATATTCTATGATGCAAATAAGACAAGTAAGATTTATAATCAACATCAACATTTGAATATTAAAGTACACTTCAGAGATTACTAGCAAAGTAGCTCTGGGATGTAAAAGTCAAAGAAACAGATAACTTTCATGCAATTATGAGATTATTTGGTACAAGTATGAGATACAAATCTGAATTTGTATCATTAGAAAAATTATTTGTTTTCATGAAAGAGAGAAACTACATAATTCCATATCAAGTTGTATAATGCTAATCAGTAAGATGAGTAGTTGATATCATCAAGTAAAAATAGTGTTTGTGTCCATATGAGGATAAAAATGAAGAGAAGAAATAATGTTATAGAAATGAACAACACTACTTTAAGATCTAATGCATCATATGCAAAGATAATTATAATACAGTGACAATTATGCTACAGGAAAATAGACAACAACAGTAGACCTTTCACTATTCAAAGCGTCACTAAGAATAATATGTTCATGCATAAAGGCAACAATTCAACATTCTTACAAAGAAAAGTCTGAAGTTCCATTTTCAGCTATCTTGGAGATGAATGAATGTCAAAGGTCTTCAGAACATAATACATGAACTGAAGGTCATAGGTGATCATGTATGTTTTATTTTAAAAGACTTCATAAATAGAGGAGGCTCTCATTCTTAGATACCAGACAACGACAGCATACAAAGTCTATCCGGATACATTAGAGCTTTTGAGATTTATAAAGATCTTTGGCTTTTGTGGACAATCATGAAGTCTACAATGAGATAATATATATCAAGATTAAACCAAGTCAAATTCCAAAGGTATAGGACAACATATCTCTATATTTAGAGAAAAATGATGCACTCTATCAAATAACATTGTAGTTGTTCTAACATCCAAATACATATTTGCCCTGAGAACAAAATACTAGATGATATTAAAATGCAGGTTTTGTAAGTCGAAAAGAGTGGTCTAGTAATATATCATGATCTGTATGGTCATCAATAATCCATATTTCTAGCTCAGTAAGAAGAGGATCCTAATGATTACACAAAGATGATTATTATAAGGTTTTTAGTGACAGATTCTCTTTTTCTGCCAAAGTTAATCAGATTAGTGAATTTTGGGTGCGTACCCACCATTATATTATTCATGGAGATAGAAAACCAATCCCTTAAAAATAGAGAAGACATCAAAGAGTCTAGTAGATAAAATTGTCAAAGGTCATAATTTCCAAGACAAAACAAAATAATAACACCATCAAATCAAGCTTTTCTAGCTAGAAAATCTGTAAAGAGAACAAAGAGCAAGCAAATGGTTTCTAAATCATAATTCATAGTTGTAACAAAGGGAGAAAAATAAAACAGAGCTACAGAAAATTTAGAATTTCTTCAAAAATCAATGCATTCAGTAAAAAGCCCAAAGTTATAAGAATCTTACATGAACGGAGTCACAGTGGTCTCGGTAGGTTCAAAGTTTTCATGTTGTTGACAATACATAGAATACTCTCATAATATCATGGTAACTAGTAGAATGGTTGTAGGATATAACGACATGGAGCTCATATTTTCTTGGGTCAGACAAAGGGTCACGACCTGGTTTTCTTATTTCCTTTCATGTTTTTGAGAGGAACCCAAGTCAAAAATGTGTAGATATCAGAAGGAAAATATAGAATGCACATACAGGGTTTGGGCCATGAATCTATAGGGATTTAAGGTCCATAAAATACAAAGAATTTTATTTACTTATTTTTACAAATCTCAACTTCAAGTATGAAATAAATTCTCAGAAATACATCCAAGAAGCTACAGCATGTTTGCTTTTGTCAGACAAACAAATTTAGGCATGGAACCCTCGTGGTTGCCTATTGGGTACTCAGTCATTTCAAGGCTAACTTAGATGGATATTTATGAACATAACCCTCAATGTTGCTAGTGTTATATATACAAAGATATCTTTTGGAGACCCATGACAAACTGCAGGGATGTTTTATATTTCTTCAATCTTTTAAATACAGAGGGTTTTCGCATAATTAATACTGGTCATATCAAAAGGATTCAAGAAATAGTCAAAACCTAGAAGCATGATATCCATTTACATAAAGAATAAGTTATCATCATAGGAATTACGAGATCAGAAAAAAGAATCAGATACTCATAATGTAGAAGAGATTCAACATAAATATTTGCCACAATTCAAGCATGAGCACAAGCAATTCTTAGAAAAGAACCCTCAATCTTTTGTATTCCACGATCAAACATAGAGATGAAATCTATGGCCATAGAAGCATACCAGAAAATGGAACCCTCAAAAAATCTTGAAGATCAGCAGATCCATGATGAAAAAATCCATTAAGTTGCAGCGAAAAATATTCAAGTTCGTGCTCAAAGCCTACGTCTCACAAAGAATCAACGGCCAGAAGGAAAGGAACGTCCAGAAGATACAATGAAAAATGATAAATTAGGGTTTTCAAATCCCTAAGTACCATAGGTTTGGTGTTCATTTCACAATTTTTTTGGGTGGGAGGTAGGGTGGGGAGGATGATATAGTCGTGGGCTATTTTATTTTCAAGTTTTATATGTTTTAACATATTTGGTTTATATTTTTTAAATAGACTTTTAAGACTATTTATTAAATAAAGATCAAAATGTAAAAAAGAGGGGTAAAATATACTTTATTAATTATTACATGTTTTTGTATTCTAGTATATTTAATAATTATTAAATAGTGATATTTATTATTTAATAAGTATTAAATATATTATAAATACAATAATTAATAAAAGAAGTATTTTTACATGGCTTGATTATAAATAATATTTATGAAGTTGTCAAAATTATGAGTCAGTTAGTAAGTAGTTATTTTTATATATGCAAATAAGTTGGGGTTGAATTTAGAGATCTCATTTTCAATGTATGGAGGGAAAATTGCAACTTCTAGAGGAGTTGCATATTATCAGACTTTGAGTTGATTTTCGGAGTTACTGTGATGTTGATTTGAAGGAGATGTTCTTTTCAGACTTGGAGTGGAGAGTTTGTTTTCCATGCATGAGAGGTTTTTCCTTTTGAGTCTTTGAGGCATTTTTTTGTGCATATCTTTGAGTTCATTTTATAGTGGTTGGAAGCGGTTTCATTTTTGCATGACTTTTAGGCGTCAATGAGGAGTTTTTCTTGACTTAGTAGGATAGTTGAAGATGTGTTTGTTAGATTCAGGTGTGGAAAGGTAACTACTGAGAGGGGAGGTTGAATCAGTACTTCAATCACTTTTTAAAAAATTTAAACTTCCTTTACATTCATTTATTGATTACTTATCATTTGCATGCATCACTTGAAAATAAATAAAACATCTAATTATCGCACATAACACATATTTTTCTATCGCATAAATCCTTGTTAGAGGATAAAAATTGTGGTGGGGATGACACCCAATACACTTCACTACTACAAGAATAAATTTGCTCGCTTAGAGCTACAGTGCTTAGATATTTTTGATAGCTTACCCTGTTAAAGGTATTAACCCTGTTAAGAGTTCTAAGACTGCTAAGTCTACTTTGTTAAGAGATTTCACAATTCTAATCTAAGAATTGTACCTAGTTAAAGGATTTATACATAAGATCTGGTAAGATCTACTCAGTTGAGAGACTTATACAATTCTGATTAAATTTTAATCAGTAATACAAAATGTCTGTCAAATGTGCATCAAAAAATTCTTATTAGACTTTATGTTCTCAATATCTCATTACCTCATATTGTGTAAGGGTAAATGCATGATAATATGTCACCTTTTAGGCTAACTTGATAGACTCAGCCCAATTGGACTCAGTTGATCCCTACACGATTGAGTCCAACGGGCCGAGTACATGTAGGCACCATGTGGCACTAAATGGTGCCTATGTGGCCTTGTTGACTGGTTTAAGTGGTACTCAGTAGAGTAGGACTCGATCGAGTCCCAATGGTATTATAAATACTAAGAAAGAGCCAAAAACCCCTCATTTGCACATTGAGGGGCTAAAGAAAGTGGGCATGGATTAACAGTGCATACTCGGTTGAGTTCTAGGTAGGGGCCCCTTTTTTTTCCTCTTATTTTAGTGTTTTTTAATTTTTTCTTGTATTTATATGTAAAAAAAAGAAAAAAAAATCACTTAGCATTATAATAAAAAATCATTTTTAAGTAAGAAATATTTTTAGACTATATATTATTGATGTTAAAAACATATAATTTACCAAAAACTTAAACGTAAACCCATATAATTTACCCAAAAGTTTGAAACTTAAACATAAACCTAAAACCTAAAAACATATATAATTTACCCAAAACATAAACCCAAACCTAAAAACATGTAAATAGCATGCAATATGGTTATGTCAATAGTCCAATCAACCCAACAGGTTAGTACTAGAACTCTAGATAGTATGCCACTCTTGATTCACTGCCCTCTATATTCATCACTAGAAAGACGTTGTTTGTACATACTAGGCCACTCTTAATGCATTGACCACTATATTCATCACTCTAGAAGGACATCCTCTTTGTAAATGCACTGTCAGAAGCTTATGTTGAAGAAATAAAAGTCAATAGAGAAATTTAAGACAAGTAGGAAATAGTCTAAGTTAGTAAACTTAGGAGTAGCGGTGGTCCCTAACTAAATATTGTCCATTTAAATGGAGCCCTAGAAATAATTGTATTTAATCCTTTGATGAATCAAGTTCCAATCTCATTCATGACATCGTTACATGAAAATCCAAGTAGTGTTTAACAATCAAGCCATAGTGGAACCTTCATCCAAGTCTTTAGATATAACTTCAAGGTAGCCCCAAACCACAATGGTAGTTCTAAATGTTTTTCCAAATATAAGGAGATATTTCCTAGAGGATATATACGATACCGCACATTGTTGTTAGAAATTCAAATTGTTGTAAAAACTCAACTTGGAACCAATTACACCACAAGTTGGATGTATGAGAGCTAGATAATTTTGATAACAAAGATTGGTTCACTATGTTGTATAATATTTCATTTCTCAATTTGAAGATGAGAATGAGCCATAATCAAGATTTAATGAAGTTCAAGCATTTCAATAATATCAAAAGGATCATACTTATAATTTGAGGAGTAATGGATTGTAATAGGCCTAAAAGCCCACTAACTATGTCTACTCCACCTAGAAGCCCCAAAAGTAAATACCACTTACTTTATTTGCAAATATAAAAAAACTATAGGGAAACTAGTAGTTCTAGTCCTTTTTACCTGCTTATCCTAGATCATTTCCCTTCCTTCTTCTCTTATAATCATGTTAATTAATGAAAACCTTTCTTTTGAATCCTCTCACACATTACCAAAGTACCAATAATTTATGATGAGGGTTTTGAGAGAAACCCACAGAATAGAACCTATGTATTTGAGTATGTCAACTAATTTCTAACATATACATTTTATCTCTAGATGTACATTTAAATCAGATTTCAATTTAGTTGAAATCTAATTGTTCAATTTAATATTAACTAATAAAAATTTATCTAGATATCAATTAACTGAAACCTAACTAATCAATCTTTAACTGATGTTCAATCTAATCAATCTAAATTAATCAAGCTATTAATATGACTCCTTAAGCCATATTATGCACCCTTAAGCCCTATCTAGATCATTTAATTGAAACCTCATTGCATTGAATATGTATCTAGACATATGTTTATCTCTAGATGTACAGACATATGTTTATCTAGATCGATTAATTGAAACCTAACTAATCAATTTTTAACTGGTGTTCAATCTAATCAATCTAATTTAATCAAGCTATTAATATGACCCCTTAAGCCCTATTATGCACCCTTAAGCCCTATCTAGAATCCTAGATCAAATAATTTAAACCTAATTGCATTCAATATGTATCTAGACATATGTTTATCTCTAGATGTACATACATATGTTTATCTAGATCAATTAATTGAAACCTAACTAATCAATCTTTAACTGATGTTCAATCTAATCAATCTAAATTCAATTTACCTAGAATCAATCTAATCAATTTCTAATATATATTGGAATTATTCAATCTAATTATTCAATTTCTAATATGTTTATCTCTAGACATACAAACATATGTTTATATAGATCAATTAATTAAAACCTAACTAATCAATCTTTAACTGATGTTCAATCTAATCAATCTAAATTCAATTTACCTAGAATCAATCTAATCAATTTCTAATATAGACTAGAATTATTCAACCTAATCAATCAAGTTAAAATTAATCAAGCTGATATATGCACCCTTAAACCCAATCTAGATCAATTAACTAATCGATATTTAAAATTAATCAAGCTAATATGCACCCTTAAGCCCTATCTAGATCAATTAATTGAAACCTAATTACATTCAATATGTAGACATATATACATTTTATCTCTAGATGTACATTTAAATGAAATTTCAATTTAATTGAAATCTAATTGTTCAATCTAAATCTAGATCAATTAATTGAAATCTAATTGTTCAATCTAAGCCCTATCTAGATCAATTAATTGAAATCTAATTGCATTCAATCTGTATAGACATATGTTTATCTCTAGGTGTACAAACATATGTTTATCTAGATCAATTAATTGAAACCTAATTACATTCAATTGCACTTGAGTTTGTATTTTGAACTTGAAAATAATTTGAAACCTAATCAATATAATTGAACAATCTACTTGATCAATTTATTTATCAATCTTTAAACAACCTTAGAATCGATCTTTAAAATCAATCTAATCTAATCAATTGAAAAAGGTATTTAAAGGTCTAATCAATTAAAATTCAATTTACCTAGAATTGGTCTAATCAATTTCTAATATAGACTGGAATTATTCAATCTATAATCAATCTAATCTAATCAACTGAAAAAAGTATTGAAAGGTCTAATCAATTAAAATTCAATTTACCTAGAATCAATTTAATCAATTTCTATATAGATTGGAATTATTCAATCTAATCAATCTAATATAATCAATTCAAAAAGCATTTATTGAGCTTGGTCTAATCAATTGAAATTCAAAATAGTTTTAATCAATATAAATTCAATCCAATCATGAATTTCAAATCATTTATAGTCTGTAAGTTTCAAATAGGATTTTTAAGTATGCACAAGCTAGATCTATGAAAACATAAAGTAAAAGCCTTTAAATTAAAGCTCTTGATACATGTAGTTTGGATCCTATCTATCCTTTATTATCTCCAAAAAAATTTCATGCTCTTCAATAGGCAACTTCCACTTTTGGTTTCCTCATGAGCCTTTTTTTGGCACAATTTCAAATTGCAATTTTGTCGCTATAACCAAGTGACTATAATGTAGAACTCTCTGTCGAGGCATGTATTAAATAAATTGAACTCTATTTTTGTTGATCTTAGCTTGTTGGTAATAGGTGCCTTCAATAAAAATAGAACCAGTTGGATATTGTTGTCCATCACCATCAACAATTTCTTGAGGCAACTTGTATTTCTCTTTGGTACATCTTAGTAGATAATAATCTACACCTTTTGCACTCTCATGATCCACAACCACAACAAAAATATCACCTATACAATTTATATGTATGTAAGTTTGTATATTTATATAAACCTAATAAATTATATATATAGAAACATGCACCTGTAATGTAACTAAATCAGAAACACGCACTTGTAACAACTAAATCAGAAACATGTTAATAGTCAGCTGAATATATAGGATCATGGATGTTATGTCATTCTTATCATCTTCATAAGGAGGTATTCTGTTTAACTCTTTCTGATCCCATTGTGAAACCTATCCATTTGCAATATTAACACATTGACTCATTGTGTTGTTGTTAAGACAATATTCACAAAAGCTTGATTTATCTCTTAGTTGAATCAGTGGTAGCTTGTGTTGTCCTATAGTCATCAGTTGATGTAAACTTCTAATTCCAACAATTGATTGAAAATTGTAAGGATTGGATCGATTTATATCTGGATTGGATCGATTGATATCTCAGTTCAATTATGAAAAATGTGAAATGCATGTACATGTTGTATGCAATATATATAGACTCAGCTTTGAAACATATGTGATAGGTATAATGTGGTTTTTAGAATTTGAGTTTGAAAAATGAAAGTTTTAAATTTACCTATCACTTCCCAAAAGTAACATTTGTTGTATTTTGTGTCTCGAGTAGCGAAATGATTTCAACACCATTCAATAATTTTCATTGAATTCTCTATCATGTTACCTAGATATATTTAACAATTTATTATTATTATTATTATTATTATTATTATTATTATATATATAATTAGTTTATTTCTAGCAAATGAAGATTAATGAATGTACATAATGTTACTATACTTGTAAATTTTAGTTGAATATCAAATGTATGTACCTTGAAGTTCATGTTGTCAAAGTGCACGCTTCACACATGCTCCCACTCCATCATGCTCTCTTTTCCATGTCCACTTTCAAAGAAGTTCCAAAGAAACTTAACATTGTGTCTAGCATGTTGCATGGCTAACCAATTAAAGGCTTTTGCAGACTTAAATTGACTTGCAATTTAAAGTTACAAAAATGTACGCACATGAAAATTTAACTTTTAAATAAATAAATATATATATATATATATATATATATATATATATATATAGAGAGAGAGAGAGAGAGACAAACAGAAAGACAGAGAGACAGAGATAGAGACAGAGACAGAGATAGAGAGAGAGAGAGAGAGAGAGAGAGAGAGAGAGAGAGAGAGAGAATTTAAAGACTTTAAATAAAATATAATGTACTTACCTGGACACCCATCAAACTAGATCCAGTGTTGTGAAGCATTTATCCTATGATTCGCAATATTTTTGAAAAATATGTCAAAATAATGAGCCACATAGCTCCTATCATGAACCCTATCATCTCTGATATAGAAATCAACCTCTTTGATGATAATGTGTTCATTTTCATCTATACTTTCTATCTCATCCAAATCAAATTATGCATGTCTATAGGTCACATGCACAAATATTGCAACTTGATTAGAATGATAATATTGACTCTGGAGCTCTGATTGAGGGGAAAATGTATAGTTCTCCACAAAATCTACAACTAAAAGAATACAACCAGGTGGGAAACAATTTTTGGAATCACGAAACTATTTAGCTTTTCATCGTTCACCATGATAATGTTGGATATGTGGATAAACCATAGATCGAAATCTGTCCACGAACTAAAGGTATGGTATTTCACTCTCCTTCAATGCAATTTTTTTTATTCACCTCTTGTCTTCATTTGGTATGTCTCATATTCAAATCTCTTCCACTGGACTAGTGTTGTAACATCAATATTATCAAATTGTAAAGGAAATTTCTGTAAATTTTCACAATCATTGCATTCATTTTTTATACACTGGACATTGAATTCATCTGAGTCTTTTGATTTATCACATGAAATGGACTTTACAAATTTTGTTGTACTTCCAGGAACCATATCTAGATTAAGTACTTCCATAACCTTTTTATATGATTGCAAGTATAAATGAAACTCAACATGATTTCAACAACAACATATTTCACGAGCCTTATTTATGCATACGAAGCAAGGCCACAACATCTCAAACATTCTCTGACCTATTTTTACATCTGAAAATTCTTGTTTGAATGCTTCAAACATTAAACTTTATGTAGTATCAATAAAATGTTTTAGATGTGAAATATTCATACCGGTCTCTTCATCTTTTATTTGTATAGTGTCCCTTCTATTGGAAGAAACACGATTGTAGTTGGTCCAAAATTCAATGACCCATCTTCTTACATCTTCAGAAATTTTGTCTTTACAAGGAACTCTACAAATCTGTACCCAATTCTTTTCAATGTCCATATCCAACATATTTCTCTTCCTAATATATCTCTAAATAGTTCTTCAAGATACCTTGAGTAAATCAAAAATTGCTCAAACTTGATTTCTATGTGTCAATCTCTTACTGGAAATCATAGTCATCAATGCTCTTCTAGCAGCATTTGAATCCGCTCCTCAATGATTTTCCCTATTAACAACATTCAATGCATCTTGTAAATTTTAAATTATTGTTTCTTTTACTTGACCTCCTACAAATTTCCTATTATCTATATCCAACAACTCCAAAATTGGAGTCATTTATTTTTTCCTGAATAACTTTGCAAATAATTGTTCTTTTCCCACCAAATATTTATCCTCAAAATATTCCTTCCGCATGTTTTTGAGATGCAATTTAATAGTGCTTTCAAGTACCAGGTGCTCCGGTGCAATTTGACTAATAAGTGATTCCTCATTCATGTCAAATTTTGTATTATAGGATAAATATGTATACCTCAACTACTACCAATATCCTCCCCTAGTTGAGTTGCACCTTCTTCAACATCGATAGGTTCTTCTTCAACATCGACCAGTTTCTCTTTGACAAGTTTTGTATGACGTTTCATTTGGTCATCCCTTTTACAATCATATTTCCTTGTTCTAGTCCTTTTATTTCCCATTGCTCAAATATCTAAGCATAAAATTATTCTTTGCTTTAATCCTTCTTGACTGAAAAACTTGCCTTCACACTCCTTTGAAAATAAAATGCCTTATTAGCTTCCCCAAAAAATGCCTCCTAGCTTAAAAAATGCCTTATATTCTAAAATAAGAATTGAAATTCGCAATTGATGTATTTTTTTTTAAAGAACAACTTATATATATACCCTTCTATTTGAAAGGGTGGGTCACCCACGCAACCACTCGTGGGGGGCCAACCCCTAAGGGTACTCGGTCGAGTTAGCCTTGGCCGAGTCAACCTAGGTGGCATGCCATGTTGGCAGCTAAACCTCCAAAAAACAAAAAAAAATCCAAAAATTTGCACTTTTGTTGTTCCTTTCTCTATTGAAAATAGAAAATGTCAAAATACTAAAAGTACCCTTTTCTAGATCTCAAAACTACGATTCTAGACATAAAATTTATATTGTTTCAACTACAAAACATTAAACAAATTTGTTAAAAACTACATGTAGGTATATTAAGCTTTGAGAAGTCGTTGATTCAGAAAATATAGAAAAATGCTAAATCAATTCAAAAAAAAATTAAAATCATATAAAACACTAGAGAAGAGAGTCATCTTCAAAAATATGTAATTTATTTGATTTTTCACATTGTTTTGATAGGGAAAAGTGGCGGGAGACAAAAACTGTTGATTTCAGGTAAGTTCGACTTTGAATACTTATAACGGGCAAACTATAGATCAAAAACACTTCTTTATTTTTTTCCTGCACTAGATATACATGTCATCTAAAATATAATCTAAAATTGGAGGAAAAACAATGTTTTACTTATAATGATTTGACAAGAAGTGAACTCCCTGATTTGTAGTATTTTTCAGGAAATGAAAAATAGACCTAAAAAAATTTTTAAAAACATATTATTTTTATTCAAATTAATTTTAAAAAATTATAGGCAGAAAATTCATCCTATTTCACACATTTCATCATTTTACATCATCTTCAAATTCTCAACAGAAATGTGGCTTTTATCCCCTTGAAGTTTTTCAGTTTTGGTGTTGTTAGCATTTTCCTTTGTAAAAGGGTGACAGCTTATTGTGTTTTTACCCATAACCTTCACACAAATAATTCAGTACTCGGTAGATCTATTCTGCAATACTCTGTTACTCAGTGGCTTTCTCTACTTATTCACCTTCTACTCTATTCTTTTTTATACATGTAATCTTCTCATGTATTCATATCACCATAGCCATATTCTCCATCATCCTGATATTTACTTCTCTGGTCTATTTATACAACTCTTGAAGTGGTGTTAGAAGTTCTAGAATCTTCTCCTTTAAGTGATGCTAGCATTGGGTACACTTCCAATGCATATTTTATCCATTTTTCCCATTGGCTAAGCTTACCTTGGAATCATATGTAATCATTAGATTTCAATCTCCAATGTTCTGTTATTCAATCTCCTCGAGATTTGTAAACCATTTTCTAATCGGTGTCTAGGTTCAATGTACTTAGAATTCATTTGGTGTCAGCCTGTTATGCTCGGTAATATGTTTTCTTTAACTCGGTGAATAATTTCTCATCTTGATTATGTGCTCGATAGAACATGGTTCTCGGTGCTTGGTTCCACCTCACTCGTTGTCTATACTTGCTTTCTCTTTACCGAATTGTCTTGTTAGCTTATTCCTTTTACCGAATGCTTTCTTTAGCTTACCAACTCATCTTCTCTTTCTTACCGAATGAATTTGACAAAGATAATGACTTCCTTATAACTAATGACAATAAAATTGACTCTTAGGAGTATGAGTGTTTGAGTGGAATTTCAGTTACTATCAGTTGGAGGGATAGTTTAGAGCATTTATTTTCCTGTTACTCATAGTTGCATCCTTGTTTTGATGGGTTTACTTCATGCATCTGACCCCACATATTTTGCATGGTTTTGAGAAGTTTTGAGGTTGATTCAAGTTGAGTATCAGTTACACATGGCTTGGAGGATTCCTTGGCTCAATTAGCATCTAGTTTCTTATAGTTTGATCCCTAATTTTTCTGTATTTTTAGATTTATTCGACCCTTCATGATTCTTGGCCTATATCTGTAATCACCCAATTTTGGTCTAGTAAACTATAAGCCCCCTTTATGAAAAATTAAATTAAAACATTAGACCATTTCTTTGCATCAAATCAATTCTACTTAATTAATTAATCATTTATTTGATTATATCATAAAGTTTGACCACTTTATTTTATGTTTATTTAATTAAAAGAAAATGCTCCCTTTTAATTAAATAATAAAAGACCCCTTTATCCTAAGTGTACATGAAAATCACTTTTTTGAAAATAAAAAATAATAATAAAAAGAAAAAGAAAATCCCTCCAGTTAAAGTGTACTTTCCAATGAGATGGAATATTTTGACTTTTGAAGAAGGATTTTGCCTCTTTATCTCAACCACTCATTGTTTTGTCTCTTAATCTTAGCCTTTATTTTTTGCCTCTCAAAGACATCAGCACATGGATCAACCAAAACTTAATCTCCATCATTTCTCATTCTTTTTCCTCTTAATCTTGATCGTCTGCTCATTTCTAATTTCTTTAAAAGGAGACTCTCTCCTCATTCTTGCAATCTTGGTACTTTGAGAACTTTCTTGAAATCTTCTTAACAACTTCTCATCTTGGCTCATTCTTGCATCTTAGCTTATGTTACATCTTGAAGCATTGCATTATCATTTAGCTTAGCTTTTTAATTTACTTTCTTGCATTTATCTTAGTTAATCTATTCTATTTAGCATGGATAGTAATCATTGATCTTGTTAGCTTAGATTTACTTTCTTTACACTCTTGCATTTCATCTTAGCTTAATCTTGCATCTCATCTTAGATTACTTTGAATTTTCATTCATCATGGAGATCTTGGATACTTGCACTCTCATTTCTTGATATCTACTTAAATATTTCATTGTATAGTGCACCTTGTAGGGATCTTTCTTATTGGGTTCATTTGAGAGCCACCATCTTTATCTACATAATTCTTGCACACTATGGATGATGTAGGAGCATCTCGGGTCCTTGGCAATCCTGTGTCACCAAAAACATGTTTGAAGTTTCTTGTGTTGCTTGGTTCCTGCTTTGACTGAGTTGGTTCGGTGTTTCTCGATTTCCTTTGTTCACCGATGTTGGTCAGTTATCTTTCTAGCGCTCAATGATGCTTGTCTGGTGCTCGGTTATCCTTGCTTACCGAGTTGTTTGTTTTGGATTTTTGTTGTGGCTGACTCTTGCATTTATATTTGGTCACGGATTTAATGATGGTATCTATCATTGGGAAGCATGTCAACCTAGATTTGGTCGTTCCTTCTGTTGATGATGGATCTAAAGGCCAACTTGGTTCAATAGCCTCTTGTATAAGTGTAGTTGTTTGGTTAGAGTTTTAGGAGTCAGTTTTTGGATAGAAGATAGAAATTAGATATTGTTGGCAGATCCTTCCATGTTGGAGGACTTATGTACTTTATTGTAATAGCTGGCCTACATCATGACATGTATGAATCAAATTGAGGATAATATATCAAATTTTATGCATTCTCTCTCTCACTTGTGTTTTTGCATCCATGTGTGATCTCTGCAAGGTGGATCTGGTTAGGGTGTGCCTTTGGCCCCTCTCCCCATCCTCATTTGTGTCAGGTGGTATTAGAGCGAGGTGAGATCTGGATCTAGGTTTGTGAATCTAGGTTTGAGGGTTCCTTCTTATCAAACCCTATTTGAATTATTGTGGGGTAGCAGATTGTGATCTGGCCTACAATTGTAAAGGGTTCAAGATGGTTCATGGAAGGCAAGATGTGGATCCAAGATTGACAGACATGTTGAGATAACTTGCTTCTAGATTAGAAGCTATTGAAACAGCCTAGAGAAGAGGAAGACATCTTGAAGATGTTAGTGATGATGAAATTGAGGAAGAACAAGTTGATGTAGAACCTGCACCAGTGATGGATCAAGGTGAGGAAAGATTGTTGAAGGCTTTGAAAAATCTAAAGTCTACACCACACTTTAATCCTCCTGAGTATAGTGGAAAATTGGATTCTAATGAATTGGTGGACTGGATCACCGAGATAGAAAATTATTTGAATATGAGAATGTACCTGAGGAAAAGCTGAAAATTGCAAGCACAAAGTTGAAAATTCATGCATCCTTGTGGTGGCAACATCTACAGTTAGACAGAAAGAGGAAAGGCAAAGACAAAATCAAGGTATGGAATAAGATGGTGAACAAATTGAAAGGAAAGTTCTTACCTTGTGATTATTAGATTAACCTAGTTAGGCAAATGTAAAGTTTGAGGCAGAAAGATAGCTCAGTAAAAGAATATACTGAGGAATTCTATAGATTAGATATCAGATATAGACATGAAGAAGATGATGTGGAAAGAATTGCTAGATACCTAAATGGTTTAAGAGTTTCCATCCAAGAAGAAATCAGTTTGGTCAAATTGGAGAACATTGAAGAGGCTTATCAATTGGCATTGAAAGCTGAGGAAAAATTGAAAAAGAGACATGAGCAAAGACCAAGAGGTAGAGGTGGTAGATTCCCTAGAAGAAGAGGTAGATCTCATGGTGAAAATAGTAGATCTGAACCTGAAAAGACAACTCTAGATAAAAGCAAGACCGAGTGGAAAGGAGAAAGTTCATCTAGAGATAGAGGCAGTAACTATTGAGGTGGTTATAATAGAGGTAGTTTTTGAGGAACTTGTTACAATTGTGGAGAAGAAGGACATAGATCATTTGAGTGTACACATGCAAGTAAGAAGGTCAGTAATAGTAGAAATGCTTTGGTGCAAGAAGAGTCACCGAATGAACCTAAGAAGGAAAATAACTTGATGGTGAGGAGACCACTTTGGAGTGAAAGTAATAAGGAAGATCCGGTAAGGAAAATTTTGTTCAAGACCAGATGTAGAGTTTCTGATGAATTTTGGAAGGTAATCATTGATAGTGGTAGCTTGGAGAATCTGACATCTGAGGAAATGGTCACAAAGTTCGGGTTGAAAAGGTTGGAACATCCGAAGCCCTATTAGATTTCATGGATCAAAGATGAGCATACACTCTTGGTAAGTGAACAATATTATGTGAATTTGAAAATTGGAAAGCACTATGATAAGGTGTTATGTGATATCATGCCTATGGATTTTTGTCATATTCTATTGGGTAGACCTTGGCAATATGGTAGCCATGCTATATATGATGGGAGATTTCATAAATATACTATTTGGGTTGATGGAAGAAGACAAATCTTGTTACCTTTGGTTGAAGAACCTGTTAGTAATGTTTGTACATCTATGAAAGTTTGTTTGATGGAAGGAAGAAGGTTTGTTAAGGATTTGAAGAATAATTATGTATGTTTTGTTGTGATTCCTAACAAATCGAGTAAGAAAATAGAGGATAGTATCCCTGATGAGATTGATAAATTACTCATTGAGTATAGTGAAATCATTTTTGATAATGTACCTATTATATTGGCACCTAAGAAGAATGGAGAATGGTGAATGTGTATTGATTCTAGAGAAATCAACAAGATAACAATGAAATATAGGTTTCCTATACCGAGAATGGATGACATAATGGATAGTTTGACTGGAGCAAAGTATTTTAACAAAAATTGATTTGAAAAGTGGGTATCATCATATCATAATCAAAGAAGGTGATGAGTGGAAGACTGCTTTTAAGATAAAAGAAGGTTTGTATGAGTGGTTGGTTATGCCTTTTGGTTTAACTAATGCATCGAGTACTTTTATGAGGTTGATGAATGAAGTTTTGAAGAAATTCTTGCGTAAGTTTGTGACTATATGCCTTAATGATATTCTAATATTTAGTAAGACCATAGAAGAACATTTGTTTCATGTTAAACAAGTATTGCAGAGGTTGAAAGAAGAAAAGTTGCTAATAAATATGAAAAAGTGTTTCTTCATGAAAGAGGAGATTGTGTATTTGGGATTTGTGATTTCAGCTGATGGTTTTAAAATGGACCCTGAAAATGTTGAAGCTATTTTGAATTGGCCTACACCTAAGAATGTTAGTGAGGTGAGATCATTTCATGGTTTGGCAAGTTTTTACCGAAAGTTCATTAGAAATTTCAATTCAATTTGTAATGCTATGACTAAGACTATGAGAGGAGATAAAAGGGAATTCAAGTGGACACATGGAGATGATAAAATTTTTGAGACTTTGAAGCAGAAGGTTGTTGAATTTCCTATGTTGGCATTGCTTGATTTCAATAAAGTATTTCAATTAGAATGTGATGCAAGTGGAAGTGTGATAGGAGTTTTACTGAGTCAAGAAGGTAAACTATTTGCTTTCTTTAGTGAAAATTTGAATGATACAAAAAGGAAATATTTTGTGTATGATCAAGAATTCTATGCTATTGTTCAAGCACTAAATAAATGGAGACATTATTTGATACCGAGTGAATTTGTGTTGTATACCAATCATAAGGTTTTACAGTATTTGGGTAGTCAGAATAAGTTGAATTAGAGTCATATGAAATGGTTTGAGTATTTACAGAGTTATACATTTGTGATAAAGCATAAGAGTGGAATCACTAACTGAGTTGTTGATGCGTTGAGTAGAAGGAGATCTTTGATGATCGAGATGAAAATTGAAGTTCTTGGCTTTGATGACATGAGAGATTCTTATGAATTTGATCCTCATTTTTTTGAGCCGTGGAGAAATTGCAAAGCACCTATTCAAGATCAACCGAGTACAAAATGGAAAGAATATTTTATTCAAGAAGGTATGTTGTTTAAAGGTATTCAGTTGTGTATACCGAGAGGACCAATGAGAACTAATTTGATAAAGGAGAAACATAGTAGTGGTTTGGCTGGACCTTTTGGTGTTGATAAAACATTGAATTTTCTTAAGGAGAAATACTTTTGGTCACAGTTATATAAAGATGTTCAAAAATTTGTGAAAATTTGTAGAATTTGTCAAGTTGCAAAAGGAGTAAGTCAAAATAATGGATTGTATACATCGATTTATGTTCTTGAGAAACCTTGGATTGACATTAGTATGGATTTTGTTCTTGGCTTACCGAAGACAATTGAGGTGATGATTCTATATTTGTTGTTGTGGATATATTTTTAAAAATGGCACATTTTGTACCTTGTAAAAAGACATCAGATGCAGTACATATAGCAGATCTTTTCTTTAAAGAAATTGTCAGAGTACATGGATTACCGAGGAGTATTATCTCTGACCAAGACAACAAATTTGTTGGATACTTTTGGAAGACCCTTTGGAGAAAGTTTGGCACCGAGTTGAAATATAGTTCTACATTTCACCCATAAATCGATGGACAGACAAAAGTTGTGAATAGAAGTTTGGGAAATATTTTGAGATGTTTAGTTGGAGATGTGTGTGAATTTTGTACCTAGCTGTAGACACAACACTTCAGTAAAACATTAGATGTTAGCAAAAATCAAAATCATGCAAGTAATTGAAACTAAACTAACCAAGTGATTTACTACCTTCTAGTAGATGTGAGTATGTATTCTCAGATTGGACCGAGATCAATGACCTTGATGACACCTAAATGAAGGATTTGAATGCAAAATCTAGATATGAATTGGATGCAAATTAATCTATATTTTTGGATTTTTTATGCAAATATGAAGAAAACTTGATATGCAATCTAAACTAGAATGAAAACTGATATGCAATTAATCTAACAATGATGATATGAATGCTCAAATATAATGGAAATCTCACAACAGCTTGGATTCGCAAAGATGATTCTTCATTCTCCAATTCGACAGCGTGAGGATGCAATTTCGTGGATTGTGGATTCTATGGATGATTTGTGAAGAGTTGAGCCTTGATTTTATATAAATCCAGGGCTTTGAGGATGCATTGAAAAAAAGCCATAAATCACTCTTGATAAACTCAGGTTGATTTTTGAGTTAACAAGAAATTAAGAATAAATAATTCATAAAATCATGCAAAAGCAGTTTTTATCTCAAAATAGAGCTTTTATTTTTTTATTTTTTTTTCAACTCATCATCAAATGTTGAGTTTCAATTTTTAAATTGATTGTTAATTTCTAGTTGTCTGCTTTTCTGATTGTGCATGATTTAATATAAATTATTTTAAAAATAAAGTGATTTATTCTCAACTTAACTGATTTTAAAATTAAAAATAACAATTGAGTTATTGGTTAATCAATTATTAAAATCAAACTTTTATTCAAAAATAATATCATTAAATATGACAACTTGCTTTAATTAATTAAATAAGAATTTAATCAATTAATGATAGGAATTTTGATTTATTGTCAAATTTAAATAATAATAATTAGGAATAAATATAATTAAATTTAATTAAATAATTAAGTGGCAGAATTAAATTAATTAATTAAATATTCATCATATTCAATTAATCAACTTTAGGATAAATATGATTTATCACCAAATAATTATTAAATTAAAGATAATTATGATAAAATAGGAATATTACTAGGAATATTCCCCGATGTAGAATTTAGGATAATCAATTAAGATTCGATAATGTGTCGATGTGCCTTAGGTTAGGACTTTGATGTCGATTTCATTCGATGTGTCGATATAAGAAGTTAATGAACCTATAGCCTATTTTTGGGGTATTACATTTTGCCCCTCTTTGAATTATTGTGCGAAGCGCGGTGGTTCAAAGACAGTTTGTATATGATGTTGAAACTGATGTTTGAAATTGAAATTGATATGAAATAGAAATTAATTTGAAAGATTCAAAGATGTTAGGTCCTGAATGACCAAAGATAATGTTAACTATAACAGCAATGAACCGATGATTGCGAAAAAGTGTCAAAATGCCTGATTCTGACCTTATGATTGTGAAGAAGTGAGTGATCGATTCCAGACTTGATTGTCAATAAGAATCACATTGGTATCACATCTGAACCCTTCAGTTACGAAGAACCAAGGAAATAACACTAATGAACCGATGGTTGCAAAAAAAATTGATACAGTTTACAAGATTAGGAGAATACCAGATTGATATGGATCTCGATGAATCTGATATGTAGAACCAATGAAATAACACTAATGAACTGATGGTTGCAAAAAAAATTGATACAGTTTACAAGATTAGGAGAATACCAGATTGATATGGATCTCGATGAATTTGATATGCCCCAAGCGATGATTGATTTGCTCCAAGCAATGAGGACTTTTGATGAATCAGCAATTAGACGTGGTTGTTGTCTTGATTACTAAGGAAAGAATAGATTATAAACTTTGAATGATATGCAATACCATGCCCCCTTCAGGATAAAAATTGAAATCTAACAAGAAAAGTTAGCGTTGATAGTTTAGAAGCATGTTAATTGATTTGAGAAGTGGTTAAACACATTTGAGAACACATTCTGCATCGTTTAGAGGTCCTAGAGACCAAGTTTGACTAGGTGAAACCATGAGTTGACCATGGTTAACCAAGTTGAAATTTCAATAGTTTGATGTAAGATAATTAGTTAAGTTGAATTTTGAATTCCTGTGATGATTGAAGGTCGATTATGGAAGTAGTTAATAATATGAATGATCTCAGATTTCAATTTTGATCCCAAAAAAAGATTCTACTTTTTGTTTCATTGGAGGAACCTTCGTGTGAGATTCAGCTCTTTTTAGATTTGAAGATGTGATTTGAAGAATCATTTAAGTGTTCAAGCAATTTGTGAGATCATGCAAAGTGCAAAATGAAATGCAGAATGAAAACATTGAAGTTCATTTAGCTATTGTGAGATCATGCAAACATGCAAAAATGCAAAGAGACATGTAGTATGAAATGCAACCTAAGACCTAGGACCTAGTCATTGATCATGTGTTGGTCATTCTCATCATTGAATTTTTAGGTAACTGGATAAATCAATACAATGCCCACTAGTGATGAAACCATAGACATATGAATATCGATTTGTATGCACAAGAATCATTACAACATCCACTGGTCAAAACAACCATGGACATATGAATATTGATTTTGTTTTCAGAATCTTGGATTAGATATAAGCACCAAGGCACAAACACCAGGATGACCTGAATATCATGTCCATTTTGATATAGCAATTTGTATAAGTATTAAAAAATAAATGTTGTGATGACCAAAATACACCTTGCATAAAAACACATCAAACAGTCAAGAGATCATTCTAAATCTAATGTGAATTACCCGTAGTGACCCTTTATCATTCACATCCGTAGGTAAGATCTCATTTCACAGTAGGAGTAAGAACTTTCTCAAAAAGATAATAGTTACATAAAACTTCCTTGGATTTTTCGGGTATCAATGGTTGAGGTATGCATGGCCATCCAATTCAAGATAGAGGCTCTTATAGTCAGACACCATTTCAATCCAGAATTTCCAAAGTTGTTAAATTTTCACATCCAAGAAGAAAACAAAGAAAATATTATGCCCCTAGTCATCACTCTCTAAATCCTATAAAGGACATCATCAAAGAGGTCGAAGGACACATTATGCAAAAATCTCAATGCGAATCAGTAAGCATACAAGGAGATAAAAGCATGAAGCACAAATTGTTTTCATTTTGTGTTGATGTTTGTGTTGTTGTAGATGCAAAATCCTTTCTGGAGAGGAGACTGACTAACTGAATCGGATGAAGCTTCAAAGGACTCTGATTGGATATGACTCATCTAAGATGTACTGGAGGCCATAGGATATGACATTGATTGCCCCCAAGTGTTAAGCATTGATAGGATATAGATGCTTGAGCTGATTGGTGCACAAATCGACTTATTGAAAATAGGAATGCTTAAACAAACTGGAAAATATGTACAAACTAAAGCAAGACTGAAAGCTAGGAAAGACCAAGATTGCACTTATAGATGGAGTGTTTTGAAACAAGTGGTGCCCGTTTGCCAGGTTTTCACCATCTTGGCAGAGATTCTATTTTTGCTACCAAGGCACCTGTTTCTAGGTTTTCACCAAGGCACTTTTTTTTTCTCATTTTTTTGTATTTTTCATTTTTCCAATTTTCTTTGTACTTTTGATATTTTTTACTTTTTTTATGAATCATCAAGGCACCCATTACTAGGTTCTCACCAAGATGTTCATTTTTTAAGGACTTTTTCCAAATTTTAAGATTTTTTCAGGACATTTTACCAAACATTGAATGTCTTAGGCATAGAATTTCTTCAAGTGGAGAACATTGATTGGTTCTCGGAGTTGTCCTCCTTCAGTCATTGAGAGTTGATAGGCACTAGAGCCAAAAGTAGCAGTGATAACAAAGGGACCCAACCATTTGGGTTCAAACTTCCCCTTGGTTTCTCGATGTGATTGATTTTTAGGATTCTCTCTCAATACTAGATTGCCAACCTGAAATTCTTTGTGTCTGACTTTCTTGTTGTAACCTCTAGACATTCTCTTTTGATATACTCTAAGATGATCATACGCTGCTTGTCTGCACTCATCTAGTAGTTCCAATTCTTATAACCTAGACACTCTGTAGTCATCATCAATTACTAGACCATGCATTCTGATTCTTAGTGATGGGATTTCAACCTCAATAGGCAGTACCACTTCAATATGTACAAAGGATGCCCCCAGATAGAATGGGCATCAAACTCCCAAGAAAGATCACATCGTGTAGTCCCAATGTCTAGCAAGGTGGAGAACAAGAGTGATTAGCAAGCTAGTGGAAGAGATGGAAGATAAGAGAATGAAGGATAATGAAGGGAAGAAATCCTTAAGGGAAAACTCCTCAAGGGTACCCAAGCTAGGAAAAAATTGTCATGTAAAGCATATTTAGACAAAAAAAGAAAGGCCAACATAAGATAAGTCGCAAAAGTGTAATGCCAATGAAGGATAGGATGTAGTCCAAAGGAGTAGACATGTCAAGAGGTTTCAAAGCATCGTGTTCTACTCTTTTTTTATTAGATCAAGACCAAAAGGGAAAAGGATAGCGAAAGGCTAGAATGAATGGAGGAAAATAAATATGAAGGCTAAATAGGAAGGGAATGAAAGCAAGATCATCATAAGATAGCTCACAAGATAGCCAAATGTTCGTGTATAGATCAACATTGTCAAGATCAAAGAGAGAAAATGGAATGGATGAAATATGTAGAAGAACTATGCATGATGCCTGATTATCAAGTTTTCATCATGGTACTTATCTAAGGTAACACAAGGGAGTGGTTTTCACCATAGGATGAATTTATTTCTCTTTATTTTTGCTACCAAGGTGCTTGTTTCCAAGTTTTCACCAAGGCACATTTTCAATTTTTATTTTTTTTCATTTCTTTTTTATTTAGTTTTTTTGGAAGAAGGCAAGCTTTTTAGATAATGCTCCTTGAAAGGATAATTCATGATATGCCAAGGATTCAAAATGATATGCTCAAAGATGTTGATAGGGAAAGGAAGATGGAAGAGAAAAGTGGAGGATAAGGTTTTATGTAAAGTGAGTGAGGTTGGAAGATAGGAGGAATAGGCAAATGAGGAAAAAGGATAGAAGGTAGGAGGATAATGAATGGAAGGATTATGAAAGGGTAGATGGAAAAGAAGGAAAGATCAACATCAACACACACCTTGAAGGGTGGTGAGAGGATGGAGGAAATGTGAATGAAGGAATACGTGAAGGAATATGGTGAATGGATAGCAAAGGTTGTGGTTTATGCACATGGAATGGAAGAGTGGTTTTGGAAGAAGATGAAATGGAAGCCTTTGGAAGCTTAAATGTCAACTTCACTTGTTGCTCAACACCAAACTCTTTCAAGAGAGACTTTGGAATCCATATAGCCATAGGCTTTCCATTTCTTTTTGATGATCTAGAGAGAGTATTGTTAATGATGGATTTTGGAACCCATACTTGTCTTGTAGTTTTTTTCTTAGATATCTCTTTTGACTTTATGCCTCTGTGTCGATTAAAGGAGACATGGTGAACTTTTTTTTTTAATGGATTCTTGTATTGCTTCTTTTTCTTGTATTGAACATTCAAGTTACTTCCAAAAGACTTGGGACTTGTGGAAGAAGGAGGATATGACTGGTATGGGTGGGTGGGTGGATGGAAAGGATTCAAGGGTGTGCATCTATGTTGATCTTGAGGAAATATGGGAGATGGAGGGATATAAGGACCCAAGATGGATGGCGAATTAGGAGAGTTAGGAGGGGAAAGTGAAGGGACATAAGAACCCAAGATGGAAGGTAGATGTGAAGCCCTTTGTAGTGGTGGAAGAGGTCCAAAGATGGGAGTGGAAGATGCAAAAGGATAATTAACAAGTTCATCAACATTTATATGACAACCAAGGATATCAGCATCTTTAGAGTGAGTATTAAGATTTTCAATAGAATCGTGGACATCTTGAATATGAGCACCTTCTTTGATAGGATTGTTCAAAGCTTGCAAAGACTTGGGAAGAGTAGAAAGTGGAAACGAACATAGAGGGGTAGAATAAGAAGATGGAAGACTTTGATCTTGACAAGGATCTTTGGATAGCATAAGCACATAATTTTTCTCTTGATTTTCAATAGGCTTAACATTGGAAGTAACAACACCATTTTTACCAACCTTAATGGAAGTATCATCTTTGGAAATTGGAAGTGGGGTAAGGTTATTTTGATTGTCAATAAGCTCAACAGTGTAAGTAGTAGCTTGATCTTGCTTAGGAGAAGACTTAAGACATGGTGGAATTCATGAGAAAGGGTGTGCAGGATCAAAAGAACCCTGAAGCGGATAAGAGACATCATGAAAGGGATTGGATGACATGGAGGTTTCTTGATCTTGATCTTTCTTTGTGTTCTTTTCTTCATCATTTTTAGAGTCCTCTTGACATGAAGCCACTTCTAAGGACAAGGAAGCATGTTGGGATTATATGGAAGACTTTGGAAAAGATGGTGAAGGACTAGCTGAAGTAGGCATTATAGCACATAAAGGCTTAGGCTCTTTAGGTTTAGCATTATTGAAAGTATTTACAGCCAAGTGAAGGTTAGCTTGAGTTTCTTTAAGAGGTAGCCCTTAAGGATAACTATAGGAAACCGCATGAAAAGTATTAAGACCTTTGGTGGATGAAGGACCTGTGAAAGATTTGGAAGACTCGAAAGCTTTAGAAAATATATGGGCATTGGAGGAAGTCGGGGATGGAAGGGAACCATCACAAGACAAAGGTTTAGCATTGACATGATCTTTCTTGAGAGTGTAATCTTTATTTTCAGCATGAGAGTTCTTAGAAGAGAGACCCTTATAGTATTGACATTTTAAATCAAAGTGGTACATTTTATATTCCTCAATAGAAGTAGATGTATCATCTAGGTTTTGTTCATAGAAATCATCAAAGTCTCTTTCAAAATCAAAACTGTATGGATCACCATCATGATCTATCCAATGTGATGACCCATTTCTAGTAAGCATGAGCACACGATGAGGAGGACTCTTAGGAATAGAGGTGTCATAGATATCATTGTATTGTCCATCATCATAGTCATCATAGTCTTCAAAGATGGGTGTGTCACTCTCTGTGGAAGAGGTATAATAAGGGTTATCACGTTGCTCATATTCTATCCGGGGGCATGGTGACATGTACAAGTCTTTATCAAATGGAAAAGGGCATAGAGCTTCCATGGAGAACTCTTTAGGTTCATTTTCTTTCTCAAGTTTGTTAAGTTTGACTTGCATAGCGTGCATCTGTTTCATCATAGCGGTGATTAGAGTTTCTTCCTCATGTGTACTAATTCTTTGAGACATGTTAGGAGTTTTAGGACTCCCTAGAATAGATTGATGTAGAGTTTTTTGATTAACTCCTTGAATTGATGGAGGAGGGATCAAGCATGGAAGTGACAGAAGAGATGAATAGAAGAAAATAGACTAGATAATAAGAGGAAAAGAATCAAGAAGATGTGAAGAGTTTAGGAAGAAGAAGAGAAAGGATGGAACTGGGAGACTAGGAAGACATGGGAGATGTGGAAGAAAGAAGACCAAGAGTCATTTTGTGCAACGTGATACCATTTAAGTTCATTTGGATGTTGAGCAACATGTCATAGCACCTAAGATTTGATCCAGACCAACCAAGGATGACTAGAAATGACAAGAATTAGTTCGCTATTTTGACAGAATTTGGGAATAGGCTGTAATAAAATGGATTTCTGACAAATTTGACCAATCTCTAACAACTTTGACTTTGGCTTTGATACGAGTTTTGAAATTTTAAGATGACTTTTGACACCAGAAAGGATTTTTGCTTCAGATTTGCAATTTTTCAATTTTTTAGTATCAGTTTGTTTGCAAATTTTTCTCTCCAATTTTTGAAGATCTGTTTAAAAGTTTGTTTCAAGTAACCAAGAAGATACCAAGCATGCAAAACAACAATCAAGGGAAGCAAGCAATCATCTAAAAACAATGAACAAGGGAAAAAGAAACCTTG
Source organism: Chamaecyparis obtusa (assembly GCA_027943335.1). Lineage (NCBI taxonomy): Eukaryota > Viridiplantae > Streptophyta > Pinopsida > Cupressales > Cupressaceae > Chamaecyparis > Chamaecyparis obtusa. Next base: position 13,042 of record BSBK01001681.1, on the reverse strand, counting down.
CGCATGAACAAGCAATAGTGACTTATTGTGCTAATCCCTAGAAATACTACTTGTGTATGTTCCAAAAAGTTTTTCAATAATGCACATATTCCTAGAAAATGAAAAATTAGCCTCACTAGGGTTTGCAGTAATGGTCTGACTCTATAACTTTTGTGATCTCAAGAGGGTGAACTCCAATCCAAGTGCACCAGGGTTTTGACACAGTCTGAGAAAATAATCAATCAGGAGCTGCTAAGGAGATTTGATAGCCCAACAAGAGACCACACCTGTGAAGATTTCCTCCACAAAGACATTTATATAGCAGTTGTTGCTACCACGGTGAAAATGGCTATTACCGCTTGAGGTTTCATCCATGTGGTTGACCCAATTAAGGGAATGTCCACTATGGTTAACCCTCTCTAAAGGTGACTCACAAAAGATACCACATGGGGACTAGATCAGATTCAAGGATCTAGGTTTTTGGTACTATCCAAAAAGGAAGTAGAGCATAATCCCCTAGCCTCTTCACTTCACCAAAATAAATCAGATAGATTAATCCAACACACTAAGACTAAGATTATCTCACAAAAATCTATGATGTCAACCACTTATGATCTATCAACCTCTCTAGAGAGAGAATGTATCAATCAAAAGTTGAAAACGCACAAATCTAGTAGAACGTGAGACGCTCTCAGTAACCTCCCTACCTACAAGGGTTTCTCTCATTGATAAGAGCTTCACTAGAAACCCACTCTCTCAAGAACCACAAATAGTGTTCATCAGACCTATTTACTATGTGTAACAGATATGCAAAAAGCAAATCCATGTTCGTTTTAGAGCCCAAAACTAAAGTGTGAATTATAAAAGCTATAAAGGCACTCAAGCTTGACACAAGAGAGTTTTTTTTATGTCCCAAAATGAAGTGTTATTAGATGTAACATAAAACCTGAGTTCCTCACAATGCACTTAGTAGATTTTACCTGTTTTAGCAATTTTTGAGCATTTGTCTTCTATCTTTTGTACCCACAAGACGTAACTGCACCTGCACCTACAAACCACTGTTATGAAAAACTTACCTATTCTTGTACATGAAACCCAACGTTATAAAAATCCATCAAAAAAAGAAACACAACTTTTCAACCCCACGTGGTAGAAAATCAGGTTAGTCAAATATAATATATCATTTGATAATCGAAAAATTTGTCGTCATAAAAAATCAGATTTTGACCAATCTGGACTAAATCAACAATAACTTTTGAAAATCAAAACAAAATTAATGCAAACTAATGGAAAAGGAAAACTAACTCAAATACCTTTCCAAAAATATAAATTTTGGATCTGTATCATGTAATATGTGCATGTACCAATAAAAACATTAGTCAGATTTCATAAAATCAAGTTCAGACCAGTCTTCACTAAAATGATCATAACTTTTGCAAATAAAAATAAAATTAATCCAAACCAATAGAAAATAAAAGTTAACTCAAATACCTTTCCAAAAATATAAATTTTAGATCTATATCATATGATATGTGCATGTACCAATAAAAACATCAGTCAGATTTCATAAAATCAGGTTCAGACTAGTCTTCACTAAAATGATCATAACTTTTGTAAATCAAAATAAAATTAATCCAAACCAATGGAAAATGAAAGCTAACTTAAATAAATTTCCAGAAATATAAATTTCAAATCTATATCATATTATATGTGCATGTACCAATAAAAATATTAGTCGGATTTCATGGAAAAATAGCCCAGAAATTTATCACAAGACTCACAAAAATTAACTTTGTGGTCGTGGGTTCGAGAAAAATGATAGAAATTTGATAGAATAGAATGGAAACCCATTTTAGGGCCCCATGGTGGGTGCCAAAAATGTGTGTGTGAATTTTGTACCTAGCTATAGACACAACACTTCAATAAAATATTAGAGGTTAGCAAAAATCAAAATCGTGCAAGTAATTGAAACTAAACTAATCAGGTAATTTAATGCCTTCTAGTAGATGCAAGTATGTATTCTCAGATTGGACCAAGATCAATGACCTTGATGAAACCTAAATGAAGGATTTGAATGCAAAATCTAGATATGAATTGGATGCAAATTAATCTATATTTTTGGATTTTTTATGCAATCTAAACTAGAATGAAAATTGATATGCAATTAATCTAACAATGATGATATGAATGCTCAAAAATAATGGAAATCTCACAACAGCTTGGATTCGTAAAGATGATTCTTCAGTCTCCAATTCGACAGTGTGAGGATGCAATTTCGTGGATTGTGGATTTTGTGGATGATTTGTGAAGAGCTGAGGCTTGATTTTATACAAATCCAGGGCTTTGAGGATGCATTGAAAAAAAGCCATAAATCACTCTTGATAAACTCAGGTTGATTTTTGAGTTAACAAGAAATTAAGATTAAATAATTCATAAAATCATGCAAAAGCAGTTTTTATCTCAAAATAGAGCTTTAGTTTTTTGTTTTGTTTTTTCAACTCATCATCAAATGTTGAGTTTCAATTTTTAAATTGATTGTTAATTTCTAGTTGCCTGCTGTTCTGATTGTGCATGATTTAATATAAATTATTTTAAAAATAAAGTGATTTATTCTCAACTTAACTGATTTTAAAATTAAAAATAACAATTGATTTATTGGTTAATCAATTATTAAAATCAAACTTTTATTCAAAAATAATATCATTAAATATGACAACTTGCTTTAATTAATTAAATAAGAATTTAATCAATTAATGATAGGAATTTTGATTTATTGTCAAATTTAAATAATAATAATTAGGAATAAATATAATTAAATTTAATTAAATAATTAAGTGGCAGAATTAAATTAATTAATTAATTAAATATTCATCATATTCAATTACTCAACTTTAGGATAAATATGATTTATCACCAAATAATCATTAAATTAAAGATAATTATGATAAAATAGGAATATTACTAGGAATATTCCCCGATGTAGAATTTAGGATAATCAATTAAGATTCGATAATGTGTCGATGTGCCTTAGGTTAGGACTTTGATGTCAATTTCATTCGATGTGTCGATACAAGAGGTTAATGAACCTATAGCCCATTTTTGGGGTATTACAGGAGACACACCGAGTAATTGGGATTCTATGTTGGCACAAGTAGAGTTTGCATACAATAATTCACTGAATAGGAGTACTCGAAAAACACCTTTTGAGATTGTAAATGGCATACAACCGAGAGGTATATCAGATTTGAGGGATATTGCTGATGAAAGAAAGAGAAGTTTTGAAGGAGTAAAATTTGTTGAGTACATGAAGACATTGCATGAAGATGTGAAATATAAGCTGGAGAAAAGTAATCATAAATACAAAGACAGAGCTAATAGATCAATAATACATAGGACTTTCACAGTCGATGATGAAGTAATGGTTCATTTGAAGAAAGACAGATTTCCTGTTGGAACATATGGGAAGCTGAAAATGAAGAAGTTTGGCCCTTGCAAGATTTTGAGAAAATTTGACAGTGGAAATGCATATGAGATTGAGTTACCTGATGACATGGATATATCACCTATTGTCAACATTTCTTATTTGTATGAGTACCACGAGTTAGAGGAAGAAATGACAGTACCGATGGATTATCCTAAGAAATAGATACAAGAAGTTGAGTAGATTTTGGAACAAAGAATGGGCAGAAGTACAAGAGGAAAATAGTATATGGAATATCTGGTAAAGTGGAAGAACAGATCAATTAAAGAAAGTTCATGGATTTCACAATCTGAGTTGGATGCAACTCAGATCATATCTGTTTCATGATTCAGAGAATCATTTTCAAATAACCCTAGGTGTCTGATGTAGGAGCATTTCAGGTCCTTGGCAATCCTATGTCACCAAAAACATGTTTAAAGTTTTATGTGTTTCTCAATTCTTGCTTTGACCAAGTTGGTTCGGTGTTGCTTGGTTTCCTTTGTTCACTGGTATTGGTTGGTTATCTCTCTGGTGCTCAATTTTTTCCCTAGTGCTCAGTGATGCTAGTTTGGCACTCAGTTATCCTTGCTTACCGAGTTATTTATTTTTTATTTCTGTTGAGGCCGACTCTTGCATTTATATTTGGTCATAGATTTAATGATGGTATCTATCATTGGGAAGTGTGTGGACCTAGATCTGGTCATTTCTTCCATTGATGGTGGATCTAAAGGCCAACTTGGTTCAGTAGCCTCTTGTATAAGTGTAGTTATTTGGTTAGAGTTTTAGGAGTCAATTTTTGGATAGAAGATAGAAGATAGAAATTAGAGATTGTTGGCAGATCCTTGCATGTTGGAGGACTTCTATACTTGATTGTAATATATGGCCTAAACCAGGAAGGCCTTACATCCTGGCATGCATGAATCAAATTGAGGATAATATATCAAAGTTTCTGCATTCTCTCTCTCACTTGTTCTGTTGTTTCTTTTGCGTGTGATCTTTGCAAGGTGGATCTAGTTAGGGTGTGCCTTTGGCCCCTCTCCCCATCCTCCTTTGCATCAATGGATAGGAAGCTATAAGCCACCTTCTAAGACTCCAAATTCATTAGATCTCTTAGATATAAGGGTTTATAGAAGTGACCACACTTTTTGGCTCACAATATCTAGTCTTTTTCACCTCATTATTGAGGGTTCTCTTTCTTTTCTAGAGGCATGTGTTGCAAATTTGGCATAGCTCTACCATGTTCAATATTTGTATTGGGACCCAATTTTTCTAAGTTTTGTAGCAAATGGTTGCTAAATTCTAAATAAAATAGTAGCATCTTTCCTTCTCAATACTTCTTGTTTCATATTATGGCTGATTATTTTGATGAATTGTTGTGGGTTATATCTTTTAATTTGTCTCTTTTATTCAAGATACCTGTTTGATGTGGGTCCTAGATTGTGTAGTTGATTTTAATAGTTTGAAGTTGAGAAATCCATCTAGTTTTCCTCCATGTAAGCATTAGGTTTAGCCCTGTTCAATGAAATACCTATGCATGATTAGTTTAGTTGATTTGTGAGAGTTTTGAGGGTTATTTTGTTAAGGGTTTTGTGAGCTTGATTGATTGCAGATTTTAGATGTTACATTTTGTAATTCACCTAAGTGTTAGATTTCATTTCACAAGAACATCCTTATATCCATTTCTTCATTTAATTTAAGTTTTAGGTGATACCAAAAGGAACCGGCCTTTGAATCCTGTAGATTTGCTCTCACCATAGGATACCCACATCCTGAGAGCATCTCAATGTTCTAACAAGATAGCTGAATTTCACATTTTTCTATAGGAGTAATCCTTATTGACAACAATAATCATTTATAATGACACTCTTGTTTTGATTAGTTATTCTAATATTTTGGAGATTTTTGGAATAAACTTAAATCGCTAATTTGTTAATGAATTGGGCTTCCATCAAGAGATTTTAGAAGTTTTTAAAATTTTATGTAATATCAACAACAAAATGAAAAGGTAGTTATTATAACTACCAAAGTTATCAATCTTTATTATAACTACCAAAGTGATCAATCTTTCTTATAACTATCAAAGTGATCAACCTTCTTTAACATTATTGTCACTATCTTCCTTCTTGGAACCAAATGAAAGCTTCAAAATAGTGAATGGTCATCTCATAGAATGGAATGACTATGATATTTGCAGAGAATGACATCTCTTCATAAACCATTGAAGATATGCAATCAATAGGTGTAAAGTGGCCTTGCATAGCCTTTTCCAACATTCTTTTGACTTTGGAACAGGGTATGAACACCCATCAAAACATGTCGCTATTAAGTTTTTTTCATATATTATCACTAAAAATTCTCTAGAAGATGCTTGTAAAATATGAAAACATGAACAATGCTTGAAGTCATTGACAGAATTACTCGAAGAGATTTCATCTTACTCTATTGTATTGATTGCAAGTTTTCTAAAATGGATTTATTAAAAAGGCTTTTGAACATTCAAGAAAATGAAATGGAATGTATCATGCCATATTTTATAACCTCTTCGATCAACCCTATAAACTTTAAGTGCATGTGAGATGTAGAGGCTAAGAAAATTCTCATGAACTGTTGAAAAGACTGCCTTATAGATCTAGCACCTCATGGGACGCAATGGAATTAGTGTAGAATGTGCAAAAAAATGATTTTTTAAGGAATTGATCAAAATATTTGCATTAATGAAGTTGTCTTAAACACATGATAACAATAAAAGCCTGATTTATGTTGCAATCAATGGAAGAGGGTTGCACACATTTCAATTAGATTGATTTTCTATTATTGACATTCATGCCCATGATGACTTTCTTGAAAGCACCCAAAACTTTATTATAATTTAGTTGGGACCTATGGCAACTGTGTAGATGTATTCTCTAACTCCCTCCTTGAAGGTACTAGTATGGAAATGCATCAAAACATATTTTTTTGGAGATTCTCATCAAATAGAATACTTTGTAATGCTCTAGTAAACATGCATGTGAAATATTGAAACTATCAAGACAATGCATCTACCAAGCTCATAGTCAATTCTACTATCTTTATCGGCATTCATGAATGAGAGTATTGTTGTAAAATAGGTTATAGATGATGAATTTGATCAGGTATTATAGTTGAAATTTCTCAGTTTGATAGGAATGTTAAATATGGAAACATAAGACCTTCTCAAAGAACTATCATTTCAAGTAACAATGATTATAGAGAATACACAAGAGAAAATTGAGTTATTGAAAGGATTTGAAAACATCTAAGCTAGTAATAGACATGAATAAACCTAAATTCAAAAACCTTTGCAAATGTAGTCATTGTTTTCCCAAAGTGGAGGCTTTCAAACAAGTTGTCAACATATTAACAGGGAGATATGTACCTTGGATATTGTCATAGATATGAAATTAAAAGGTGGAATCATCAGATAGGCACTCTGAATATTTAACATGATGCCTCAAAGATGTATGATCTATGACATGTCATGATTATGGGTATGTACAAAATAGATTTGTTTAAAAGGCTTTGGAGACTAAAATCAAATGCAGTTGGCAAGAGTAAATTTGATTTGAATATTCTCTCCCATAAAATTAAGGATGTTCTAAAAGAATATGAGTCAATGAAGCATCGTGGAACATATCTTGATAGAGAAATTAATAGAATTAGTTGTTGAGGGGGTTTAAGAATATTTTAAAGGAAATTCAATCAGTAGACATAAATCCAAATGCTACAACCTTTGCTAGAATGGTTTATGTTCGAGTTAATGAAGTCAATATTTTAAAATGGCATATGGACATCCATCAGCGTGTAGAAAGAAGGAATTTTCTTTAGGCTACAACTTTCTCTTTTCAACGTGCATGTGAAATGCCAAAGCCACCACCCATGTAGACATTTTGCATGTCCACGATATTTGAAAACCATTTGATAGTGCACTAGATTGTTTGGATGGATGTAATGTCCCCTACTAGGGATACTATCAATTTTTTTTATATTTAACAAAAATTAATATGTAATCAAATCAATCCAACTTAATAATACAATGAATAATTCATTAATACATTTGGTAATTAACATATTCAAGCTCACTTCCTTACTTATCTCCTAAACTCAACCCTACAAAGAATGTGGATTTACTTTTTGTAGGGCACTTGACACCAATCTATAATAGGTTCCCTCAAGTATTTGGGACCCTATCCCTATCTTGTATTTTGTTTAACCAACCCACTTTGGGACCCTATCCCTATTTCGTATTGGGATTCACCTACCCTCTGTGGATTTACTCTACCTTTCGTATACTACACCAACCTTTCCTCTAAGGGGGTATAGAAAGAGATTAAAGAATGATCTATATATATTAATATCTCATGTATTACCACTATATATACACATGTATAAAGATAACACCCACAGAGATATCTATATATATATATATATATATATATATATATATATATATATATATATATATATATATATATATATATATATATATATATATATATATATGTTATATATATATATATATATATATATATGTTATATATATATATATATAACATATATATATATATAACATATATATATATATAACATATATATATATATATAACATATATATATATATATATTATAATCTTGATTAGAATTATATATTATATATATATATATATATTATAAAATTAGAATTATCTATATAATGTATATATGTATATAATAATAAAAATGAAATCAAGATTATAATATATATACATATATATATATATATATATATATATATATATATATATATTAAAGTCCTAAATTTGTGAGGTGCTCTACAACTTCCCGCCTGAGTTTCCCGCTTATTTTTTTAATTTTTTCACATCCATGGTGGAAAGTCCTGGGGAGGACTCTACCTCCCCACAATCTGACCCCTCTTCCATGGATAAGATTCCTTTGGTGAAAGCACATGGGGTTCTTGTTGATGCCTTGGTAGGGATGATTTCCTCTGAGACTTCTTCAATGAACATGATGATTTTGGTGGTGTTGGGACCTCCACCTCTGACATCAATCATGCTTCTACTACCAACAAGATCCCCAAGATAAATTGGAAGGGTGCCCTTGTCAATATGAATGATAAGCCATCTCTTCACTTGAGTCCTTCTTCCCTAAGGTTTCTTACTCACAAGCAGAAACTAAGATTTGTCTCCCTGATTCTATGATAGATAAGATCATCTCAACAATGCATTTTTCCCTGGTTGGATGTTTCTTTTCCTTCAAACCCACCATTGATATAGTCCAAAAATGGGTTGGTGAAAGATGGAAGTTAAAGGGCAGTGTTAACTTGTCTCTGTTATGCCAAGGGGCCTTTTCCGATTTAGATTCACTTCAAATGAAGACCTCATTTTTGTGCTTTCTAGCACTTGGGCTTATGGAAAACACTCCCTTTCCTTTGCCAAATGGAATCCTAGCTTTGGCCCAGCTACAAAACTCAATGGAACAACCCCTATTTGGGTTCATATTCCAAGACTCCCACTTGAATTCTAGGATGATCAGATCTTTTGTTGGATAGGAGACTCCTTTGGACAATATATAATTGTGGATACCATCACTCTTGCCAAAATGAGATTAATGTTTCCTCATTTTTGTGTAAATGTTAGAATCAATAAATATCTCCCTAATTTTATTTCCCTCAAATCAAATTAAGTGGGGCAAATGGACCTAGGCTTTGGTGTATGAAAATTCTTCCCTCTACTACTAGAGGTGTGCTAAACATGGCCATACCATTGCCGAGTGCAAAGATTCTCCTCCTAAGGACCTAAAGTTAAAGGATAAATGTTCATCCCCTCCAACTTTGGAGAAAACCCATGAGGCTCCTAGTAGTAGTAGAAAATCTATCTATGTGAGGTTTGAGGACCACCCCTTTATTAAGGATGTAAATAATTTACTGAAATCCCCAGGATCTATTTTGGGTGATGGAAAGAAATCTTCCACCTCATCTCCCCTTGAGGAAGGGGAAATAATATTGCCCCTTCAGACCATTAGCTCCCCTATTGCTACTAAAACTATGTTGTTGGAGGGTGCTATGAACCAAACTAGTTCTACCCATGTTGATGCTCTTAACACACAAGTTGACTCTACTATTGTTTTTACAAAGATCTCTCAGAACTATGATACCACTACCCTAGCTATGAGTCCACTTCTCTCCCTTGGTTTGGGTGCATTTCAACCTACTTTGGAGGTTGTGATTATCGAAGTTACCAAATCAATTTTTTTCATGCACAATGGAAAAGTTACTCCACCCCCCCCCCCCCCCCCTGATGAGGAGAAGGAAGAATGAAAAACTAAAAAAGGAAAACCAAAAATAAGAAGGTTGATGTTGGCACAGAAAATAGTTTGGGTAGGCCCTCTCAAAGATAGGATATAATTAAAGATATTACTAGGGATATTACTAATGGGATACAATCTACCCATGACTCCACTCAACATAGTAAAAGATGAAGTTCTTATCTTGGAATATGAGGGGTCTCAATAGCCCCCAAAAGAAGTTTAAAATTAAGTAATGTATCTTTGATCATAAGTTGGATGTTATTTTGATTCAAAAAATGAAAATGTGAGGTCCTACCCCAACCCATCTTAGTTCGACATTCATTTTGACATTTTGATTCATCAGGATGATACTTTGAGTAGAGACATTTGACCTATTTTGGATTATGTATGCTATCACTAGATCTTATGAGATGATTGTTATAGATTTATATGATGATGATGTTAGTAGTACTCTTTATATGCTCGTTATGGTTCCATGCTTATCTATGATATATGAATTATGCATTCTACATTTTTTACGTTATCTTTCAGAATAGTAAATAGTGGTGGTATCATGGTTCTATGATTAGTGTAGGATTACATGCTTATGTGGAAATAGAATTGATATTTCGATGCTTGAAGAATTAGGGTATAATGTGGATTATGTAATGATTTATGAAATGAAATTATTTATAATTGTCAAGTTTAGATGTTATTAATTCATTTTCAATGATTATTAATGAAAAGATTTTATGATGTACTAACGTCGAAATTGAGTGTGCAGGAATATGGCCATGGTTGTAAATTCGGGGAAACAAGAATGGATCTAAGTGCAATCAGTTTGAAACCAAGGTCAGCTCTAAGAAGAGAATGACCTTGTTGTAAGATGATTTTATTTGTAAATGTGATGTATGTGTGTATGTGGTTGATAATGTTTGTAAATGCATTTTTTAAAGTAAAATTTAATTTTATGAAAATATAAATGTAATTTGTCCACTAAGCATGCCAAATGTGTTATGTGATGTGTGCTTATGTGAGGTGTCACTTGACACCATGGTGATGATGTGGCATGCTTGAGTGGAATATGGACCCCACCCTCTCCTTAGTTGGTCTTGAGTATTCCTAGGCTAGGTAGGTGGTTTGAGGAACCAAGATTTATGTTACCAATACTCCATTTTTGGATGCAAGTTTAACTAGGGTTTTTGAGGGGTTCTATGGAGTCTCAGGGTGTAGTTTAGGTTGGGTTTTAGTGCCCAAAGTCTAGTACATGGGTTAGGGAGCCTATTTCTTCTATTTCCACTTCCTTAGGCCACCATTTTATCTCTCCAAATGGGCCATTTTTGGTATAAACGAAAATGGAAATGTTCTCTAGGTTGCTTCATTTTCCCATGTGTTGAATCTCATCCCATTTCTATAGCAAAGGCAAGTGTCATTTTATCTTATATCTAGAAACCTAATTTGTTTTGGGAAGAGGGGATGAGAGAGGAATGTTTGAATGTCTTTAGGGGAGAGAGACTTAGGAAATCACACACTTGATCATCTTGTCTATGCTAGATTTGGAGAGTGAGAGGAGGACTAGAGAGTGTTTGGGCTAGTAGACTTGAGAAGGAAAGCAAGCTTGGAGTCAAGAGGAGCTCTTCTTCAACCTTTCAATTTTGCCTTTTATTAGGAGAAGGTTGGTGGCTTCTATCATGTAATTATTTTGTATATGCATTGAAAAGATGTACTAGTGTGAAATTTGTAAATTGTAGTAGCTTGTGTTGAATCTTGTATTGAGTGGTTTCATTGTGTGATTTTGATTTCAATCTTATTTTTCTTCTTGATTTGTTTCATGTTTATGGGTGTGCAAGTTTACTCCTCATCCTTGGGAGGATTTGAGGAGGACTTGGGGTGAAGGGCCTAGTTTGAAATTCTTTATGTATGAGAACATGGATGTATGGGCATCCATGAGGGCCTTCTTATGTTTGTATGGGGGTCATAAGGGATTTGTTGATGCTCATGGAATTGAGCTGTTTGTTTGGAAGAGCCTTGTGAAGGCAAGTGAGATTTTATTGAAATCCTTGTTTTGGTATAAGATAGGTGTCTCCATAAGAGAAGTTTCCACCTTCACCCATCTATGGATTCAACCCTTGGAATTCTTTGTGCAAGCTTGGGAAGGGAGTAAAATTGTGAAAGTCTTTGTACCAATTTGTGGCATGTATGTTTATGTTTTGTGATGTTTGTATGTAACCCATCCTATTCTTGTTTCCCCTAGCTCGGGGGTGGCCATGTAATGGCCTAGGCTAGGAGGTGAGCCTCTATGGCCATGTGGAAGAAGTCTTTGTGTTGTAGGTTTGGTTACATGGTCTGAAGAAGAAGTCCAAGTTCAAAGTTCAAAGTTAAAGTTGGAAATTTTAAAAGACCATATTTAGGTGTATCAGCTTGAGAGATCTTGCTCTATTCAATTTGCCTTCTATAAAAAATATAATTGTAATAAGATAAGAGCTGGAATTAAGACAAGTTATACTAGTAGAATTTCTAAATTAGTCTTAGTGAATTTATTTGCTCTCTTAAAAGTTCAAGTTCATGCAACTATTAAATGAATTTAAAATTAGTTCTCTGCATAAATGTTATATGGATTTGTTATGGACTAGGAATGTCAATTTAATTTAATTTGGCTCAGAAAAGGTTGAAATTCCTGCAACTATAAAGAAAAAAAATGCACACTATATCAGTTTCCAGCATATATGTAGTATGAGATTGTTATGTACAAGAATTTGTTAATTTAGCTTTATTTTCTCATTAAAAAGTTAGACTTTTCCTGCATCTATGAAATGTATTTTAATGTAGTTAAATGATTATTACTGTTAATATTGTTATTACTGGTATTACTATATCTTCATAGTCAATAGAATTATTAAATTGGGTACATAAGGAAAATACAATTGAGCTTGTTAATAGATTTGTTTCATACTTACTTTACAAAAGAACAGTATATTCTTACAATGATGATTAAAAAAGAATACATATCTTTTTATAAGTTTATTTCCCTTATCAATTTTGTAAATCAAGTACCTGGCAGTTTTAAATGTTTAAGTCACATTGACTACATAATTTTATAACCAGTCTTTTGTATTTGAATAAATGCTAAAATGATTGTTGTTACAGAATCAACATTCAGACTAAAGAATGAATATCAGTTTTAAATAAGTATGAACATAAGACAAGACTGAAACTTAAACTTATGTGAGAAAATAATATGTGTAAAATTGTAAATCTGAGTTTTGTGGAACAGTTTTATATCAATCTATATTTTCTTAC